>OU824206.1:20061088-20409522 GCA_917499995.1 Ichneumon xanthorius
CATCGTCATCGTCATCGTCATCGTCATCGTCATCGTCATCGTCATCGTCATCGTCATCGTCATCGTCATCGTCATCGTCATCGTCATCGTCATCGTCATCGTCATCGTCATCGTCATCGTCATCGTCATCGTCATCGTCATCGTCATCGTCATCGTCATCGTCATCGTCATCGTCATCGTCATCGTCATCGTCATCGTCATCGTCATCGTCATCGTCATCGTCATCGTCATCGTCATCGTCATCGTCATCGTCATCGTCATCGTCATCGTCATCGTCATCGTCATCGTCATCGTCATCGTCATCGTCATCGTCATCGTCATCGTCATCGTCATCGTCATCGTCATCGTCATCGTCATCGTCATCGTCATCGTCATCGTCATCGTCATCGTCATCGTCATCGTCATCGTCATCGTCATCGTCATCGTCATCGTCATCGTCATCGTCATCGTCATCGTCATCGTCATCGTCATCGTCATCGTCATCGTCATCGTCATCGTCATCGTCATCGTCATCGTCATCGTCATCGTCATCGTCATCGTCATCGTCATCGTCATCGTCATCGTCATCGTCATCGTCATCGTCATCGTCATCGTCATCGTCATCGTCATCGTCATCGTCATCGTCATCGTCATCGTCATCGTCATCGTCATCGTCATCGTCATCGTCATCGTCATCGTCATCGTCATCGTCATCGTCATCGTCATCGTCATCGTCATCGTCATCGTCATCGTCATCGTCATCGTCATCGTCATCGTCATCGTCATCGTCATCGTCATCGTCATCGTCATCGTCATCGTCATCGTCATCGTCATCGTCATCGTCATCGTCATCGTCATCGTCATCGTCATCGTCATCGTCATCGTCATCGTCATCGTCATCGTCATCGTCATCGTCATCGTCATCGTCATCGTCATCGTCATCGTCATCGTCATCGTCATCGTCATCGTCATCGTCATCGTCATCGTCATCGTCATCGTCATCGTCATCGTCATCGTCATCGTCATCGTCATCGTCATCGTCATCGTCATCGTCATCGTCATCGTCATCGTCATCGTCATCGTCATCGTCATCGTCATCGTCATCGTCATCGTCATCGTCATCGTCATCGTCATCGTCATCGTCATCGTCATCGTCATCGTCATCGTCATCGTCATCGTCATCGTCATCGTCATCGTCATCGTCATCGTCATCGTCATCGTCATCGTCATCGTCATCGTCATCGTCATCGTCATCGTCATCGTCATCGTCATCGTCATCGTCATCGTCATCGTCATCGTCATCGTCATCGTCATCGTCATCGTCATCGTCATCGTCATCGTCATCGTCATCGTCATCGTCATCGTCATCGTCATCGTCATCGTCATCGTCATCGTCATCGTCATCGTCATCGTCATCGTCATCGTCATCGTCATCGTCATCGTCATCGTCATCGTCATCGTCATCGTCATCGTCATCGTCATCGTCATCGTCATCGTCATCGTCATCGTCATCGTCATCGTCATCGTCATCGTCATCGTCATCGTCATCGTCATCGTCATCGTCATCGTCATCGTCATCGTCATCGTCATCGTCATCGTCATCGTCATCGTCATCGTCATCGTCATCGTCATCGTCATCGTCATCGTCATCGTCATCGTCATCGTCATCGTCATCGTCATCGTCATCGTCATCGTCATCGTCATCGTCATCGTCATCGTCATCGTCATCGTCATCGTCATCGTCATCGTCATCGTCATCGTCATCGTCATCGTCATCGTCATCGTCATCGTCATCGTCATCGTCATCGTCATCGTCATCGTCATCGTCATCGTCATCGTCATCGTCATCGTCATCGTCATCGTCATCGTCATCGTCATCGTCATCGTCATCGTCATCGTCATCGTCATCGTCATCGTCATCGTCATCGTCATCGTCATCGTCATCGTCATCGTCATCGTCATCGTCATCGTCATCGTCATCGTCATCGTCATCGTCATCGTCATCGTCATCGTCTCTCGTCATCGTCATCGTCATCGTCATCGTCATCGTCATCGTCATCGTCATCGTCATCGTCATCGTCATCGTCATCGTCATCGTCATCGTCATCGTCATCGTCATCGTCATCGTCATCGTCATCGTCATCGTCATCGTCATCGTCATCGTCATCGTCATCGTCATCGTCATCGTCATCGTCATCGTCATCGTCATCGTCATCGTCATCGTCATCGTCATCGTCATCGTCATCGTCATCGTCATCGTCATCGTCATCGTCATCGTCATCGTCATCGTCATCGTCATCGTCATCGTCATCGTCATCGTCATCGTCATCGTCATCGTCATCGTCATCGTCATCGTCATCGTCATCGTCATCGTCATCGTCATCGTCATCGTCATCGTCATCGTCATCGTCATCGTCATCGTCATCGTCATCGTCATCGTCATCGTCATCGTCATCGTCATCGTCATCGTCATCGTCATCGTCATCGTCATCGTCATCGTCATCGTCATCGTCATCGTCATCGTCATCGTCATCGTCATCGTCATCGTCATCGTCATCGTCATCGTCATCGTCATCGTCATCGTCATCGTCATCGTCATCGTCATCGTCATCGTCATCGTCATCGTCATCGTCATCGTCATCGTCATCGTCATCGTCATCGTCATCGTCATCGTCATCGTCATCGTCATCGTCATCGTCATCGTCATCGTCATCGTCATCGTCATCGTCATCGTCATCGTCATCGTCATCGTCATCGTCATCGTCATCGTCATCGTCATCGTCATCGTCATCGTCATCGTCATCGTCATCGTCATCGTCATCGTCATCGTCATCGTCATCGTCATCGTCATCGTCATCGTCATCGTCATCGTCATCGTCATCGTCATCGTCATCGTCATCGTCATCGTCATCGTCATCGTCATCGTCATCGTCATCGTCATCGTCATCGTCATCGTCATCGTCATCGTCATCGTCATCGTCATCGTCATCGTCATCGTCATCGTCATCGTCATCGTCATCGTCATCGTCATCGTCATCGTCATCGTCATCGTCATCGTCATCGTCATCGTCATCGTCATCGTCATCGTCATCGTCATCGTCATCGTCATCGTCATCGTCATCGTCATCGTCATCGTCATCGTCATCGTCATCGTCATCGTCATCGTCATCGTCATCGTCATCGTCATCGTCATCGTCATCGTCATCGTCATCGTCATCGTCATCGTCATCGTCATCGTCATCGTCATCGTCATCGTCATCGTCATCGTCATCGTCATCGTCATCGTCATCGTCATCGTCATCGTCATCGTCATCGTCATCGTCATCGTCATCGTCATCGTCATCGTCATCGTCATCGTCATCGTCATCGTCATCGTCATCGTCATCGTCATCGTCATCGTCATCGTCATCGTCATCGTCATCGTCATCGTCATCGTCATCGTCATCGTCATCGTCATCGTCATCGTCATCGTCATCGTCATCGTCATCGTCATCGTCATCGTCATCGTCATCGTCATCGTCATCGTCATCGTCATCGTCATCGTCATCGTCATCGTCATCGTCATCGTCATCGTCATCGTCATCGTCATCGTCATCGTCATCGTCATCGTCATCGTCATCGTCATCGTCATCGTCATCGTCATCGTCATCGTCATCGTCATCGTCATCGTCATCGTCATCGTCATCGTCATCGTCATCGTCATCGTCATCGTCATCGTCATCGTCATCGTCATCGTCATCGTCATCGTCATCGTCATCGTCATCGTCATCGTCATCGTCATCGTCATCGTCATCGTCATCGTCATCGTCATCGTCATCGTCATCGTCATCGTCATCGTCATCGTCATCGTCATCGTCATCGTCATCGTCATCGTCATCGTCATCGTCATCGTCATCGTCATCGTCATCGTCATCGTCATCGTCATCGTCATCGTCATCGTCATCGTCATCGTCATCGTCATCGTCATCGTCATCGTCATCGTCATCGTCATCGTCATCGTCATCGTCATCGTCATCGTCATCGTCATCGTCATCGTCATCGTCATCGTCATCGTCATCGTCATCGTCATCGTCATCGTCATCGTCATCGTCATCGTCATCGTCATCGTCATCGTCATCGTCATCGTCATCGTCATCGTCATCGTCATCGTCATCGTCATCGTCATCGTCATCGTCATCGTCATCGTCATCGTCATCGTCATCGTCATCGTCATCGTCATCGTCATCGTCATCGTCATCGTCATCGTCATCGTCATCGTCATCGTCATCGTCATCGTCATCGTCATCGTCATCGTCATCGTCATCGTCATCGTCATCGTCATCGTCATCGTCATCGTCATCGTCATCGTCATCGTCATCGTCATCGTCATCGTCATCGTCATCGTCATCGTCATCGTCATCGTCATCGTCATCGTCATCGTCATCGTCATCGTCATCGTCATCGTCATCGTCATCGTCATCGTCATCGTCATCGTCATCGTCATCGTCATCGTCATCGTCATCGTCATCGTCATCGTCATCGTCATCGTCATCGTCATCGTCATCGTCATCGTCATCGTCATCGTCATCGTCATCGTCATCGTCATCGTCATCGTCATCGTCATCGTCATCGTCATCGTCATCGTCATCGTCATCGTCATCGTCATCGTCATCGTCATCGTCATCGTCATCGTCATCGTCATCGTCATCGTCATCGTCATCGTCATCGTCATCGTCATCGTCATCGTCATCGTCATCGTCATCGTCATCGTCATCGTCATCGTCATCGTCATCGTCATCGTCATCGTCATCGTCATCGTCATCGTCATCGTCATCGTCATCGTCATCGTCATCGTCATCGTCACCGTCATCGTCATCGTCATCGTCATCGTCATCGTCATCGTCATCGTCATCGTCATCGTCATCGTCATCGTCATCGTCATCGTCATCGTCATCGTCATCGTCATCGTCATCGTCATCGTCATCGTCATCGTCATCGTCATCGTCATCGTCATCGTCATCGTCATCGTCATCGTCATCGTCATCGTCATCGTCATCGTCATCGTCATCGTCATCGTCATCGTCATCGTCATCGTCATCGTCATCGTCATCGTCATCGTCATCGTCATCGTCATCGTCATCGTCATCGTCATCGTCATCGTCATCGTCATCGTCATCGTCATCGTCATCGTCATCGTCATCGTCATCGTCATCGTCATCGTCATCGTCATCGTCATCGTCATCGTCATCGTCATCGTCATCGTCATCGTCATCGTCATCGTCATCGTCATCGTCATCGTCATCGTCATCGTCATCGTCATCGTCATCGTCATCGTCATCGTCATCGTCATCGTCATCGTCATCGTCATCGTCATCGTCATCGTCATCGTCATCGTCATCGTCATCGTCATCGTCATCGTCATCGTCACCGTCACCGTCACCGTCACCGTCACCGTCACCGTCACCGTCACCGTCACCGTCACCGTCACCGTCACCGCCACCGCCACCGCCACCGCCACCGCCACCGCCACCGCCACCGCCACCGCCACCGCCACCGCCACCGCCACCGCCACCGCCACCGCCACCGCCACCGCCACCGCCACCGCCACCGCCACCGCCACCGCCACCGCCACCGCCACCGCCACCGCCACCGCCACCGCCACCGCCACCGCCACCGCCACCGCCACCGCCACCGCCACCGCCACCGCCACCGCCACCGCCACCGCCACCGCCACCGCCACCGCCACCGCCACCGCCACCGCCACCGCCACCGCCACCGCCACCGCCACCGCCACCGCCACCGCCACCGCCACCGCCACCGCCACCGCCACCGCCACCGCCACCGCCACCGCCACCGCCACCGCCACCGCCACCGCCACCGCCACCGCCACCGCCACCGCCACCGCCACCGCCACCGCCACCGCCACCGCCACCGCCACCGCCACCGCCACCGCCACCGCCACCGCCATCGCCATCGCCATCGCCATCGCCATCGCCACCGCCACCGCCACCGCCACCGCCACCGCCATCGCCATCGCCATCGCCATCGCCATCGCCATCGCCATCGCCATCGCCATCGCCATCGCCATCGCCATCGCCATCGCCATCGCCATCGCCATCGCCATCGCCATCGCCATCGCCATCGCCATCGCCATCGCCATCGCCATCGCCATCGCCATCGCCATCGCCATCGCCATCGCCATCGCCATCGCCATCGCCATCGCCATCGCCATCGCCATCGCCATCGCCATCGCCATCGCCATCGCCATCGCCATCGCCATCGCCATCGCCATCGCCATCGCCATCGCCATCGCCATCGCCATCGCCATCGCCATCGCCATCGCCATCGCCATCGCCATCGCCATCGCCATCGCCATCGCCATCGCCATCGCCATCGCCATCGCCATCGCCATCGCCATCGCCATCGCCATCGCCATCGCCATCGCCATCGCCATCGCCATCGCCATCGCCATCGCCATCGCCATCGCCATCGCCATCGCCATCGCCATCGCCATCGCCATCGCCATCGCCATCGCCATCGCCATCGCCATCGCCATCGCCATCGCCATCGCCATCGCCATCGCCATCGCCATCGCCATCGCCATCGCCATCGCCATCGCCATCGCCATCGCCATCGCCATCGCCATCGCCATCGCCATCGCCATCGCCATCGCCATCGCCATCGCCATCGCCATCGCCATCGCCATCGCCATCGCCATCGCCATCGCCATCGCCATCGCCATCGCCATCGCCATCGCCATCGCCATCGCCATCGCCATCGCCATCGCCATCGCCATCGCCATCGCCATCGCCATCGCCATCGCCATCGCCATCGCCATCGCCATCGCCATCGCCATCGCCATCGCCATCGCCATCGCCATCGCCATCGCCATCGCCATCGCCATCGCCATCGCCATCGCCATCGCCATCGCCATCGCCATCGCCATCGCCATCGCCATCGCCATCGCCATCGCCATCGCCATCGCCATCGCCATCGCCATCGCCATCGCCATCGCCATCGCCATCGCCATCGCCATCGCCATCGCCATCGCCATCGCCATCGCCATCGCCATCGCCATCGCCATCGCCATCGCCATCGCCATCGCCATCGCCATCGCCATCGCCATCGCCATCGCCATCGCCATCGCCATCGCCATCGCCATCGCCATCGCCATCGCCATCGCCATCGCCATCGCCATCGCCATCGCCATCGCCATCGCCATCGCCATCGCCATCGCCATCGCCATCGCCATCGCCATCGCCATCGCCATCGCCATCGCCATCGCCATCGCCATCGCCATCGCCATCGCCATCGCCATCGCCATCGCCATCGCCATCGCCATCGCCATCGCCATCGCCATCGCCATCGCCATCGCCATCGCCATCGCCATCGCCATCGCCATCGCCATCGCCATCGCCATCGCCATCGCCATCGCCATCGCCATCGCCATCGCCATCGCCATCGCCATCGCCATCGCCATCGCCATCGCCATCGCCATCGCCATCGCCATCGCCATCGCCATCGCCATCGCCA
This sequence comes from Ichneumon xanthorius, assembly GCA_917499995.1. Taxonomy (NCBI): domain Eukaryota; kingdom Metazoa; phylum Arthropoda; class Insecta; order Hymenoptera; family Ichneumonidae; genus Ichneumon; species Ichneumon xanthorius. The sequence goes on from OU824206.1 coordinate 20,068,580, forward strand.
TCGCCATCGCCATCGCCATCGCCATCGCCATCGCCATCGCCATCGCCATCGCCATCGCCATCGCCATCGCCATCGCCATCGCCATCGCCATCGCCATCGCCATCGCCATCGCCATCGCCATCGCCATCGCCATCGCCATCGCCATCGCCATCGCCATCGCCATCGCCATCGCCATCGCCATCGCCATCGCCATCGCCATCGCCATCGCCATCGCCATCGCCATCGCCATCGCCATCGCCATCGCCATCGCCATCGCCATCGCCATCGCCATCGCCATCGCCATCGCCATCGCCATCGCCATCGCCATCGCCATCGCCATCGCCATCGCCATCGCCATCGCCATCGCCATCGCCATCGCCATCGCCATCGCCATCGCCATCGCCATCGCCATCGCCATCGCCATCGCCATCGCCATCGCCATCGCCATCGCCATCGCCATCGCCATCGCCATCGCCATCGCCATCGCCATCGCCATCGCCATCGCCATCGCCATCGCCATCGCCATCGCCATCGCCATCGCCATCGCCATCGCCATCGCCATCGCCATCGCCATCGCCATCGCCATCGCCATCGCCATCGCCATCGCCATCGCCATCGCCATCGCCATCGCCATCGCCATCGCCATCGCCATCGCCATCGCCATCGCCATCGCCATCGCCATCGCCATCGCCATCGCCATCGCCATCGCCATCGCCATCGCCATCGCCATCGCCATCGCCATCGCCATCGCCATCGCCATCGCCATCGCCATCGCCATCGCCATCGCCATCGCCATCGCCATCGCCATCGCCATCGCCATCGCCATCGCCATCGCCATCGCCATCGCCATCGCCATCGCCATCGCCATCGCCATCGCCATCGCCATCGCCATCGCCATCGCCATCGCCATCGCCATCGCCATCGCCATCGCCATCGCCATCGCCATCGCCATCGCCATCGCCATCGCCATCGCCATCGCCATCGCCATCGCCATCGCCATCGCCATCGCCATCGCCATCGCCATCGCCATCGCCATCGCCATCGCCATCGCCATCGCCATCGCCATCGCCATCGCCATCGCCATCGCCATCGCCATCGCCATCGCCATCGCCATCGCCATCGCCATCGCCATCGCCATCGCCATCGCCATCGCCATCGCCATCGCCATCGCCATCGCCATCGCCATCGCCATCGCCATCGCCATCGCCATCGCCATCGCCATCGCCATCGCCATCGCCATCGCCATCGCCATCGCCATCGCCATCGCCATCGCCATCGCCATCGCCATCGCCATCGCCATCGCCATCGCCATCGCCATCGCCATCGCCATCGCCATCGCCATCGCCATCGCCATCGCCATCGCCATCGCCATCGCCATCGCCATCGCCATCGCCATCGCCATCGCCATCGCCATCGCCATCGCCATCGCCATCGCCATCGCCATCGCCATCGCCATCGCCATCGCCATCGCCATCGCCATCGCCATCGCCATCGCCATCGCCATCGCCATCGCCATCGCCATCGCCATCGCCATCGCCATCGCCATCGCCATCGCCATCGCCATCGCCATCGCCATCGCCATCGCCATCGCCATCGCCATCGCCATCGCCATCGCCATCGCCATCGCCATCGCCATCGCCATCGCCATCGCCATCGCCATCGCCATCGCCATCGCCATCGCCATCGCCATCGCCATCGCCATCGCCATCGCCATCGCCATCGCCATCGCCATCGCCATCGCCATCGCCATCGCCATCGCCATCGCCATCGCCATCGCCATCGCCATCGCCATCGCCATCGCCATCGCCATCGCCATCGCCATCGCCATCGCCATCGCCATCGCCATCGCCATCGCCATCGCCACTGCTATCGTCCTCATGGGAGGCGGAGGCTGCAGCGGTAGTAGCTGAACTGGTGAGTTCCAAATCTTATCAACCGCAGACAGGCGGTGGTTCTACGGAACCTGGCGTTACTTTAGATTTCGAAAATGTACCGCGGGAAATTAATAACGACAGCGATGACGACGCCTCCGACGATATTAGTCACGGTAACGCGAACGACGCCGGCGGAGTCAATAACGCGAACGACGGTGGCGTAGATGCCGACGATGATGACCGCATTTTACCTGCGGCTCATCGGTTCAAGGTTTTGGGCGTGGAAAAAGAACATTTTTCGCGGCGCTTTAAGATCAAGTCGCGCCAAACCGAAATCTCTCTGGTCGCGCCGCCAGAAGGGATCAATCCAATCTCGTAGATCAGAAACGCCATACTCCCGTACGCCATACTCTCGTGGATCAGAAACGCCATACATCCACGCTCACTTTGTAACCGGTAATTCACCAAACGATAGAATCGGGATCGCATTTGAAGCTCAGGGTATGACGGATGGTGTAGCGGGGATATCCCTGAGACCTGTATGGCGATTCAACCACGAGCAATTGTGGGATCTTCTCTGCAGCGTCAATCAGAGTGCCAGAATTCTTTCGGTTTATGAGACGCTTGTGTTCAACGTGACTTACGTCGACATGGTCAATGGCACGGGGGGTTTGGATAGTAACATCGTTAGTAATCGATCCGTCATTTTAATAGGGACCACCGACAATTTGTGTTTTCCTCGGTTGCTCGTGGTAGCTCTAGCTAATGCGCGAAATAAGGTCCATCGAAGCGCGGAGTCGAAAATTTTTTATGAGCGGATACGCCATAAAAAATCGAAGCTCCAGCGAGACGAGGCAAAGAAACTTGTGAAAGCAGCTCGTGCGGTAGTCCCGGCACAGGGTTGTGGCCCCGCTGAGTTCGAGGTGTTTCAACGACACTTTATGGCATCGAGGGTGGCTATACGCGTTTATGACTGGGCTTCTCTCGGCGGCGGAGCGGAACCTATCTTCAATGGGCAAACGCGGTTTGAAAACACGTCTCCACGCTTGACTTTAAACATCGCGTATTTTAAAAAGGAGAATCATTTTTCTCCCATCACAAATCTTCTCGCTGCAGGGGGTGCACGGAACTACTGTACCCCTTGCAATGTATCCTACCGATTTCTTCATCAACACCAATGTAAGAGCAAGTGCCCGCGTTGCTACGCGTCACCGCCGTGTTCTGTTCCATCCGTTGATAACGGTGATACTGAAAGCGTCGGTGACGGGTGGGAATGCGAGGACTGTGACAGATTTTTTCACAACGCGGCGTGTTTCGATAACCATCTCAAACCTCGAGAAGCCCATATCAATACGCGTAATTCGGAAAGAAAATCGGTTTGCGAGACAGTTCGATTTTGTAAAAAATGTACAAAATTATCCGATGCCACGCAGAAAGCGCACAAATGCGGTAAAACGTTCTGCCAGCTATGTCGGAGTGTACACGGGTATAACGACCAATCCTACATGCAACCGCTGGCAGATCGTAAACTGTCGAAACCCGAAGAGCATCCGGGAACATTGTTCATTCTTTACGATTTCGAGACGCGTCAAGACGAACGCTACACCGCTAGCCCGGACGACAACACTCGTGAGCACGTTGTCACACTTTGCGTTGCACAACAGTTGTGCGAAATATGTCTGGCCGATGTGGACAATATAATTCCAGGTAGCGTCTGCAGTTGGTGTGGCGTACGTCAACACGTTTTCCGAAGTTCGCCGATCGCCGAATTGATCAATCTTGCGGTACGTCGTACTACGTCGTTCCGAAAGATAGTCTGCATCGCGCATAACGCGAAGGCCTTCGATGCTCAATTTATATTGCGTTACGTTGTCGAGCATTGTAGTGATCTCGGTCTACCGAAACTAATTCTGACGGGAAATTCTATTATATCGATGCGTATAGGGTGTACCGTGTTCATCGACAGCATGAATTATTTTCATATGCGGCTCAGCGCTCTACCGGGAGCCTTCGGATTTAACGATAAAATGGAAAAGGGATACTTTTCGCACCTATTCAACACTCTGGAGAACCAGGAATTCTGTGGTCCACTCCCCGCCGCGGAATATTACTCGCCCGACACAATGAGTCACGATGATCGCAATGCCTTTTACGACTGGTACACGGGGAGGGCAGCTTCCGGTGAACTCTTCAATTTTCAAACCGAAATCGAAAAGTATTGTGTGTTAGACGTCGACATATTGAGACGGGCTTGTAAAGAGTTTCGGAAAATATTCCTCGAGGCCGGCGATGTTTGTCCGTTTACGGAGGCCGCGACAATCGCGCCGACGTGCTCGAAGGTATTTAGACGTAACTTTTTGGTTCCGCGGACAATAGGGCTCATACCGAACGGGGGTTACAGACTAGCGGATCGTCCTTCACGGCAGGCCAACGAGTGGCTTTTATGGGTCGAGAACTGTATAGGGCATGAGCTCGTTCACGCCGGTCGAGCCCGAGAGTTCACGCTACCTGAAGGGCCCCTAGCCGTTGACGGCTATCTATAGCTGGAGGACGATCGCTTTGTCTTCCAATTTCACGGGTGTTATTGGCACGGTTGTCCACGCTGTTTCCCCGAGAACCGTACGAAGCCGACGCGTGCCAACGAAGAGTCGTACGAGAACCGTTACGAACGTACTCTAGCGACGGACTCGAAGATTCGTGCCCAGGGCTATCAGCTCGAAGTCATGTGGGAGTGCGAGTTTGAAGAGCTCCGGCATATCAATCCCGCGATCAACGAGTTCTTGTATAATCATCCTCGTCTAACGTCTGAAAGTTTAAATCCTCGCGACGGGTTTTACGGTGGCCGTACGGGTAACACCGTAACGGTGTACGAGGTTGCGGTAGGCGGAAAAAAAGGCCGTGGAAAAAAAGGCCGCGGAAAAAAAGGCCTGGAAAAAAGGCCGATGGAAAAAAAGGCCGTGGAAAAAAAGGCCGCGGAAAAAAAGGCCGATGAAAAAAAAGGCCCCGGAAAGAAAGGCCGCGGTACAAGTTTTTTTTGCAGAATATGAATACCATAAAATATAACATTAAGTCCACTTGACTTTTACCAAATGTTTCCTTTGTAGCTTAACATTAGTTGGTTTACTCTATAAGCTATCAAAAATATCACGAATGCAGGGCACTTGCACAGTCAGTGTATTCATTACAGACAATAAGGAATAGTAATTTGCGATACAAGTGCTGTAAAGCAAACTTCATACGCACGCTGTGAAGTGAGACGCATGAGCCGCACGAGCTGCACGAATACCACAGGCGCACGAGACGAAGGTGAGTCCTGTGGTGCGAATGCAGCGAGTATTTTCGAGTGTGGCATACTATTTTCTGTAACAAATGCCGGAAAAGTGCGTACATTCCACTAGAAAATGGGACAAACGATACGACGAGTGGGTCCAGTGGCGAAGCCGGGGGGGCGGGGAGGTGGGGCGGGCATCGGTGGCCGGAGCCCCCCCCCCCCCTCCCCCCCCCCCCCCGGTAGAAGAAAAATATATATTTAAAAAAATTAAAAAATCGTTCCGATTAGTCCGGTAATAAATTCTCGACGACACTTTATGCCGCTTCGCGTACATTTCCGTAATTTATCACAATTTTTAATATATAGATAGCATTGACGCTTATATTAGATATATCTTGAAATTTGTCTGACTGTTGCTGAAAAATGGCTGCTAACGTTACCACTCGTAACACTTTCGAATTCTTGGATAAAAATGTACAGAAATCAAGGATATAGAATAATGTTTTCATCACTCGGTGCGGAAATGGCCACTTTTCCGCCCGCTTCGCGTGCGTAAAACCACAATTTTCGCACCTTGTGATGAAAAATTTCGTACATCCCTCGTACGAAACACTTTTTCTAACTCGTAGAGTAATGTACTATTTCATTTACAATTTTTCGAAAAATCAGTGCTCTATTGCGTGCCACATCATACTGTCAAGCAGGAACTTTCTACGGATGTAAAAATTATATTTGACGATGTTTCGCAGAGTTTTATGGAAGCCAAAAAATTGTGCCAATTATATCATATATGCTTAGGGTTATGTTGGCTCACGCGCTCGCACTATCGATGTGAGTACCCGTGTGAGTATGTGTGAGTATCCGCGTGAGCATCTATGAGTATCCGTGAGTATCTGTGAATATCTGTGTGAGTGTCCAATCGACATAAACTTTAGTATTATGTAGAAGATGTAGATAATTATCACCGATATTTCTGCCAGGAAACAAGAATTATTGAACCAATACTTTATTAAAAACCGGTTTAATTCATGAGATACATGTAGAATCTGTGCCGTACGGCGAGGTCTGTATATATATATATATATATATACTAGCGGGTTATTGTGGCTCACGCGCTTCGCGCGCTCGCACCCATTTCTGGACGTAAACCCTTATTATTTTATTGTAAATACTTCAAAAGACGGATGGAGGGTCCCCCCTCCCTCCCGTCGATTCTTGACACGGCGGCGACGGCGGCGAAATCTTTTTATATTATAGAGATATATACATATTTAAAAAAGGCCCTTATTATTCTAAGTCTTTTACCTCCCCCCCTGCCCCTTATTATTCCAAATCCCCTTCTGCTAAATGGACTTAAGCCCTTATTATTCCAAGTCCCTTCAAGCTAAATGGAGTTGAGCCCTTATTATTCCAAGTCCCTTTAAGCTAAATGGACTTAAGCCATTATAATTCCAAGGTCCATTAAGGATGGACTTAAGCCCTTATTACTCCAGGGCCCATTACGGATGGACTTAAGTCCTTATTATTCTAACCCCCTCTCCCCCTCGATTCTTGACACGGCGGCGACGGCGGCGGCGGCGGCGGCGGCGGCGGCGGCGACAGCGGCGAAATCTTTTTATATTATAGAGAGATATATCAATCAGACTATCATATGAACTCTCTTTACTTGCTACACTTCAGTAGCGATGCGCGTTGGTAAACAATGTCTCCTTAACCTACCTCTAAAGCTCTCTCTTTCTCTGTCTCTAGCTGTCTCTCACTTTGCGCCTGATGTTTTCATTTACTCGAATAGTGTGCCTTTGTTGTGCCAACGTACGTTACTATCTTAGCGTTGGCGAAAATAACAAAGCGCTTCAGTAGTTCTTGAAACTTCGACGAGGCATGTGTCTCCATATTTAATAGCCGAAATCGTCAATATATTATAATGGAAGGTAGCGAGGATGACGTTGAAATGGGTTACGAGAAAGTGGAAGATAGCGAGGACGACGCTGTAATGGGTGATGAGGATGGGGCTGATGAACAGTACGACGAAAAAGAGAACGACGAGAAAGAGTACGAAGCCGTTGACGACCACGACGAGGAAGAGGCCGGTGAAGATGGTGACGACGACGAAAAAGAGAACGAAGACATCGACGACAACGAGGAAGAGGCTGCTGAAAAGTACGACGAAGATTATGACGAAGAGAACGAAGTCGAAAATAATAACAATATCGTGGATGCTAGTGAAAAGAACGACGAGGTAACTCATAGCGAAGACAGTACCGAATTGACCATAATACGGTCAAAAAAAGGAGGTGACAAGCTATGCTTTAATGGGCGCATGCATATCTTGCACAGAAAATGTGCAAACTTCATGCGGTGGAGATGTACAAAACACTCCTTAAAATCGATCCAGGTAAGTCTAATCAAATTAATAAATTAATTAATGAAAAGACTGCAAAGTGGCGTGTCTTAATTTTTTTTTTATTCCGGCGCGAGTCTAGTTCTTCATGAACAGTTTCCAGAGGATGTTTTTATTTATTTTTATTTGAGATTTTAGCGTCAGAGTACTTAAGGTAGTCCTTGCGAATATTGTTCACTTCGCATAAGTTTCCGAGATATGGGAGGAAATTGCAAACAGTTCTGAATGGTATAAAAATCTGAAAAAAATCAAGCATATTAAAGATGCTGAAAAGATCAAGTTTGCATGATAATAATTCAAAAATGTTATTAACAAATTGATGAAAAATAAAATTGATCAACAAATCTGTTCGAAACCTAACTTTATTTTCTAATGAAAATGATTCGTTCACTTTTCTGCATATGTAAAATTCGAAAATAATTATTTTGTTACTACTGATGCGAGTTTCTGTATCAAATATTGAGCTAGAAGCAAAAAAGTGGCATATTCATAACCAGCGAAAAAGAATAAATCAGATATAACCTTGAAACAACAAGCAACAACAAATTTTTGCTGACGTGTTCTGAACGTAGAGGAAAGTTGTGATATTCAGGATTTTCGTTGAAAAAAATCAATTTATGCTGCCGGAATCATTATAACGGCGTTTATTCCCTAGCATCCTTATTTCGCAATACTTTCCTTTATAAACAATTTCATTTATTGATGTTTGTTGATTTCAATTTGTACGCATTATATACTGATACATTCACAGTGCAAGGGCGCAATCATCACTACGCTGAACAAAACGGATCCGGTTGTGGTCGTGGAACATAACCACGTAAAGGATGTTGAAGCAATCAACAAGGAAATATCCATGAACCGAATGAAGTCTAAGGCCAGAGACAGTTTCGCTAAGCCATCCCAGATATTTGGGCAGGAGGTGCAGCAATTTCCGAACAGTACGCGAGCACGGCTCCCGTTAGAGGAATCGGTGAAGCGGACGTTACGGAACCAGCGTTCTAGAGAATACCCTCCGGAACCAGCCAGTTTAGAGGAACTGAGAATCAAAGGTATGTCTTGTGAAATAACGACGACATTGTTAAATAAAGCGAAAGAGTGTGCGTGCGGATGATTGTGTGTGTATCCGTTCGTGGCGAAAGAGTGTACGTGTGATTGTGTGTGTGTTTGTTAGTGGCGAAAGAGTGTCCGTGTGGGTGATTGTGTGTGTGTATCTGTTGGTGGTGAGAGAGTGTAAGCGTGTGCGTGTGCGTGTGCGTGTGCGTGTGCGTGTGCGTGTGCGTGTGCGTGTGCGTGTGCGTGTGCGTGTGCGTGTGCGTGTGCGTGTGCGTGTGCGTGTGCGTGTGCGTGTGCGTGTGCGTGTGCGTGTGCGTGTGCGTGTGCGTGTGCGTGTGCGTGTGCGTGTGCGTGTGCGTGTGCGTGTGCGTGTGCGTGTGCGTGTGCGTGTGCGTGTGCGTGTGCGTGTGCGTGTGCGTGTGCGTGTGCGTGTGCGTGTGCGTGTGCGTGTGCGTGTGCGTGTGCGTGTGCGTGTGCGTGTGCGTGTGCGTGTGCGTGTGCGTGTGCGTGTGCGTGTGCGTGTGCGTGTGCGTGTGCGTGTGCGTGTGCGTGTGCGTGTGCGTGTGCGTGTGCGTGTGCGTGTGCGTGTGCGTGTGCGTGTGCGTGTGCGTGTGCGTGTGCGTGTGCGTGTGCGTGTGCGTGTGCGTGTGCGTGTGCGTGTGCGTGTGCGTGTGCGTGTGCGTGTGCGTGTGCGTGTGCGTGTGCGTGTGCGTGTGCGTGTGCGTGTGCGTGTGCGTGTGCGTGTGCGTGTGCGTGTGCGTGTGCGTGTGCGTGTGCGTGTGCGTGTGCGTGTGCGTGTGCGTGTGCGTGTGCGTGTGCGTGTGCGTGTGCGTGTGCGTGTGCGTGTGCGTGTGCGTGTGCGTGTGCGTGTGCGTGTGCGTGTGCGTGTGCGTGTGCGTGTGCGTGTGCGTGTGCGTGTGCGTGTGCGTGTGCGTGTGCGTGTGCGTGTGCGTGTGCGTGTGCGTGTGCGTGTGCGTGTGCGTGTGCGTGTGCGTGTGCGTGTGCGTGTGCGTGTGCGTGTGCGTGTGCGTGTGCGTGTGCGTGTGCGTGTGCGTGTGCGTGTGCGTGTGCGTGTGCGTGTGCGTGTGCGTGTGCGTGTGCGTGTGCGTGTGCGTGTGCGTGTGCGTGTGCGTGTGCGTGTGCGTGTGCGTGTGCGTGTGCGTGTGCGTGTGCGTGTGCGTGTGCGTGTGCGTGTGCGTGTGCGTGTGCGTGTGCGTGTGCGTGTGCGTGTGCGTGTGCGTGTGCGTGTGCGTGTGCGTGTGCGTGTGCGTGTGCGTGTGCGTGTGCGTGTGCGTGTGCGTGTGCGTGTGCGTGTGCGTGTGCGTGTGCGTGTGCGTGTGCGTGTGCGTGTGCGTGTGCGTGTGCGTGTGCGTGTGCGTGTGCGTGTGCGTGTGCGTGTGCGTGTGCGTGTGCGTGTGCGTGTGCGTGTGCGTGTGCGTGTGCGTGTGCGTGTGCGTGTGCGTGTGCGTGTGCGTGTGCGTGTGCGTGTGCGTGTGCGTGTGCGTGTGCGTGTGCGTGTGCGTGTGCGTGTGCGTGTGCGTGTGCGTGTGCGTGTGCGTGTGCGTGTGCGTGTGCGTGTGCGTGTGCGTGTGCGTGTGCGTGTGCGTGTGCGTGTGCGTGTGCGTGTGCGTGTGCGTGTGCGTGTGCGTGTGCGTGTGCGTGTGCGTGTGCGTGTGCGTGTGCGTGTGCGTGTGCGTGTGCGTGTGCGTGTGCGTGTGCGTGTGCGTGTGCGTGTGCGTGTGCGTGTGCGTGTGCGTGTGCGTGTGCGTGTGCGTGTGCGTGTGCGTGTGCGTGTGCGTGTGCGTGTGCGTGTGCGTGTGCGTGTGCGTGTGCGTGTGCGTGTGCGTGTGCGTGTGCGTGTGCGTGTGCGTGTGCGTGTGCGTGTGCGTGTGCGTGTGCGTGTGCGTGTGCGTGTGCGTGTGCGTGTGCGTGTGCGTGTGCGTGTGCGTGTGCGTGTGCGTGTGCGTGTGCGTGTGCGTGTGCGTGTGCGTGTGCGTGTGCGTGTGCGTGTGCGTGTGCGTGTGCGTGTGCGTGTGCGTGTGCGTGTGCGTGTGCGTGTGCGTGTGCGTGTGCGTGTGCGTGTGCGTGTGCGTGTGCGTGTGCGTGTGCGTGTGCGTGTGCGTGTGCGTGTGCGTGTGCGTGTGCGTGTGCGTGTGCGTGTGCGTGTGCGTGTGCGTGTGCGTGTGCGTGTGCGTGTGCGTGTGCGTGTGCGTGTGCGTGTGCGTGTGCGTGTGCGTGTGCGTGTGCGTGTGCGTGTGCGTGTGCGTGTGCGTGTGCGTGTGCGTGTGCGTGTGCGTGTGCGTGTGCGTGTGCGTGTGCGTGTGCGTGTGCGTGTGCGTGTGCGTGTGCGTGTGCGTGTGCGTGTGCGTGTGCGTGTGCGTGTGCGTGTGCGTGTGCGTGTGCGTGTGCGTGTGCGTGTGCGTGTGCGTGTGCGTGTGCGTGTGCGTGTGCGTGTGCGTGTGCGTGTGCGTGTGCGTGTGCGTGTGCGTGTGCGTGTGCGTGTGCGTGTGCGTGTGCGTGTGCGTGTGCGTGTGCGTGTGCGTGTGCGTGTGCGTGTGCGTGTGCGTGTGCGTGTGCGTGTGCGTGTGCGTGTGCGTGTGCGTGTGCGTGTGCGTGTGCGTGTGCGTGTGCGTGTGCGTGTGCGTGTGCGTGTGCGTGTGCGTGTGCGTGTGCGTGTGCGTGTGCGTGTGCGTGTGCGTGTGCGTGTGCGTGTGCGTGTGCGTGTGCGTGTGCGTGTGCGTGTGCGTGTGCGTGTGCGTGTGCGTGTGCGTGTGCGTGTGCGTGTGCGTGTGCGTGTGCGTGTGCGTGTGCGTGTGCGTGTGCGTGTGCGTGTGCGTGTGCGTGTGCGTGTGCGTGTGCGTGTGCGTGTGCGTGTGCGTGTGCGTGTGCGTGTGCGTGTGCGTGTGCGTGTGCGTGTGCGTGTGCGTGTTCAAATGGCGGAGCTTCCTCTATGTTAAAGCCAAAAACACAGAAGGCTTTCTCATAGAAGAAGCTTTGCGAATAAAAAAACATTGTGAGAAAGCCATATGAAAATTTCAATTTTCAACTTCAAAAAAAAAACTGTAATTTAATTATCCTACTGAAGTCATTGTAATTGTTAAGAGCAAGTGAAACACTATGGAGTGCGAAAGAGATAGCATCAGTGGCGCTCTCAGCGGAGCGAGGGAGACACGCTGAGAACGTGTTTCACATGCTCGTAAGGAGTTATTTTTAACAAATAATTATTGTTAATAATACTATTATTGCCAATCTGTAATTAATACATACCTGATCAGAATTTGTAAAAATTTAATAACTTATTCTTTATTACTGTCAATTAATAATTAATTAATTATTAATTTATTGTATTTATTAATTAATAATAAATACATAATTAATTTTGGATCCGTAATAACCCTGAAATCATTTTGGCCGAACATTACGACATTATCCCGCTGATCGGCCGTCAGCGAAGCCCATCGAAATACCGCGGCAGCAGCGTCAGCCGCCTCGCTGCCCGCTACACCCGAGACCCGCGCGGTGAGCCTCGTGGAAACAAGCGCGTATCGCCACTTGCACTCAGGCTCGAACGCCCGCTTCGGCTTCGGTCTCGCGGAATCGGAGCGCTCTGATTGGTCAACTTCAATCGCTCGTAACTTCAAAACTATTCCGAATTGAGCGATCCGCTTCCGCGAGAGTCCTCCGGCACCCACCAGCTACCTTCCACTTACAGGCGGTGCGGGGATTCTGGGACACCCTGTATATATATAGTGTATAAAAAATCTGTATTATAATGTGTATATAATAAATATTAATGTGTGTGTGTGTGTAATGAGTATGTTTGTAAATGTTCATTATAAATAAATTGTACCATTTTTATTCAATAAGATTGACAGATTTGTAAAATATCACCGTCTATTTGTATTGTATATTGTAGTGTTAAGTAATACTATTGTAAATACACGCTGCATAATGATTACAAATAAAACTGAATATATTTTTTATGTATATATGGTTTATGTATTAATGTTATATAATAAACTGCGAAATCATTTTTAATAAAAATAAAATTAAAAAATATTTCCTGCCAATATGTATGTGTGAATTATTCGTTAATAATAAATTATATTTTAACGTATTTCCCGTATGTGTTTATAAATTACTTCCCTATAAGCTAGGCGGCACCACATGCGCGGTATAAGCTTATGGCGCGCATGTGGCCGCGGTATAAGCGCTGATCGCCACGCTCGCTCGCTCATAAGCTGATGGTGCGAGCGAACGGGCCTGTACTAGCTGAACCTCCGCCGCGCACACGTCGTACAAGCTTATCGCGACGTGTGTCCTCCGCGCCGCCGCCGCCGCCGCCGCCGCCGAGAAGCTTATATTCCGAGTTTAAGCGTATCACAACCGAAGGAAACACGTGGAAAATGGATCGTTAATTTGTGGTCCAACAGGCTGTGGAAAAACAGTTTTCGTGCGCAGATTTTTACGAAATCTAACGGCCATGAGTGACACAGTATTCGATCGCGTAATATTCTACCACGGAGACAATCTCGATTCCGATACGGCCGAACTATTGCGAAATTCTCATCGAGATCCAGCGAACCGAAATATTAAGATCGAGCTTCACGAGGGCCTGCCGCAACCGGAGAATTACTCGCACGACAATAATTTAAAAAAGTTAATTGTTATCGACGATTTAATGAGAGAATCATCGAATAATACGATAGTAGATCTTTTCACGAAAGGTAGCCATCATAAAAATATCAGTGTTATTTTTATAACGCAAAATATTTTTCATCAAGGACACGGTCAACGCGATATCTCTCTGAACGCGAATTATATTGTAATATTTAAAAACCCTCGCGATCGAGCCCAAATTCAGCATCTAGCCAGACAAGTGTACCCTGAGGATCCTCGACTTTTGACAGAGGCGTATCACGATGCGACTGCCGAACCGCATGGTTATCTACTGTTGGATCTCAAGCAATCCACACCGGATATTTGTCGGTGTCGTACAGCTATATTTCCCGACGATCCTCATATGCATGTCTACGTACCGAAGAATAAACGGGCGTTACGTCAACTGAGTTGAACCAAGGTATTTAGGATAATGTAAGAACGATTCTAACATCAGTTGTGAAATCGTACGACATGCGCAAACATCGTCGCATCATGGCTGGAAATAAGAAGAAAAATGGACAGTGTTCTGCACGACCGCCGATCGGTAAACGCCACGCTGCTCTACTCAATGCTCTCTGTCACTCAAGTAAAGAGCAGCAACGAGACATACTGCGTACAGCCGACGAGTCTCTGATCAAGTGTATAGGCGAATGTGCCTTAAACGTCTTACACGGCGTAGTACAGCTTAAAGTTGGAGCGAAAAACCGATTAAAAAGATATAAGAATGTACTGCGTCAACTAGCGCCCTGCCGTGTAACCGTTAAAACGGGCCAGCGAGGCGGCGGTGCCGAACGTAAGCGACGAAAGTACAATTGGAGAGCGAAAAAACGCCTTATGATGCAGAAAGGCTGTGGAGCATTTTTACCACTTTTATTAGCGCCGATTATCACAAGTTTGTTTAGTAGACTGTTTGGAGGCAAAGGTGAAGGAGGTAATGGTGCTTAGTGTAAATCGTAAAAGTCAGCAGTCCCCCAGAGATCTTATGGAGCACGCGAAGAAAATGATTTTAGTACCGGCCGAAGAGGCTGGGAAGTGGAAAGAACCGATGATCTGCGGCGGAACTTCCGCACCGACAGCTGATCAGACAACTGTACAGACACCAGGCGATCCAGTATCACATCTCGACGCTGAGCTTAGTGATATTTTACACTCAAAAAAATATCCCGACGACGCTACCAGGTGGAAACAGTATCTGCAGGTACTGCAACGATATTTATTTCTCGTTGATACCCGAAACGGTACGGCGGATTCGGCCATGCCTACCGCACTGCCAGCGACAACAAGCGAACAACAACAGCCTGAAAATGTAGATTTTAGTCCGACCGTAATCGTAAACAGTGTACCTGACATGAATAAACGTCAAGCAAAAGCGCTCACGAACTATCTGCGTAACTCGCCGGTGGCATCGCAGCGCATCACGTGGGACAGAGAAGGGCATGTGACGGTAGACGGCATGCTTATACCCAATTCGAATATTGTCGATCTCGTTAACGATGCAGTACGGGCTAGAAAAAACTTCAAAGCTAGTGGACGAACACAGTTTATCAAGGGCCTTCGTGCTGCCTCTGTACCCCGTACATTTATCGGGAACGACGTGTTGTGGAATATGGGGAATACGCATATTGCGCGCAAAAGCCACGAAGACGACGACGACGGCAACGGCGACGACCAAGGGAACAACGAAAAGCAACGCCTTGTCCCAGCTGCTGCCAAAGAGTCTACTTATACCAACGTAGATCATTTCTCCAAAAGACAAAAGAAAAAACTCGTCGAAGCATCGCGAGGATTTATCCGTTGGCTTAAACTGTAAATTGAATTACCCCATGTGGGGGCGTTTGCGTGGGAGAGAAATATGTCGTTCGAAAAAGTGTATTACGATCCGTCGCATCCTGCAGGTTATGCCGGAGCAAGGCGCCTAATCAATAAAGAAAATAAATCGGATGAAGTTTACGACTGGCTGACCCAACAGGACGCTTACACTATTCATAAACCCGTACGTCGTCGCTTTCCTCGCCTGTTCTATAACGTTACTAATATAGACGATGTCTGGGAGGCCGACCTCGTAGATTTACGATCGTTAAGAAGCTACAATGACAATGTTTCGTACCTGCTTACGGTCATTGACGTATTGAGCAAGTACGCCTGGGTCGAGCCACTGCAGGATAAAACCGTACACGCCGTCAAAGAAGCATTTACACGAATTTTTGAACGCAGCGACGACCGCTTGCCCGTCTGTCTACAGACCGACAAAGGCAAGGAATTCGTCGGTAAAGAGCTACAGACGTTTCTCAAGAAAAGTGATATCAATTTTAGGGTTACACGCAACCCTGACATAAAAGCAGCAATTGTCGAACGCTTCAATCGTACACTCAAAGAACGAATGTGGCGCTATTTCACACATCGAAATACACGACGCTACATCGATATACTTCAACAATTTGTTCACGCATACAATCATGCCAAACACTCGTCAATTAAGATGGAGCCGGCCGCCGTGACATTATACAATGCGGATAAAGCGCTGGAGAATATGACAAACGCCTCTATGAAACAGCGTGGAAAAAGACGCTTCTCTATGGTTAAATACAAGTGCGGTGATTATGTCCGGATTAGTAGAACAAAAGGCACCTTCGAGAAGGGTTACGAACGAAACTGGAGCGAGGAAATTTTTCGCATCACCAAGGTTGTAAATCGTCAGGGAATACGTGTTTACGAACTGCACGATCTTGAAGGCGAGTTAATTGACGGTTTCTTTTACACCGAAGAAATAACACCTGTGCACGAGAAACGTATGATACAGAATCAAGAGTTTAAAATCGATCGTGTTTTACGGACAAAAGGACGTGGTGCAAAGAAACAACTCTTTGTCAGCTGGGTCGGCTATCCATCGAAATTCAACTCCTGGATACCTGCTTCTAACGCCCACGACCTTGGCGCCTAACGTCGCAAGGACGAGCATTATGCACAACGATGAAGACTTTTATCTCGTGTTGCCGAGTAACAGCAGCATGAAGTACTTTCCGGATAATACTACAACACACTTCACCACTCAACTTTCGCGTGGAATAGCTTTGAGTGGTCAATGGGCTGTGGGTTTAATGGAAATTCACATACCCTGCACAATGATACACTTGCAACCAGACGAGACAGAAATTCGGTGGACACCGTGTGACAAAAAAGAGCAGATAATTGGACATATACCTCACGGACTGTACCATAGTCATGCGGAACTGATGAATAATATAAATAATCTGACTGGGATGCGCGAAGCCGGTATACAGCTTGTCAATGCTAAAAGTGCGCATGGGTATGCGGCAATTGAGGGCGAAAAGTGGGTAGAAAAGTGTGGGAAACAAATTGTGACTCCACAAAATATATTGTGTATGAATAAGAAGATCGCTATTATACTTGGATTCAATGTAATACCGAATGAAGACTGGGAAACATCAGAGATTGTATACCTACGCTACATACGAGGGATTCAACGTGAAGGACAGATGCCCCCTTGTATCGCTCGTGCTCTCCCCGAGCAACTTTTTGTCTATACGGACCTATGTGTACCGTATACGGTTGGCGACACGCAGACCTCTCTATTGCGCATCGTTAATCTAAATACCTCTCAGTATACATACGGAGCGACACAGGTGAAATATTTCTCACCGTCAAATTATATACCTTTGCTCAATAATAGCTTTCGCTCTATTGAGATAGATATAAGGGACCATTTGGGGAAGTCCATCGCATTCGAGTACGGAACGTTAACCCTTACGCTTCACTTTAAACGGGTTGCCTAGACAAGATGGTGGCCCATTATACGGCTTATTACGAGAACCAAGTCGGCGGTGGTGCTGGACGTATAGGCAACGTTTTTGTGGGCGCACCTTATCAACGAGGCCACGGAATCGGCAGATTTCTCGGCGGTCTATTCAGAAGCGTACTACCACTGCTGACAAAAGGTGCTAAAGCCGTGGGAAAAGAGGCCCTACGGGCGGGCTTACATGTTATCGAAGATGTGAGTGGTAAACATGTACCATTTAAGGAATCGCTCCGTCGGCGTGCCAAGGAATCTGGGGAAAATTTGAAACACAAAGCCAATGAAAAAATAGCTCTACTTGTGAAGGGCTCTGGTTATAACAGTGCGATCGCCACACGCTCGATGCAGTCGTTGACCGGTCGTACACCCAAGCGTATCTGTGCGAGAAAAAGGTCCACCGGAACGAAAAGAAAGAGGAATACCCGTGCAGCACCGACGAAGACGAAGAAGAAGAAGAGGAGAAGGATAGCCACGGGTAAAGTCACGAAAAGACGAACAAATACGAGGAGTAAGAAGAAAAGGACGATCAGTGACATTTTCGGAAGTGCTTAAACATCATGTCTTTTTTACATTCGCACTCTTGTGAATGTATGAAATCGGAGCTCGACTTATTCACTATACCGCCAACGCAAACATCCATAGAAGCCTCTCAATGGGTTCATTACAAGCCTCTTCATTGTCGGACGATGGCCCCATCGAGTTTGTTATACCTGGCCATGGCGACGAGTACCTGGATCTTGCCCACACTACGATCTGCGTAAAACTGAAAGTACTGGCCAACGTCGAATCGACATACAAAGTAGCGCCTGTTAATAACTTTCTACACAGCCTCTTTAATCAGGTCGATGTATTTTTCAACCAAAAGCTCGTTGCGCCGCCCAATAACGCTTATGCGTATCGGGCATACATTGAAACATTACTCAATTACGGCCCAGCGGCAAAACATTCACATCTGACAGCTGGTTTATAGATAATCCAGGTAGCCTCGAGGCGATGCCCGGCTCGAAAACAGAACCTGTTAATTATGGGCAGGAGATTCGATCAGCGTATATCAAAGGAGCCAGGACTGTAGAGATGATTGGCCATTTACACTGTGATGTATTCAATCAGGATAAATTTTTGATAAACGGTGTAGAAGTGCGTCTACGGCTCGTTCGTTCGAAAGACGATTTTTGCCTTATGGAGGTACCGATACAAGGCGTGATGCACAAAATAAAAATTAACGATGAGGGTCTACTGATTCGACGGGCAAAAATTAGCCCTGGAGTACTTATAGCACATGCCAAGACTTTGGCGAAGACGACAGCAAAGTATCCCATAACACGTGTGGAAGTTAAATCCTTTACCATGCACAGTGGAATAATCGGTGATACATTGGACAATGTAATCCTTGGACAATTACCGAAACGTATTATACTCGGTTTCGTATTCAACAGGGCTTTCAACGGCGATAAAACGCTGAATCCCTTCAATTTCCAACATCATTCGATAAAGTTTCTATCGCTCTACGTTGATGGACAACAGATACCTGGAAAACCGCTTCAGCCCGAGTTCGGCGGAAACGAAAACTGGGTCCAGAGTTACCACACGCTCTTTTCGGGCACGGGTATACACTTTCAAAACGAGGGAATAGAAATTGACCGTGAAGCGTACGCCAAAGGATTTTGTCTGTTTGCTTTTGACTTGACGCCGGATTTATCGGGAAACTGTTTCACACACTGGAACCTCGTGAAACATGGCAGTGTGAGAATCGAGGTACGCTTCGCCCGGGCTCTCCACGCTACAATAAATTTCGTCCTTTATGCCGAATATGATAACGTAATTGAAATTGATTCTGCTCGTCAGGTCATTACCGATTTTAGTGCCTGAGCACCAGATGGTAACCGAGACAAAAGTCACCCTCTCCACGTATGAGAATGTCACGCCTCTTTCGGAGAGGACGCGCTTGAGCATCGGTCGGAATAGTATTTAAACCGTGGGATCTTGGTATATTCGACAACAGTTTACATCAAACCTTCATCATGGACGCTATAGTCGATATTCAAGCCCTGTACGGAAAGAACGGCGAGTTTCTGCCCAAAGAGATTGCCGTAACAACGCTGCAAGGAGATCATTTCGGCCATTGGGTGATCGATGCACCATACGACTTTGGCGAGTTACCTAAAGAAGTACGTGCCAGCAATAATCGCCTAACGTGCTTTCATCATGGTCTCGAGTGGGTTGATGGTGATACGCCGTTGCGGAAAGTCTACGCCTCTCTAAGAGCCATGTGCCGTTACGCGCTTCGCATCTATACACGAGGTGTACAAAAAGCAGAGATTTTACGCGACGTCCTTGGACGCGACATTATCAATCTGGAAGAGTACGAGGGGTCCACCTTCAGGAACATGCCACCCTACGATACATGGTGCATTTATCATGGCGTATCGAAGGAGGATGCTGCAAAATGTGCGTTGAATAATGTTGGAAAAATTAAACGTTGGCTTCAGACTCAACTTTTGGATGATGTGAATCCTATTTACACGGAACCGGTTGGCGCTGCGAAGAGAAAAGATCGGCCAAGCGAAATTGTAAAAAAAAAACGATCCATGATGAGATTCCGAAAGATAACAATCGTGCATCTGTCATGAGAGAGTATATAGTCGGGGAAGCAGTGACCGTTGACGACAGTGCCACCCCAAACACCTGTGATAGCACAGTACCTGCGGAGGAAATAGTGGCCCTTTACCGTAATAAACTTCACTCTCCTCCTCCACCGCCGAAGCGGCAACCATCGACATCTGGATCCCGTGGCGGTAATCATACGCAGTACCTTAAACGTCGCCCCCACTCTGGGCACGAGGGTATTTATAATGAACAGTCTGGAAGTACTGGAAGCGCTACAGCACGTATCAGCCCAGACGAAAGGAGTCTTCCCCGCCGATCGCATCCCGAGTCGCTGGTCTAGGCCCGCTGCAATCGTCGTCAACACAGACGATCATACGCAACCCGGAACACATTGGATCACCATTTACGTTGACAACAATGGACACGGCACCTTTTTCGACAGCTATGGTTTACCTCCTCTCATCGGCAGGCATCGAAATCGACTACGACGAAATACCACTACTTATGACTGGAACACCAAGCCGCTACAGTCAATCAAGTCGAAAGTATGTGGAGAATATTGCATTATGTTTCTCGATTTTATGTCTCGTGGCTATAGTCTGGGTGCTTTTTGTCGGATATTTTCAAAGAATAAGGTGAAAAACGATAATATTGTGCAACGTTACTACAAGAAACTTAAACATGTAAAACATCGAGGACGATCTGTAAAACAAACCCGTTTGGCTCCTTTAAAAGGGTGTGGCAATACATGCACACCTTCATATGTACAAACATGCACAGCCCGCTTCGGGTTCCACCTGTAAATACACCTAATAAACCACATAAAAAATCGACTGTGTCGTTATGGATACACCCCCACCCTGCTTTGGGCAATATAAAACGAGAACTCCACGCCTGGACCAGCACACTTGGAGAAGAGCCGTAGCAGTGCTAACAACACCAACAAAATGGATATCATCAGTGGGATACTCGTGATCGACTGCGGCAAGGACCCTTGGGAACTTACCAAGGAGGAACTGTCATATATACCTAAACGCTGCTGTTGAGACACTGGAGCGACGCTATCCCTTACCTATGGTCGAAACTACCTGAGCATATTCGACGCGACGCTGAAGTCGCATAGTGCCGGCTCTGCAGGGATCATTGGCCTGCATCAGGTCTCAACCCGCATCTTGACGGGTACCCGCCGACCAGGAGAGAATGCTCGCAGTGTCAATAGGATGCCTACGAGGAAGAATCCAACACAATGCCACCGTCGCCCGCAATTGCAACGCCAGTCACGACACCTCGCTCTGATCTAAAACGATCCGAGACACCACCACTGACCAGCAACACTATATTGACACTTGCTACACCACCATCACCACCACACATAACAGATCTTTAAACATTGTACCACAAAACATTGACATGTAAAAATCTGGAATAAATAAACGAATATATTTTTTAATAAATGTGTTTTTTTTATTGCCGGTAAGATATTACCATTAGAGTATGATAATATAGAAAGCGACTTTACCGACTGTAGAATAATATTACAGTTTAACGTAGATCGGTAATTCTTAGAGAGCTGCCGGAAAACTCTTTGGCCAACCACAACTCGGGGAATTTTCAACGACCAATCAGAGCTCGGGGAAAATTTCTCAACCAATCACAGACCGGGGAATTTTTCACTATTCCCCCTCTCGCGAGAATCCCCCCCACTTACCACACACGTGCGCGGATTGGGCCCGCTACAGCATCCCGGTCCAGACGGTGGTGGGGATGGGGCCAGACAGGGGGTGGTTGAGGGGGAACAACATATGCCCCCTCTCTCGCGAAAAACTACCCCCACCACCCACCCGCATGCGCGGATTGGACCCCCCCCCCTACAGCATCCCGGTCCAGACGGAGGGTGGGGGGATGGCGCCAGACAGGGGTGGTGGAGGGGGAACAACAGATGGTCCCTGTCGCCCCAGCCCTGTACACTACTACTAACCGAACGAACGCACTTTCCTCTACCGAATATCGACGAAAATCTCGCATTGATCGGTGACGCAAAATTATTCATTACACTCGATTTGGCTCACGGGTATCTACAAGTCCCGCTGACAGAGGACGCGATGCCGAAAACAGCGTTCATCACTCCAGACGAGACCGGAGAATTTACGCGAGTAATGTTTGGACTGATGAACGCTCCGTTCTACTTCATGAAAGCAATGTACCGCGCGCTGGGTCCCTTACGCGACCAGATCGTCTTGTTTTATCTCGACGATATATTAATCCCCGGAAAGGATTGGGCAGATCTAAAATCACGATTAATTCAGACACTGTCTGCGCTGCGAAAGGCCGGACTCACAATTAAGTTACAAAAATGCCAATTTTTACAAGAAAGAGTTACGTACCTCGGACACGAAATATCGAGCCTCGCAATAGAATCCGGTAGGGACAAATTGCGCGCGATAGCCGAATTTCCGGTGCCTAAAAATGTTCACGAAATTCGTCGTTTCTTAGGGTTGGCCAGCTTCTTTCGGAAATTCGTCCCTAAATTCGCAGAACGCGCCGGCCCCCTACACGCGTTACTAAAGAAAGAGAAAACGTTCTCCTGGCAAGATCGCGAACAATTGTCGTTTGAAGACATTCGTGACACGCTAATCTGTAAGCCGACTTTAAAAACGTACAATCCGAAGCACGAAACCGAGCTACATACCGACGCGAGCGCAGTCGGATTGGCGGGAATGCTGTTACAACGAGATAGCGACAATCGATTTCAATTGGTTTACGCGATTAGCCGACGAACCGACGAACATGAAAAGAATTACCATTCAAGTAAGCTCGAATTGATAGCAATAATTTGGGCAGTCGAACGCCTACGACCGCTGTTAATTAATATCCCGTTTACGATAATTAGCGACTGCCAAGCGTTAACCTATCTACAGTCAACTAACAACGCTCAATCGACGCGTTGGCGCACATTACTCGAAGATTTCGACGCAGACATCGTACACCGTCCCGGTAAAACACTAGCTCACGTAGATGCTTTAAGTCGCGCCCCGGTGGAACCGGCTCCGATCAATAACGATCCCGAAGCAAGAGCTGGAGCGATCTTTACTGTAACGAGCATCGAAGAAGAAATTCTTATGTACCAATGTGCCGATCCCGCGATTAAACGAAAATGTACAATTTTATGTAAACCAGATCACGAACGATCTAAAGCGGAAACCAACGAAGTGCGCGATTACGAATTCCACAACAGTGTACTTTATAAAAAAGAGGGGCAAGAACTTCTTTTCGTCGTACCGAACGCGATGCGAAAAAGCATAGCGGTGCGATTCCACGACTCTCGGAGTCATCCCGGACTTGAGAGAACGATAACTGCGATTCGTCACGTCTACTACTTCCCCGCGATGAAGCGATACATCAAGCAACACATCGGAGCCTGCCTCCACTGTCTATTGAGTAAACCCAAGGTCGGATGACAAGCGGGCGAACTACATCCGATTCCCCCAGGGAAACGACCATTCGCTGTCATTCACATGGACCACGTCGGCCCACTAATAACAAGCGCACGCGGAAATAAGTACGTGCTCGTTATCATCGATAATCTCACACGTTTCGCGATTTTGAAGGCGACGAAAGACACGAAAACGACCGGAGTCGTACGCGCATTGAACGAATTTATTTTACAATACGGAGCCCCGATCCGTGTAATTTCGAATAGAGGAACCTGTTTCACAGCAAAACAATTCTCCGACCTCTGTCAACAACACGGAATACGCCACGTTCTCAACTCGCCTCGCCACGCTCAGGCGAATGGAATGGTGGAAAGATTAAACGGCACGTTGCTTCCCGCGATGCAGGCGTCACTCGAGCAATCCCAGGGACGAGACTGGGACAACCGCCTAAAATACGTACAGCGAGACCTCAATACATGTCAGAATCAAACGACTGGGAAATCCCCATTCGAATTGCTCTACGGGTACTTTCCAAAGCACGATGAAGGTGCTCTCCGTACCCTACTAGACGAAGGACCTTCCGGTTACACGCGCCCTGCGATGCTCCAAGACGAGGCCCGAACTAAAATCATGAAGCAACAGGAAAAATATAAAGCCCGATACGATCGCAATCGAGTCGTTACGGCGAAGTTTCACGTCGGCGATATCGTCGCCATGTCGACCGCATCCGCAGCAACGGGCGAAAGTAACAAATTTCAACCTCGTTTTCGAGGGGCACTGACTATCGTCGAAGTGCTTCCAGCCGACACGTACCGAGTCATAGAGCTGAGAAACGACCGAGGCGGCAAACGATACAGCACCACCGCACATTCCAGCCAACTTAAAATTTGGCGCCCCGACGTAACCGACAGTCTCGAAACGGACGTCGAAGATACGAACGAGAACGAAACCCACATCGAAGATACGAACGAGAAAGAAACCAACGTCGAAGATACGAACGAGACCGAAACCAACGTCGAAGATGCGAACGAGAACGAAACCAACGTCGAAGATACGAACGAGAACGAAACCCACGTCGAAGATACGAACGAGAACGAAACCAACGTCGAAGATACGAACGGAAACGAAACCAACGTCGAAGACACCGAGGAAAACAAGAAAATCGACGCTACAACAAAAAAGGGAACCCTCCCACCTTCCGACGAACCCCGCTTACGTCGTAGCGTTCGCGAGAGAAGAGCGCCGATACGATTCCAAGATTACGACTGTAATACTCAAGGAGATACCAATTAAACGATTTACGAAACCGATTTCAATCACTCGAGGTCGAGTGAAATGTCAGGACGGTCGAGTGTTAAACTCCTATTACCACGGTCGATATGGTAGAACGGCCGGACTGACGAACGCCGCGAAAACGACGCGGTACACGAAGCGCGAGGACAGTACGTCACGACACGCCGATCGAGAAAACACGTTCTCGATACAGCAAGCGCACTTACGCGAAGTGCGAAGATTAACGAAAGGACGAATTTACGTTTCGCGATATAAAACGAGAACCTACACGAGGCGTTTCACGTCAACCGACCGACGTAGTTTATATAGTTTCTTTACGTATTCCTTTAATTTCAATTTACTGCGTGTGGTACTTTTCCAATAAATAATTAATTTTCTTTGCAAAACGTGATTTACTCCTTTGCGGTTTATTCGTCTACGTCCCTCACTCCTGACCAAAGACAACCTTTCATTAACATTGTATTCTCTGAAATCAGGTAAAAAATGTTCACGTCCGTCCGTCCAGCGATCCAGTCGTCCATCCGTCCGTCTGGCGAAATATATGTATTCAATAAAACTCGTGTGTACTGACATATAGACGCGTATATCTACATATTATGCCTGTATTACGTCTCGAAACACAAAAAGAACCATTATCATTGATAATATTCTCATAGGTAGGATCAAGGATCAGTTGAATATAACAAAATTCCATAGACTGATAAACAAATGAACGTTGTGCGTGAAAACGTTGTTATATTCATTTGACAGTTGTATCTGGCAGCGAGGATATATATTATGAATAATAACGGGACGAGTGCAGAGGATGAAGAAATGGTGGCAACATTTCGCAATAGTGAGTTTATTAGAATAACATTTCTTTATTATATGTATGTCGGTAGAGATATTTATTTTATTTTTTGGAATAATAGATTCGGACGGATGGGACGCGGTATTGATGGAAGCCGCCGATCGAATCGAACAGGCGATCCAGACGGGTAGAATCCCATCGGACATTCTGTGCGTGTATTGTATATCTGATAACACTAAATTATCGTGTATTGTAGGATTTATTTTTATTGTATTTTATTTAGAATTGTCGGTGATGACACGGCTCAATCGGGACTATCAAACGGAATTGACAGACCAGAAAATGGTCGGAGTTTCGTATCATCAAGACGAACGAGCGGAGGAGAAAGAGGA
This sequence comes from Ichneumon xanthorius, assembly GCA_917499995.1. NCBI lineage: Eukaryota > Metazoa > Arthropoda > Insecta > Hymenoptera > Ichneumonidae > Ichneumon > Ichneumon xanthorius. The sequence continues at coordinate 20,094,150 of OU824206.1, forward strand.
CGAGGAAATGAGAGACGAAGAACAATGAGAAGAGCGAGAGAGAGCGAGGACCGAGAGCAGACTGAAGGATGAGAGCGGCAGGATCAAAGACATGACGAAACTTGACGGAGAAAAATATCGTGGACATTTTTATGTTTTTTTTTAAATAATTTTATCATTTGTAATGGTATTTCATTCGCTAAAAAGCAATCAAATTATGAGAACAAAGTGTCGAATAAAACAATTGTACTCTTCAAAAAATTATGTTAAAAAAACATGCAAAAGTATATAAAAAAGGACAGTATTTTTTAATAAATGTATAATATTCATATTCATCCATCCATCCATCCATCCGTCCGTCCGTCCGTCCGTCCGTCCGTCCGTCCGTCCATCCGTCCATCCATCCATCCATCCATCCATCCATCCATCCATCCATCAATTTTTTCTATCGAACACACCGCATACCGTGCATTCGCAACCAATTACTTTTATAAAGATTACATTTGCCCACGGTGCGTTTAGCGGTTATCCACTAAACGCACCGACGAATTCATCGGTCGTATGGAACTCACATTTACACGCGAGTTCCGTACGACTGACGAATTCGTCGATTTAATTATTTTTAAACCAACTCTTCTCTGGCAGCCTATATGAACATCGGTTTCATAGAGAGTCGAGTAAATGAAGTCGTTGGAAATCATTAAAAAAAAGAGCAGACCTTGAATCATGAGCCTTCTTTGTTTATTCCTGTCATATTATTCCGGCGTGTGACAGAGAGCAACGAAAAAGTTATATATTTTTGGTAAAAGATATATTATTTTTGTATGTGTAGTGAATAATAGTGATTGTGTTTGTGAGTATATACAAGAGTGACAACGACAATCTAAAAACATCACCGAAGGTCGACGAGGATCTGTGTGTTATGCCGCAGAAACTCAGGTAGCTAATCTGAGGTCTGTGCGCGAGCCGTTAGCTCGGAAGGTTGGGGATGTGCTCAGTAAAGGGTTGGAACCCAAGTGGAGTACAAATATAGATTTATACAATTAACAATATTTATTTAACAATTTATATCTATGAAACAGGATATTTAGATATTTAATATGTTTAACAAAGTATTTATATGTTCGGAGTTTTACAAGGGTTGCATTGTTATATTCACTGTATAACAATGCTCACCAGGAACCTTCGATTAAGGTTCTCCTTTTGCCAGGACAAGTCGAATCAACGCCCAACGTGACGTTGATTTACTCCTTGGTTAAAGCTCATTCGAAGCTTTGGTACCTTATCTATTAACGCTCTATTACGTCTTTCGGTGCTTTGTCTTTACTGCTTGATTAATTCTGCTGGTTTGATATTGCTCTATTTATATGTTATCCCTTGATGCTTCAGTTTCTTTATTAAAGTTCTATTTATGCTCACGTTTGTCCTTTTGAATTACCAACCGCTGATGCACTCTGTACGCTTGATACACCTTCTAGATTAACGACACTCCGGCATTAATCTTTCACGATAGGGGTTTACAATTACCCGACCCACTTATCGTGTTTGAGCTGCGCTCGAGGTGTATCCCTATAGTCAACCGTAAGAATCAGGAGTTCCGAAGAGACTGATGAGTGCCCGCTCTCGATCCCTTATATACGAGTAAGAGAGCAGGCACGTCAGCTTAATATTGTTTGAATGTTTATGGTTTACTTTATTTCTGTAAACCATTATCTTTCCAAATCCTCGCTTCTTCGAGAATGGGGTTTGGAGCATGTTTTGATTTCGGCATATGTGACTCGGTAATTCTCGAGTCGATGTCCTAATTACCGAGTCGCCCGTGATTGCTTAGCGGCTGACTCAGGTTTTTGGTGGACCTCGTTTCAACGACGCGCGCTCGTCGCGTGCCGCTGCATACCTCGATATTGTGCAACCGGAGTTGCTCCACTTTTCGGACACCGCTGTCCGAACTGGAATGTATACCACAATACTATAATATACGACGGTATATTATTACGACTATTTTATAATATTATACTATTATACGAATATAGTATAATATTATGTTGTTGCCCGAAAACGTATAATAATGTTTATATATGTTAATATTTAATATTAACTGAACTTTAATATTTAATAAACGTATATAATGTTTATATATGTTAATATTTAATATTACTACATTATTATATTAATTAAATTAAGAATATATTAATGGCGTATTAATATATTACTTAATTTATGTTGTATTACTAATAGGGTGCTACTACCCTACATGTGGAATCATCGGTCAGCGAGCGTTTCTCAGCATCAGCGAAGGTCAACGAGTATACGGGAGAATCCATCAAGGTACGTGAGACTTGTTCACGGAATACAATTTCGTTACTCCTTAGGGAGTAATAGGGATCATCACTCCCTCTGGAAGCTCTATTACTCCCGAGGGAGTAATTGTCATTGGCGAATATGATGATTTTGCGACGCAAGAAATGTGGTTATTTTAACGCAATCGCAAAAAAAGTTTCGTATGCCACAATGGAGGAGATGCATTTTTACCTCGTGTGAATTTCTGCCGTCGCTCGCTCGGGCATCAAACTTCACACTCGGTGAAAATACGTAATTTCCTCTCCTGTGGCATGTTATAGTATTTTAGACTGGAATGGACATCATCTAGGGTAAAAGTCCCTTTCGGTTTTAAAATCACGTTTTTCGAGTGAAAATAACTTCATCTAAGCGAAACATCATTTTTGGTTTGAACATTTATTTCTTTGGTGAGGGTTTGGTCGGGTCATCGAGGATACTCGACGAAGGTCGACGAGCATCATCGAGAAAAGAAGTACATTTTGCTATGTAAAGTAGTATATTTTGTTATAAAGGAGAGAAGCGCGCGACTTTCATCGAGTACGAAGTTTGTTGCCCGAGTTATGGTTGGTTATGTATAGATGATTGAATGGATACTTCTGGATGGATAGTTATGGAGTCATTCATCCATTCATACTCATTCATTCAGTTCGATCTGTCGATCTATGAATCTGTCGACCTATGGATCTGTCGATCTCTGGATCTGTCGATCTATGGATCTGTCGATCTATGGATCTGTCGATCTATGGATCTTTCGATCTATGGATCTTTCGATCTTTCAATCTGTCGATCTGTCTAGGAGTATCTGAAGAAATTTTAACTTTCCGTTACAAAATCATATTTTTCACACAGAATTCTTTTATGACAAAGCAATGAAAAATATAATTATTATATTTCAGAATTAAAGAGAAAACGAACAACGAAGGAAAAATATAGACGTGCCATTAGGAAAGGATCATTATACAAAGACGAAAAGTTGAGAAAAGAGGATTAAGAAAAAAAGAAGTTAAGTATATTGATAGTTGAATAGGTATAGTTCATAAATAAAAAAATGGAAAGCGGAACTGAAAGATCTGGTAAATCTAAATCGATTTCATTAAATACCGAAATGAGGGAAATCGTTTCAAATCACTCCAAAAAATTGGAAGACGAACATATGAACAAATTTTGCGAACTATTGGAAGAAAACACGGGTTTCAAAATGCAAACAACACTGTTGTATCAAGTACCAGAATTAATTACTGCGATACAAGCAAACGAAAAACACATTCAGATATTATATAGTTACACGAAAATTAACCAATTCGCCGAGACAGATCATACAAAAACCCAAGAAGGACATTGGATATGTTCTTATTATGAAAACAATATCATTCACATCTATGACAGCATAAATAGAAAATCATTGGAAAACTTTGCAAGTATCTATTTAAAGAAATTATTCCCATTTAATCCGAAAATAGTATTTCACAATGTTCAAAGCCAAAAAAATAATATCGATTGTGGAATATTTGCTATCGCTTTTGCGGTATCTGTTTGGGTACAGATCCATCCACTATGTTGTATGATGAATCGAAATTTAGATCTCATCTATACGAAATGTTAGTGAATGACGTGTATGAACACTTTCCATACACAAGCGCAAGTATGAATAGAGAGTCTACAGAGGAAAATCATCCACATCGAAGGCAACGCATGAAAAATATAAATCAGATTGAACTTCGATTAAAACAGAAAAACAAAGAGACAAAATTAGATTGGTCTAAAAATAAAGAAAGAAAGTGTAAAAAGCGTCACAAAGATGATACTTTATCCTAGACGATCGAGGTCGACAACACTTCTTTGGATAATGAACAATCAAAACTGCGTAACACAAAGCGAATTAGAAAATCGTGTAATGATCAAAGTGTGTCAACTTCCCAAAAGAATTCTAAAACATTAACATGTTCGGCGTCAGAAATTCATTCGATTTCTTTCGAGGCACGGAATGAAAAGAAAGAAAAAACAAGCCTACGTAAAAAATCGAACAAAAATCGAGATAAAAATAAAACCAACAGCATTATAATATTTGGAAACACTGTTAGTGATATGCCGAAAGAAAATCGCAATGTTTGTAGTAAAGTACCCATTCAGGTGACGCATGTCAGTAACGTTTCTGTAGAAAATCGAAAATCAAACCCTCAAAAACGAAGACGAAATAGAAAATATGACAATTATGAAATTCATCTTCTGCAGATAATCGTAAAAAAACAAAAATGGTGGTGCAAGATCATTATTTGAATTCTTCCGAGAAAACGAACTCAAAAACGCAAAAAGTACAACGTGACAAAAAATCAAACAAAATTATAGTTATAAAAGTAAATGAAAATAAAATCACGAGTAAAAATTTGGTTGTTGAAGACGAATCAAACAATGATAGTCTAGACAGTACCTCTTCCAGTTTTTCGTATTGAACATTCGCAGAGAAAACGGAAAGGTCGAAAATTGAGAAAAAAAATGTATGGATGGTGTAAAAGATATTGATTCCATAAATGAACATTTTATAATCGAACATTATATAGGAAAAATGGATGTTGTCTGCGAGTTTTGTAAATCTTTAAATTTTATCATAAGACAAATTTATCATAATACATTCGCAATGCATCCAGATGAGGGTCAAAAAAGAAAATATGGTCAGTTATATGTTATCGATTCAAAACAACCTAATTGTTAACGATTAAAACAGAAATTTAATTTAAAATTGGATGAAAGTTTACTGGCGGATCTCGATCAATTGATTAGAGACATAAATCCTTTTGCGAATGCATATAAAATGATGGCTGATTTAGAAAAAGAGGAAATAACAAAAGCAAAAATCGAAAATAGGATTGTTAAACAAATTTATATGTGGATTAAACACGATTCACGGTTAGATAAAAATCGTTTCAATGTGCCAAATTGCAATGAGGTAGCACTGGTTTTTACTGGTGATGATGGGGAGTCGCCAATTGATCGAGATATATGTATTCATCCAAAAGGGGATAGATCAATGCCTATTTCAAGTTTGAGTCCGAATGTTGATCCCATGACATATCCTGTATTATTTCCGAGGGGTGAAAAAGGCTGGACATCTTGTATGAGACATTCTTTTGGAAATCGAGATATAACGCCATTACAATATTACAGTTATCGTCTATCTTGGAGAGGGCGATTTAATCCTTGTTTATTTGCGGGAAATTTAACGCAACAGTACATAGTTGACGTGTGGAGCAAAATTACAGGTGAAAGATTAAAATATATTAGAAAAGAACAAAAAACTCTTAGATCAGAAATGTATAGTGGATTGATGGATTATTTACAAAAACTAGGGAATGATAATAATGTCACAAAACCTGGGAAAATGGTAATATTACCATCATCTTTCCAGACAAGTCCGCGAGCATATCAATAATTATATTTAGATGCAATGTCTTTAGTCCAGAAACATGGAAAACCTCAATTTTTTATAACAATGACATGCACTCCAAAATGGCCAGAAATTGAAGAAAATTTAAATGCAAATGAATCGGCATCTGATCGCCCAGACTTGATTGTTCGTGTATTTCATTTGAAAGTTAAACAATTGAAAAAGTTGTTATTTTCTGATCACATTTTTGGTACTCATAGTGCATATATTTATGTTATTGAATTTCAGAAAAGAGGTTTGTCCCATGTACATATGTTAATTTTTATGGAAAAAGATTATATTATTCGTGATGCGGAAACAATAGATAAGTTGATTTCTGCTCAACTACCTGACAAGGAAAAAAATCCACGTTTATACGAATTAGTCAAAAAATGTATGGTTCATGGACCATGTGGAAAAGAGAATTTGTATTCACCTTGCATGGATCGTGATACAAACAAATGCACCAAATATTTTCCGAAGGAATTTTCAAAAGAAACAACATTCGGTCATAATTCATGCCCAATATATAAGAGACCTAATAATGGAAGAGTGATTTGTTATAAGGGCGTTAATATTATCAGACTTGCAGGCAATAATTTCATTGTACCTTACAATCCCTATCTATTATTAAATTTAAATTGTCACATCAATGTTGAAATTTGTTCAACAGTGCAGTGGATAAAATATTTATTTAAATATTGTTATAAAGGTCACGATTGTGCTTTGGTAGAAATAACAAAAGAAACGGAATTGCCTGAAGTTCGGTATGATGAAATCCACCATTACTTGTCAACTAGATACGTATGTCCACCCGAGGCTATGCATAGAATTTTTGAATTGAAATTACATGAACAATCTCATGCTGTTGTAAGATTAGCTGTACATCTAGATAGACAAGAATTGGTTTACTTTTATGAGGGATCAGAAGAAAAAGCAATAGAGAATCATAAAAATACTACGCTCACCGCTTGGTTCGAATTAAACAAATTAAATGAAAATAGTAGGAAATACTTATACGTTGAAATGACAGATCATTATGTATTCGATATAAATAGAAAAAAATGGAAACCTAGATCAAAGAATAATAAACCAGTCATAAGTAGAATGTATTTTGTAAGTCCCAAAGAAATTGAAAGGTATAATTTACGACTATTATTACTTCATGTACGCGGAGCACAAAGTTTTTGTGATTTAAAGACGTATGAAGGTATAACATATGAAACATTTACAGAAGCAGCAAATATGCGAAATTTAATAGAAAATGATGATGAGGTAGAAAAATGCCTTGACGAAGCAACAAACTTTAAATTTCCAAATGAATTATGTAAGCTATTTGGATACATTTGTGTTTTTTGTTTTCCTCAAAATGTAAATTTACTTTGGAATAAGTATAAAGAATTTTTATTTGATCCGAAAAAACAAACTAATGTCGCAGAAAATATAGCATTAAAAAATATCAATGAAGTCTTAATTTATCATGGTTTTAGTTTGGAAAATTTTGGTTTACCAAGTTTTGATGAGCAAATAATATTAAATGACGAGAACAGTAATGAAGTAACAAATTTAGCAAAATTAAATATTGAAATGATGAAAGACAAAAGTATAAAAATAAAAGAATCTTTCAATTTTGAACAAAGCGTTGTGTTTCATACAGTAATGAATGTGGTAAAAGATCCTTTCATTAAAAACAGATATTTTTATCTTCACGGACCAGGAGGAAGTGGTAAGAGTTATTTGTTAAATGCTATCATTATGATGATGGAAATTCAAGGTAGATATACAATTTCGGTAGCATCAACGGGAATAGCAGCTAATTTGTTAAAAGGGGGACGGACCGTTCATTCAATGTTTAAATTGCCGATGTTATTAAACGAAACTTCAACGTGTAATATAAATTCATCATCGAAATATGCTATGATAATACGGAAAGCTGACATAATCATATGGGATGAAGTTACAATGTCACCGAAGTATGCTTTACAGGCAATTGATTTGTTATTACAAGATTTAATGAACAATAAAATACCATTTGGAGGAAAAGTAATGTTATTATCGGGCGATTGGCGGCAAATCCTTCCGGTAGTCAAACACGGCAACAGAACGATGATAATAGAAGAATGCATTAAAAATAGTATATTGTGGAAATATTTCAAGTGTATACAGTTGAAAATTAATCAAAGAGTTGATCAAAATCAAGAAGAATTTATGTCGTGGTTATTGAATGTAGGGAACGGAAGCATAAATGAAACTTTTGAAAATGAAAGTGACATAATCAAAATTCCAAAGGATTTATTAGCCACTAAACACATAACTGAAGAATTATATGGTAAAAATATTAGCAAAAATAATATTGAAGTACATAATTATGCAATTTTGGCACCGTTAAATTCAGATGTATTTGAATTAAATTATGAAATAATAAAAAAATTGGAAGGTACTGAAAGACAATATCTGAGTATCGACATCAATGATAGTGACTTGGAAGAATTACGAAATATAATTCCCGTCGAATATATGAATAGTATAACTCCAAGTGGTTACACCTCCATGTAATGTTTCCTCTGATCTCAGTAAAAGTAATCAAGTATGTAAATTTGTATACAGACTATATATAGAATATGTGTATATCTGTATATGTATATAGATATGTAAATACCGATTGCTTAATATCATATATCGATTATATAGATAAGTATAGATATATATATTGTAACGGGACAGACCCCCCCCTGGCAGAGTCTGGCACTTTGCCGCTAGATGGCCGGCTGGCGTCCGCTTCTCGCAAGCGAGACGGCCCCGGGATGGCCATAAAGGCTCTGCCTGTCCTCTCCTCGAGGTTCTCTATCATTCCGATACCAAATCTCCCGATATTAAACCATTCCTAAAGTCGCTGCGCGGTTGAAGAGCCAGCGCAAATTTATTTTGATAATGCTTCTGAATTTAATTCAGAAGCATTCCACTGAGCACTAGCTCTCGCTTTATTGCGAAGGGTGAGTTAGAATGCTTCTTCGGTGGGGAGGCGTCTCGTTTGACACGCTATCGTCTCATTGCGAGTCGATCCTCCTTATGGAGAGTGCGTTAGCCAGACGTGGACCTCTCTTCATTCGACCCCTCCGCTCGGAGAAAAGAATGAGGGAGTGAAGCACCCATTTTTAAGACTCCTATCCGGTGAGCAAGGATAGTATTTAGTCTTGAACGTCGGGTCGATCTAACGATCCCCGGATTGCAAGACTAAAGAATTTCACAATCCTTTCCCCCACACAATATCCAGCCGGTCCAGTAGACGAACTCTTTCCTTCCATCCGGAAGAAGACGATCTAAAAAATCGTGAGTTCGATATTTCGGCTAGCCCGGAATATCGAAACGTTTCAATATATATAGAGGCTATAGATATAGTGTATATATGTATAGTAACTGTATTCCATTTTAATTAGCATTACGATTTCTTTCGGGTATTTCTGCGTTTGATTTTGTGTTCACAGCAAAAGGCAGAAAGGAAATAATGGAAATTCTAAATGGTTCTAAATTCAAATACTTCGAATGGTAAATGGTAACGACATCTAATATTCCAAATGGTAAATGAGTTTCAATATGATTATATTATAAACATATACAATTTAATACCAATAATTAATAAACGCCATTTCTTTTTTAGATGGCAGTATAGATACATAGAAGACGTAACAGATTCTCATAGGAAGCACATGAAGCTCTATAGATATTTATTAATGAAACAATTTATAATAATGGATATTAACTATTTAAGATGTATTACGTAATCAGTATATTATTTATTTAAAGGTTGACTGACGGGATATTAGCTTATCGAATGTACACACTGTCCTTCCCACGTTTTTTAGCCGTGGTTTTCCGTCGGGACTTGGGTAAATACCAGGACAGTGTAATTAGGTTGTGAATAACACGAGATGGACCATGGCAATCACATCTAAATGTTAATAAAGAGTTGCCAAACGAAAAATAAACACTAATTCTGTGAACACACTACCAGACAGTCGAGAAAAAGATTGAGAAAGGGAGCGGAGAGTAAAGAGTGGAGGCCGAGAGCAACAAGCGTATTTTTCCTTCGGGCGCGAAGCGCCCGATTGCTAATAATAATTATTATATATAATAAAATTAAAAAGTTTTCGTGACCCCTATATTTTTTTGCATTTTCGTGTACCGTCCGACTGGGGAACAACGAATATGAGTGCCAGACCGTTGCCAAATGTACCAATCCGAAAATATTTGCCCTCAAAGTTGGAAAAAAAAATTGGTTTTTCGCCTTTCCAGACAAATTGCTCGCGATATATGTCAATTTTTGCACTAGTGTGTGTGCGAGTACACGCGAGCACACTATTGGATGCATTTTTTTCCCGCATGGGCTCCAAAATTTTGTTTTTCGCCATTTAAGTGTTTTTTTCAACCTCGGCGAAACCCTGTATTTCGTGATTCCGAGCGAAATACGGGTCAAATCTGGCAATTTTTTGCACTCTCGAGTTGCGTCCGGCTGGGGAACGACGAATATGAGCGCTGAACCGCTGCCGAATGTCTTAATTCGAAAATATTCGCTCTCGAAGCTGAAAAAATTTCCGGCGACATTTTACTTTTTGGCGTCTCAAGGCGAATTACGCGTGAAATATGTCCGTGTGTTCACGCGTGTGTATGCGACTACACACGAGCAACCTATTGGATGCATTTTTTTACCTCGTATGCTGTAAAAAATTTTTTTACGTTAATTATGTGTTTTTTCCAACTTCGGCGAAACCCTGTATTTCGTGATTCCGAGCGAAATACGGGTCAAATCTGACAATTTTTTGCACTCTCGAGTTGCGTCCGCGAAGGGAACGACGAAGATGGACTCTGAAGCGATGCCGAATGTTTTAATTCAAAAATATTCGCTCTCGAAGCTGAAAAAATTTCCGGTGACATTTTACTTTTTGGCGTCTCAAGGCGAATTACGCGTGAAATATGTCCGCGTGTTCACGCGTGTGTATGCGACTACACAGGTGCAACCTATTGGATGTATTTTTTTACCTCATATGCTGTAAACATTTTTTTTACGTTAATTATGTGTTTTTTCCAACTTCGGCGAAACCCTGTTTTTTCGTGATTCCGAACGAAATACGGGTCAAATCTGGCAATTTTTTGCACTCTCGAGTTGCGTCCGCGAAGGGAACGACGAATATGAGCGCTGAACCGCTGCCGAATGTCTTAATTCGAAAATATTCCCTCTCGAAGTTGAAAAAATGTCCGGCGACATTTTACTTTTTGGCGTCTCAAGGCGAATTACGCGTGAAATATGTCCGTGTGATCACGCGTGTGTATGCGACTACACACGAGCAACCTATTGGATGTATTTTTTTACCTCGTATGCTGTAAAAAATTTTTTTACGTTAATTATATGTTTTTTCCAACTTCGGCGAAACCCTGTATTTCGTGATTCCGAGCGAAATACGGGTCAAATCCGACAATTTTTTGCACTCTCGAGTTGCGTCCGGCTGAAGAACGACGAATATGAGCGCTGAACCGCTGCCGAATGTCTTAATTCGAAAATATCCGCTCTCGAAGCTGAAAAAATTTCCGGCGACATTTTACTTTTTGGCGTCTCAAGGCGAATTACGCGTGAAATATGTCCGCATTTTCACGCGTGTCTATGCGACTACACACGAGGACCTTATTGCATGTATTTTTTTACCTCATATGCTGAAACATTTTTTTACGTTAATTATGTGTTTTTTCCAACTTCGGCGAAACCCTGTATTTCGTGATCCCGAGCGAAATACGGGTCAAATCTGGCAATTTTTTGCACTCTCGAGTTGCGTCCGCGAAGGGAATGACGAATATGGGCTCTGAAGCGATGCCGAATGTTTTAATTCAAAAATATTCGCTCTCGAAGCTGAAAAAATTTCCGGTGACATCTTACTTTTTGGCGTCTCAAGGCGAATTACGCGTGAAATATGTCCGCGTTTTCACGCGTGTCTATGCGACTACACACGAGGACCCTATTGCATGTATTTTTTTACCTCATATGCTGTAAACATTTTTTTACGTTAATTATGTGTTTTTTCCAACTTCTGCGAAACCCTGTATTTCGTGATTCTGGGAGAAATACGGGTCAAATCTGGCAATTTTTTGCACTCTCGAGTTGCGTCCGGCGGGGGAACGACGAATATGGGCGCTGAAGCGATGCCGAATGTCTTAATTCGAAAATCTTCGCTCTCGAAGCTGAAAAAATTGCCGGCGAAATTTTACTTTTTGGCGTCTCAAGGCGAATTACGCGTGAAATATGTCCGTGTGTTCACGCGTGTGTATGCGACTACACACGAGCAACCTATTGGATGTATTTTTTTACCTCGTATGCTGTAAAAAAATTTTTTTACGTTAATTATGTGTTTTTTCCAACTTCGGCGAAACCCTGTATTGGCAATTTGCAATTACAAATTGGCAATTACAAATCTGGCAATTTTTTGCACTCTCGAGTTGCGTCCACGAAGGGAACGACGAATATGGGCTCTGAAGCGATGCCGAATGTTTTAATTCGAAAATATTCGCTCTCGAAGCTGAAAAAATGTCCGGTGACATTTTACTTTTTGGCGTCTCAAGGCGAATTACGCGTGAAATATGTCCATATGTTCACCCGTGTGTATGCGACTACACACGAGGAACCTATTGGATGTATTTTTTTTACCTTAATATGCATCGAAAATTGAATAATTACGGTTTTTATGTGTATTTTTAAATTTTTTATTTTTTTTTTGTTTCCCATCTGTACGAGATTTTTACACACCCCACTTCCCCAGGATTGTTGATGATTGCCACGTTATAATAAATTTTTAGTCCAGGTATAAATATATATTTTTGAAAATTAATTTCACATGGCTTTCCCCTCTTTTTTTAAAGCGGAAGCCGAAATTTATCGACAAATTAATGTGTTTATTAATGTGTTAATGTGATTTATTTAATTTACAAAAATAAAGGCAATTTCGTTGTTTGTTCGCTCATAAAGCGAGGTTTGTTTTTATGTCAAAGCGTGTTTTCGAGATCAAAAGAGGAAGCAATGGGAAATTTTTAACTTCCACTTAAAAAGAAAATAATTTTTTAATAACGTCCAATAAAAAAAAATTGATTCAACAATTAATTTGATGTGATGTTGACACCCAGCAACCGCACTACAAGTTGTAATCGAAAAACGATAGATATAATGTATATCTCGAGGACAATACTTCGGACCGTTTCAAATTCACGCGGAGTAGTATATTCATCGTTTAAGGATGCATCACACATATATTCCCAATCAAAAGTTTAATTCGATCAAAATTTTAGTACTTCCCGACATGCCAAAAATCTAAAAAAAATGAGCCGTACTATGTCAAGACTTTTGATTTGGCATAATAATAATAATGCCAAAAGTTGTTAACAAATGATTACAAAAATAAATTGTTTTAAACAAATTAGACAACTTTCGATTTTTTCATTTTAAATGAATTCCTTGATTTTTTAGAATTCATATGAATGTTTTCAGAATTTTCTAACATTTAAATTTTTGTTTTTTGCTTCCTCATAGAGGAAGCTTTGTTTTGGCGAAAAAAAAAATTTCGAGATTTTAATGAAAACGTGTTCAAAATGTTCGAAAACATCGAAAAATCACATTTAGAAAAATGTCTGGATGTATGTGTGCGTGCGCGTGCGCGCGCGCGCGCGCGTGTGTGTGTGTGTGTGTGTGTGTGTGTGTGTGTGTGTGTGTGTGTGTGTGTGTGTGTGTGTGTGTGTGTGTGTGTGTGTGTGTGTGTGTGTGTGTGTGTGTGTGTGTGTGTGTGTGTGTGTGTGTGTGTGTGTGTGTGTGTGTGTGTGTGTGTGTGTGTGTGTGTGTGTGTGTGTGTGTGTGTGTGTGTGTGTGTGTGTGTGTGTGTGTGTGTGTGTGTGTGTGTGTGTGTGTGTGTGTGTGTGTGTGTGTGTGTGTGTGTGCGCGCGCGCGCGCGCGCGCGCGCGCGCCAGGCCTCCAAAATTCAATCGTCGTATAACTTAAGAACGGGTTTATCAATCGGGTTGAAATTTGGCTCACACGTAGAACAGTTCAGTGCCTCTGTTTGTTACAATTTATGCACTAATTGAAACATTCGTTCAGATTTTATGAGATTTTAAAATTTTTGAAAAAAGTGTGTTCGCGCTCTAGCTTTCGCAAATTTTCAGATTCTGGGCTGAAACTTTCTACAGAAGTAGACCAACATCAAACAATTTTCGCTATTGAATTTGGTACGAATCGGTCGAGGGGTTTCGGTTATGTGAAATTTTCGATTTTTCAAAAAATATCTATTTCACTCCAACTTTTACAATTTTCGAGATATTTGACTACAAATTTGTACATAAATAAGCTATTATGGACTCGTATTTTCTATTAAATTTGGCAAGAATCGGTCGAACCGTTTAAATTTTGTCATTTTGAATTTTTCGAATTTCAGGCATTTTTTTTTTTTTTTTTGTAAGACGCATTTATTTCGGATCAAATTTTCCTCTGCGAATAAAAAACGTGTCAGATTCGTGATCAGCGCGGAAAAATACATGGAATTACAGTCCCGGAACGACACTAACCAAAAAGTTTACCAGGCATTTTTATAGCCAAAATTGCAAAAATGAATGATTTTAGGTATTTGTAAACAACGATTTCTTTGCATTCCGATGGCATCGCGGGAAAACCCAGGTGCCTATCGTGATCTACAGCAAGACATACACAAGACGATGGATATGACGGGATTAAAAAGCTAGATAAAGAGGTATCACTAGGAATTCTGGAATAAAAATCGAAAGGGCAAAAAAAATTCAGGAGCGCATACTTCCATGTATTTTTTCGCGCCAAACGCAGATTCGACAAAGTGAAACGTGACGATGTTATATTTTTTTACGTACTGAACCTGAATCGGTCAGCCGTTTTGCATAAAAGTCTAAGACGTTAACGTTGAAAAAAGTTGACAATTGAAATTTTCATATGGCGTCCTCATAAAAGCTGAAAATCGAAATTTTCATATCGCTTCTTCATAAAAGTTGAAAATTGAAATTCGCCAAGCTTCCTCTATGAGGAAGCCAAAAATACAGACAATGCTTCCTCATAGAAGAAGCTTCGCGAATTTCAATTTTCAACTTTTATGAAGAAGCGATATGAAAATTTCAATTTTTTTATTCTTTATTTTTGACAAATCGATGTAGAATCACGAATTTCGGATATTATGTTTCCGTATCTCGATTTTACAGTACACACAAAAAGTTTCGAGACCATTGCGCCAACCATTCGGTAGTTATGGCCTTAAAAAAATTTCAAAAACTAAAAATTCAAAAATGTTTTGAAATAAAAAAAAAAATCACGTGGTTTCTAGAAAATTAATGAATTCATTAGAAAAGCGAAAAAAAGGTTTACTGATTATTTATTGAATGATTTTTTTAGCAATCTGTTAATAACTTTTTGACATTATTATTATGCAAAATAATTAATGTTGTTGGCACTATTATTGGGGTATTGGGGTATTGGGTATTGTGTGTTACACCGATCCCCTAAGGGTTACGGGCTCCTTCACTTTCTTCCTCCTCCTTCCTTATCCGCGGTCGCCGGTTCGATTCTTGGGCCCGGAGCTTCGTCGCGCCCCGTCAGGAGTCAGTAGTCCCGGACATACGGATATAGTCGTAGTTCGTACGTCCTATCTCCGGAGCTATGTCCCCGTCCGTTTTCCTTTCACCTACGGGCCTTCAGTCTCGGGAATCGAACCCGCGACACCTTTTCCCAGTCTTTCGGTTTCCCATACCGAGGCGCTGGTCCTTTCCTCTGGACCTACTATTATAGTGGGTTCCGAACCACTTTTTCGCAGATAAAAACACCACAGAAAATTCTTGGTGCTTGCCGGGAATCGAACCCGGGCCTACTGCGTGTGAAGCGCGCGCCGAGACCACTCGGCCACGCTCACCCTTTGTTGGCACTATTAATACAGTTGATTTTTTTTTTTAGAATTTTATACCATTAGGAAGTGATCAAATGTTCATTGAATCTCACTTTTGAAAATGTACGTGTGAAGCATCCTTAACCAGCACTTATTCGTTTATTCTGCAGATCTTTCCGTGTTTTTGATTCTTTTCTCTCTTTTGCGAAGCAAAACTTATTTTTCAATAAGCTTTGCTTTCAATATCTCGTACATCATCTTCTCTCGGAAATAGGGCATGTCCTGTTGCGTAAAAATAATTTCTTTTCCGGTGGATATACATTCGGCGAACATTCATGTAAAAATACTAGGATAGTGTAGTTAGGTCGTGATTAATACTTCGATGTACCATGGGCAGTTACATCCGAGGATAGTTAATATAAATATTTTGTCGAATCAATAAAAGAAGTAACATAATAAATGTTCCGAGTGGACATATGTAGGAGACGGAGGACATTCCGATGAAGATATAAACGTCTCCATTTGTTTCCTCAGTATGGAGGATTTAAATGGAACCAATAATTAAATTAAATTAAACTAAAGTAACCTAGCGTTCGGGCGCAAAGCGCCCGATCGCTAGTAATAATAATAAAGTTAATAAGTTTTCGTGACCCCTATATTTTTTTGCATTTTCGTGTACCGTCCGACTGGGGAACAACGAATATGAGTGCCAGACCGTTGCCAAATGTACCAATCCGAAAATATTTGCCCTCAAAGTTGGAAAAAAAAATTTGGTTTTTCGCCGATCCAGACAAATTTCTCGTGATATATGTCAATTTTGGCACTCGTGTGTGTGCGAGTACACGCGAGCACACTATTGGATGCATTTTTTTTCCGCATGTGCTCCAAAATTTTGTTTTTTTCGCCATTTATGTGTTTTTTTAACTTCGGCGACACCCTGTATTTCGTGATTCCGGGCGAAATATGGGTAAAATCTTGCAATTTTTTGCACTCTCGAGTTGCGTCCGGCTGGGGAACGACGAATATGAGCGCTGAACCGCTGCCGAATGTCTTAATTCGAAAATATTCGCTCTCGAAGCTGAAAAAATTTCCGGCGACATTTTACTTTTTGGCGTCTCAAGGCGAATTACGCGTGAAATATATCCGTGTGTTCACGCGTGTCTATGCGACTACACACGAGGACCCTATTGCATGTATTTTTTTACCTCATATGCTGTAAACATTTTTTTTACGTTAATTATGTGTTTTTTCCAACTTCGGCGAATGCCTGTATTTCGTGATTCCGTGCGAAATACGGGTCAAATCTGGCAATTTTTTGCACTCTCGAGTTGCGTCCGGCTGGGGAACGACGAATATGAGCGCTGAACCGCTGCCGAATGTCTCAATTCGAAAATATTCGCTCTCGAAGTTGAAAAAATGTCCGGCGACATTTTACTTTTTGGCGTCTCAAGGCGAATTACGTGTGAAATATGTCCATGTGTTCACCCGTGTGTATGCGACTACACACGAGCAACCTATTGGATGTATTTTTTTACCTTAATATGCATCGAAAATTGAATAATTACGGTTTTTATGTGTATTTTAAAATTTTGTATTTTTTTTGTGTCCCATCTGTACGAGATTATGGCACACCCCACTTCCCCAGGATTGTTGATGATTGCCACGTTATAATGAATTTTTAGTCCAGGTATAAATATATATTTTTTAAAATTAATTTCACATTGCTTTCCCCTCTTTCTTTAAGGTAGTTCTGCCGGTACGCCGAAGTCATGGTCTCTAGAGACTAAATGTAATAAAGTATGACCTTAGAATAATATAATAATTAATTGCACGAATAATTGACGTTTTTTTACGACGTATCTGATTATATAATGCCAATTTTTGTTATGAAATCAAAACTTGTACTGTTGGCTTGACTTCATTCAAGTTATGATTATTATAGGCTCAGAAAGATTGTCGGAAATGTCGCAACGTTGCAAATCGTGTCCGTGCACGCATGCGTGTATCGTAGATCGCAGCCATTTGCAGAATCTCTTTCGATGTCAATGTGAGGTTATCCGGCAACCGGTGTTTATGTGAGGTTATCTGTACACCGGTTTTGTGTGATGTTATGGAAAATGAGTGCAGAGGTTAATAACAATTACAACGTAAGAGCCGAATATGGCAAAGGGAAAGGACAATTTATTACCCAAAAGCGAAAGCTATGCGTGGAAAATATAGTTGCGGAGAAGAAAGCTCGCTATGTCGAGAAACCTGTGGCACCAAGTGAACATGTTTGTATTCGCATCGTCGATGTCACCACTTTGGCAAAATAGTTATGGTGCAAATTTTGCGATTTGCCATTATCTCTTAAATTTATTGAGAAGGCATGTCGATATGGTCTAGCGAGTGTACTGACCATCAGGTGCATAGTCTGTGAGAATCTGACCAATGTTGATACGACCTACAAGACAAATTCACAGTTTGTCAGAAATCAATTTGATATAAATTACAAAGCTGTCACCGGTATGTATTATTTAAATTAATATTTGATAATAAAAGTCATATTTTATTGCGGAGCTTTATTATGGAATTCATATTACTTATGTAATAAAAATTGTTTTTATGTCTTAGCGCTTATTGATGGAGGTTCTGGAGAACGTCAATTTAATTCTATGCTATCTGCACTGGGAATTCCAGAGTTAACTCCACACCTTCTAAAGCGTTATGAGAATCAAGTCGGTCCTATCATAGAAGACGTTGCAATGAACTCTTGCAAAGATGCCATCAGACACGAAAGAGAATTAACTATAACGGCAGAGAGCGAAAAAACTTGGTAAGCTTTATGCGATACGATATATTATTTACTATTGAGTGTGTGTGTGCAAGTTAATTATAAAAGCTAAAATATTCCAGTTCCTTGTACAATCAGTCTATGAGGATTTTACAATTCGTCTCCCAATGAAATCTCCTTCTTGTACATTCCCTGGTATCAAGCTCGTATTCTGTAAATAATTCCAAAAAGTGGATTGGTTTTTCAAATATCATTTTTTAATTTCATACTCATACTTTGCACTCATCTAATTATTTTCTGTAATTTTATTGGTCGTTTGTTTTCCAGCATGAGAATGTTCCATAGGTATAAGAGATAAACGTGTATATGATTATGGTTACGTCTGATCGTACGCGACATTTTGTAGAATACATACCATATATATTCTTAAATATACGTTGTGTATTTAAGAATACACAACGTTATAAGTAGATGAATAATGACATTTAAAAAATGGTTGCAGGATATTTTTAGGACACTGAATGCAGTGGACGACAACAGAGGTCAACGCGGATAATTGATACATTTTTCAATAGGTACTACTGGAATAATTCTCGAACTTCGACTGCAATGAGTGGCAATCGGAACTACTGTATTGGCAGAAAAATTGTTTGGCACTGTCATATATTAACGGATTTTATTGATCTCTCTACCATCGTGGGGGAAAATCTTCGTGGTATACCGCATTCGAGGACAACGGGCGAACTATATATACAATTGATCGGGGTTTTTCAAGCTGTATACGGGTTGCTATTTATGGTTTTATATGTGCCCATTATTCGTAAGACATTAATATCATGGTATTTAATCCCGATTAGTCCATCATATAATCCCAATGATGCCCAATCCTGCGACGATCCTGCTACTCGTGATGTAGGTGATGAAGGAGTGATAGGCTTGACAGCATCGTTCGATGCTGCTTGGCAGAAACGCGGGACAGGGACGAGCGTATAATAGTAAATCGGGTAGGTATTACAGAATGCTAATTCCGTCATCAGTGATGTAACTCTCACCAAATGAATTATTTTGTAATTTACAGCTCATGCGACTTTGGCAGGATACTATTCGGAGCAGATCCTATCATACGCCGTACGAAGTGTCAGATGCATGAAATGTGATCATGGCATGGAACAAAAGGATCATGACTGCAGGAAAAATTTTGAAGGAAGCGCTAAGGCTATGGAACACGACATGGCCGTGGAAATGGTAACAAAAAATCCTTTACTCGAGGAAGCAAACGTGAGGATCGAGCGACTCGTAGGGG
The DNA here is from genome assembly GCA_917499995.1 of Ichneumon xanthorius. Taxonomy (NCBI): domain Eukaryota; kingdom Metazoa; phylum Arthropoda; class Insecta; order Hymenoptera; family Ichneumonidae; genus Ichneumon; species Ichneumon xanthorius. The sequence continues at coordinate 20,113,892 of OU824206.1, forward strand.
ATGACGATTCGTCAACTATAGTAGCGGTTCGACGAGAAGCATCGCACGAAGTGGAGAAGTGGTCGGATTTAAACCACGTCAAAAAAGCCGTGTCTAACGCTCTGTACGGTTTGAAAACGTCCGCAAAGGTCAGAATGTACTTCACAAGTGCTTTTGTCAGGGCTATAAAAAAAATAAAGGAAATGCGCCGGCCGTGGAGAGTGCGTTAAAGAATGTAGTCGATCACGCGTTTGGCAAACATGACGCCTGCGACAAAAACAGATATTGTCGCACCCTCGGAGAGAAATACACCTACGAAGGCCTACCGCATGGACGCCCTTTAACTGATACAGAGCTACGGACTTCATTGAAGAATATTTTCTCTCGAGCAGCGAATAACGCATCGAAGCTAGCTCCTTGCGGATCGACACAGATCAACGAAAGTTATAACAATCTTGTGACGTATAAGCATCCAAAGATTCGCCATTACGGGGGTTCAGCTTCTTGTAACTACCGAGTCGCGGCAGCGGTTTGCCAAAAAAATATTGGACCAGAATATATATTCTTGGTTTTTGAAAAAATGCAACTCCCTGTAGCAGACGAAGCAAAGAAATGTCGCGCTCAGTGTGCCGGAAAAATAAAAGCAAGAGCTGAAAAGTTAAAAACATTTGAATATAAAAGCCGAAGAGCTTCTATAAAAAAAAAACAAATCGTCAAAATGCTGCAGTTTCCAATCGCGAGGGTATCACGTACAGCACGGATTGTGGTCTCGATGCCGTGTGTGTTCCATTCCAGGATACTTCAGTATTGACTTCAGGTACGCATCGGAGTATAAACTTTAATCAAAGGTTTAAAATACAAAAATGTTGCGTTTTGTTTCAGATACGATTGAAAACTTTGAGGAAACTACAATAGTTGTGTTCGACCTCGAAACAAGCGGCTTATCGAAATCGGCAGAAATATGTCAAGTAAGATATGTGTATTAATCGAATGAGTTTTGAAGACGCCTACGCTTAACGAGAGGCAACGGTGATACCGCATCATCTCATAATTTATATACTGCATTTTTCCGCTGTTGCAGATTGCTGCTATCAGTAACTATCAAGCTTTTAATGCTTACATCGTTCCATCGCACGGAATATCATCGACTGCAAGTGCTGTAAATGGTCTTACAGTTCTGGGGAGCGAAATGTATCTCGACGACGTTCAACTATCCACAACAACTCTCCAAACGGCAATTTTGGATTTCGTTACGTATCTGCATAACGTAAGCATCGGAAAGGGAGCGATTTTAGTTGCTCACAACGGATTTCGGCAAATTTTCCTCTGTTACCTATTGTTATATTCAGCCCACTGCATAAATGAAGACACGACTATATATTTGATCTTTCTTCTTTCGTACAGACTCAACGTTCCGATGCTTTTACGTGCAGTCAAGCAACTCGGACTACTTGCTCAGCTCATGAGTGTTGTGCAAGGCTTTTCCGACACTCTGTCAATTTTTCGTCGCCTCATGCCAGAGCGTCTAAAGGAAAAAAAAAAAAAATTACTCAAGTTGCTCTAGCTACGGACTTCATAGGACCAACAGCATCGGAAGGGGCACATAACGCTGCCCGCGATGTAGAAATTCTAAGCCAACTCATAGAAGTGACGGGTATAGCTTCAAGCACAATAAAACAGGAATCGAAGAGTGTTCGCAGCATTCTAAATTCCCAAGAACAAGCTGTGGTACGAAATGCTCACAAGCTAACGCTAGAGCCTTTGAAAGATGGTATATCGGCTACGATGCGTTCGAAAATGGCGAAAGCTGGGATAAACCTGGACATTTTAACCAAGACTTTTGACACTGGCGGACCAGACAGTATAAGAATGTTATTGGCTGAGGATGTTGGCGGCCACCCACGTGTAACAAAGCAAGAAAAGTGTTTGAACAAAATTATTCTAGAGTTAACACGATTGCAAAATAAGCCAGAATAAAAGATACCTAATCGATTATTGAAATATACAAATGATTTTAATAACCTTCATTTCCCCTGATTATTATAATAAGGTACTATCTCGCGTTTTTAAAAATGAGAATCAATGGTAAAAGGTTAACAAATTTGAACCAAGGTTTGTCAAAGAATAAATAAATAAATATTCATTAACACAAACATTAATAACCCAGATAAAAAGGCACCATGAAACGCTCGCCGTCAACGCAATATTTGCGACGTACGCTGAGAGTGTCGAAAATGTTACTCTAGCTTCGTTTCGTCTCACTGGTCTGTCTGGGAACTCTTATAACAGATATATTATTATAATTAATAAATATTTATTGTAGAAATGAATCTTTGACAGATCTCGTACATATATGACGTTCATAAATATAATTCGGTTCAAATCCACCGCTCGAATCAGCTGTTCGCTATAGGTGTTTCTACCTTAACGCGCTGTTGCCAAATGTCGACGCCATTTTGCTAGCGTACGAATAGTCTCGTCTCAGTGTATAATTAGCTCCGTTAAAATCTTTTTATTTATTCAAATATCCGGTAACACTACGTTTTTCTTTATCTGACGTGATCCGTAATATCCAACGAACACGTGATGCTTTTTATATTTCCGTTATCTTTGATCTAAGTATTAAAATTATTAACTGAAACATGTGATTCGATGTTTCTGTCATAAGACCCTATAGAAAAATATAATTTTTTAACATTTAATTGTTCGTCCAAATAACCGGTCAACAACCTTGAATTTTTTTTAACATCAAGCTGCATAGTGACAGAATAATATATAAAAAAATTGAATGCAAGAGTTTGGATGACGTTCACGGCAGAACTACCTTAAAGCGGAAGCCGAAATTTATCGACAAATTAATGTGTTTATTCGATTTATTTAATTTACAAAAATAAAGGCAATTTCCTTGTTTGTTCGCTCATAAAGCAAGGTTTGTTTTTATGTCAAAGCGTGTTTTCGAGATAAAAAGAGGAAGCAACGGGAAATTTTTAACTTCCACTTTAAAAAAATAATTTTTTAATAACGTCCAATACAAAAAAATTGATTCAATAATTAATTTGATGTGATGTTGACACCCAGCAACCGCATTACAAGTTGTAATCGAAAAACGATAGATATAATGTATATCTCGAGGACAATACTTCGGACCGTTTCAAATTCACGCGGAGTAGTATATTCATCGTTTAAGGATGCATCACACATACATTCCCAATCAAAAGTTTTATTCGATCAAAATTTTAGTACTCCACGACATGCCAAAAATCTGAAAAAGAAATCAGCCGTACTATGTCAAGACTTTTGATTCGGCATAATAATAATAATGCCAAAAGTTGTTAACAAATGATTAGAAAAATTAATTGTTTAAAAAAATTTGACAACTTTCGATTTTTTCATTTTAAATAAATTCCTTGATTTTTTAGAATTTATATGAATGTTTTCAGAATTTTCTAACATTTCAATTTTTGTTTTTTTTTATTTTTTATTTTTGACAAATCGATGTAGAGTCACGAATTTCGGATATTATGTTTCCGTATCTCGATTATACAGTACACACAAAAAGTTTCGAGGCCATTGTGACAACCATTCGGTAGTTATGGCCTTAAAAAAATGTCAAAAACAAAATTCAAAAATGTTAGAAATAAAAAAAAAATTCACGTGGTTTCTAGAAAATTAATGAATTCATTAGAAAAGCGAAGAAAAGGTTTACTGATTATTTTTTGAATTATTTTTTTAGCAATTTGTTGATAACTTTTTGACATTATTATTATGCAAAATAATCAATGTTGTTGGCACTATTAATACAGTTGATTTTTTAAAAATAATTTTATACCATTAGGAAGTGATCCAATGTTCATTGAATCTCACTTTTAGCTGAAAATGTACGTGTTTTTGATTCTCTTCTATCTTTTGCGAAGCAAAACTCATTGTTCAATAAGCTTTGCTTTCAATATCTCGTACATCATCTTCTCTCGGAAGTAGGGCATGTCCTGTTGCGTGAAAATAATTTCTTTTCCGGTGGATATACATTCGGCGAACATGCATGTAAAAAATACCAGGATAGTGTAGTTAGGTCGTGATTAATCCCGTGTAAAAAAAAAATGTACGTGACGTATCCGTCCGGGATCCGTATTTTGTCCGTATAATGTACAGCTTTTGACCCGATCCGGGACTTTTTACGGACTTCAACGTTTGAGGATCCCGAGTCGGTTGTTACATGTCCCTCTGCTACAGCAATCGAATTCTTGGGTATTATCAGTTCGCCTGCGACATACAGGTCAGGTGCCAGGTTGCAGATGACAGGATTATCGAAGTCCAGGTCGATTCCTCCATAGTTTTCGGTTCCAGGACTATTCCTCCATAGTTTCCTGGATCCAGGATTACCGCTTCATACTTTTCGGTATCAAGAAGTATGTCTACATATTTTTCCATATCTAAGTTGATCCGTCCGTAGTTTTCAGTGTCTAGGTCCATCGCACCGTAGTTTTATATGTCTAGAGCCTAAATAGTTGGTGCCAGCCGAATACGTCAAAAGTTCATATTGTATGTATATGAAAATCCGTCAAGTACGTGAAAAGTTCGTATCGTGCATTCGAGTACGTGAAAAGTTCGTATCGTGCATTCGAGTACGTGAAAAGTTCGTATCGTGCATTCGAGTACGTGAAAAGTTCGTATCGTGCATTCGAGTACGTGAAAAGTTCGTATCGTGCATTCGAGTACGTGAAAAGTTCGTATCGTGCATTCGAGTACGTGAAAAGTTCGTATCGTGCATTCGAGTACGTGAAAAGTTCGTATCGTGCATTCGAGTACTTGAAAAGTTCGTATCGAAAGTCGAGTACGTCATACGTTCGTATCGAAAGTCGAGTACGTGAAAAATTCGTATCGAAAGTCGAGTTCGTAAAAAGTACGTATTACAAGTCGAGTTCGTAAAAAGTACGTATTACAAGTCGAGTTCGTAAAAAGTACGTATTACAAGTCGCTTACGTGAAAAATTGGTATCGAACGTCACGTACGTAAAAAGTTCGCATCGACATTCGAGTATGTGAAAAGTTCGTATCGACATTCGAGTACGTGAAAAGTTCGTGTCGACATTCGAGTACGTAAAAAGTTCATATCGTGCATTCGAGTACGTGAAAAGTTCGTATCGTGCATTCGAGTACGTGAAAAGTTCGTATCGTGCATTCGAGTACGTGAAAAGTTCGTATCGTGCATTCGAGTACGTGAAAAGTTCGTATCGTGCATTCGAGTACGTGAAAAGTTCGTATCGTGCATTCGAGTACGTGAAAAGTTTGTATTGAAAGTCGAGTACGTGAAAAGTTCGTATTGAAAGTCGAGTACGTCATACGTTCGTATCGAAAGTCGAGTACGTGAAAAGTTCGTATCGAAAGTCAAGTTCGTAAAAAGTACGTATTACAAGTCGCTTACGTGAAAAATTGGTATCGAACGTCACGTACGTGAAAAGTTCGCATCGACATTCGAGTACGTGAAAAGTTCGTATCGACATTCGAGTACGTGAAAAGTTCGTGTCGACATTCGAGTAAGTAAAAAGTTCATATCGAAATTCGAGTACGTGAAAAGTTCGTACGAAAATTGGAGTACGTGAAAAGTACGTATCATCATTCAAGTTCGTGAAAATTTCGTATCAGATGTCGCGTACGTGAACAATTCGTATCAACATTCGAGTACGTGAAAAGTTCGTATCGACATTCGAGTACGTGAAAAGTTCGTATCGAAAGTCGAGTGCGTGAAAAGTTCGTATCGAAAGTCGAGTACGTGAAAAGTTCGTACCGAAAGTCGCGTACGTGAAAAGTTCGTATCGACATTCAAGTACGTGAAAAGTTCGTATCGACATTCGAGTACGTGAAAACTTCGTATCGAAATTCGAGTACGTGAAAATTTCGTCTTATATGTCGAGTACGTGAAAAGTTCGTATCGACATTCAAGTACATGAAAAGTTCGTATTGAAAGTCGCGTACATGAAAAGTTCGTATCGAAATTCGAGTACGTGAAAAGTTCGTATCGACATTCAAGTACGTGAAAAGTTCGTATCGACGTTCGAGTACGTGAAAAGTTCGTGTCGACATTCGAGTACGTGAAAAGTTCGCATTGCAAGTCGCGTACGTGAAAAGTTCGTATTGAAAGTCGCTTACATGAAAAGTTCGTATAGAAATTTGAGTACGTAAAAAGTTCGTATCGACATTCGAGTACGTGAAAATTTCGTATCGACATGCGAATACGTGAAAAGTTCGTATCGAAAGTCGAGTACGTGAAAAGTTCGTATCGAAAGTCGAGTACGTGAAAAGTTCGTATCAACATGCGAATACGTGGAAAGTTCGTATCGACATGCGAATACGTGGAAAGTTCGTATCGAAAGTCGAGTACGTGAAAAGTTCGTATCGAAAGTCGAGTACGTGAAAAGTTCGTATCGAAAGTCGAGTACGTGAAAAGTTCGTATCGACATGCGAATACGTGGAAAGTTCGTATCGAAAGTCGAGTACGTGAAAAGTTCGTATCGACATTCAAGTACATGAAAAGTTCGTATAGTATATCGAGTACGTGAAAATTTCTTTTCATGTGTCATCTGCATTATAAGTTTGTCTTGTATTGATTATTTATTTAGGGTTTTTTTGTTGATTTATTCGCAAGCCGATTGACCGCAGAAGCTAAACTGAAGCTATCCGTGAGGAACTTTTGTCGCGTCGGAAAAAGAAAATATTATTTTTGTTGCGATTCGACCTACGATTCGACCAACGTCGAATATGAATTTTCGACAAAACAGCTGTTGTATTCATATTCAATACGAGACACACATATTGAAATGTGTGCGCTTAAAAATCCATGGCCTAGAACATGTTATTGGACCCTTTGATTCGACGAAAAAAATTGCAAGAATATATTATCATGTTTTTTCACTTCTTTATCGCTGTATAAGAACCAAAAAAAAGTTTCTTGATCTCCGTCTAATATCCTATTTTGTTTATTTTTCTCCCCAGCATACAATAGTCACCTGGGCTGTGCTAAACTCCATTAGGAAGGCCAAGTTTCTTTGTGTTAATCTTTTTTTCGGTCCAACTAATCACTCAACCTTGCTACGATTATCTACCAGTTACGCTTGTTCGTCGAACGAATCGGTTAGCTTTCTATACACAATAGCAGTGAGTCTATCCTCGTGTATTGATATATTATAAATGTAATAGATTATTATTATCAATAATAATTTTTGTAACGATCAATTTCCGAATGTAATGTGAAGTCTCATCCGTTTTGCTAATTTTTACCGTAGAATTTTATCCAATTTTTTAAACGTATTTCGCAATTAAGTTCAATTTAAGAGTTGCGCAAATTTTTTATGAGAAACCTTCCGGCCCTGGACAGGCCAGCGTTAATTAAAGATAGCCTAACATTTGTCGAATGACAACAAGGAATGATAACATGCATCTAGCCGTGGATCTACGACGCGGGATCGCTGTTGAAGAAGAGAGAAACATGAAATTGGCCGAACTTTTTCGCGAGGGCGTGATAACGGAAGAGACCAAAATCGATCTGCCCGACTATCTTTTGCTTCAAACGGTAATTCAAGGACCGCGCAAAATTGATCTGATCAATGAGGTCGAAGCCGATCAGGATATCGGTTTGGCTGATCCAGTCTTGATGCAGGGCGCCGTTGAGGCTAAAAAAAATATCATATAGACCAATTCACTTTTGCTCCAGGCTGTCGCACTGGAAGACTAAAAAATCGAACTGTCGGAGGATATGGATCTGGAGAGCGTTATTCAGGATCAAGGTTTGATGGACGTCACAACCGAGATCGTAGAGTTTGCTACAATCTCGGAGATTTCAGAGCTCGAATCTGCGGTTAAATTTTTACAAGAATCGGTGGAACAGGACATACACTCGCCGTTGGTACTTTCTCCGAAGTTGGTCAACAGCGTTATTGAGGATATCGCTCAGGAAGTCGATGTAGGGATCTTCGTTGCTGACGCTGACATCTGCGATGGATCCATCGGAGCTTGTTGTCGAATTAGAGAACATTATATCCGATCCTATCGCCATATCCAAAGCGGAAATAATATAGGAAGCCGCCAGGCTCGATTATGAAAGAAAAACAAAGGAAGAGGCTAAACTTCAATCTCTGATTGTCCTTGTTCGATCTTCCGATCACAAATATTTAATCTGAACGCTGACTCTGCGCTACATGCATGTATTGCTCTATTCAGCCCGCCATTCTGAAAGTTTCCTCCATTCGGCGAAAAGTCTGTCCCGTCTATCGGTAAATTAACGCGTAACTCGTTAAAACAGTCGACAATCTACGCATACCAAAGTCAAGAATCGATGCACTGCAATATTGCAGTAAATATTGTAGAAAATATACGCTTTTTGAATAATTTTTTGTTGATCCGGCGTCGAATATTTGATAATAGTATCCCAATGACGCGAACTAAAATTTCATCAGTCGAATTGACCGTCAATTTTTCCATTCCATCAAAATATGTGCTAATGTTTCGACGCTAAGTAGTTAAAAATAATGATTTTTAAGCGAGATTAATTTACTCTCAGTTCAATATTTGATGCGGAAACGTGCATCAAAAGTTGCACAAAATATTTTTTTGGCCATCATCTGTTAGAGTAAATATTAGTAAAGTTAAATCGTAAATGAAGTGATTTATTGTGTAACTAACAATCGAGCTTGTAATTTTACATAATGTAATAATGTAATGGTTTCTTTATACTTAATGCTATTACAACACACATATCGTAAGCGGCACTTAAAGTATGGCACTTAGACCGATTGCGATGTTTCCAGAATTATGTCATTTCTGATATACTTCTTCGATTTAACCTGCCGTTGTCCAGCGCAACACTTATTTTTCCGCGCAATCTAATGGAAACCGAATCGTTTATTGTAAGTAAGCTATTTTTTTTTCTTTGTTTCGGGCTCCTGCTCGGTTGATTCTCCAGATTTCCTTTTCGTATCCAGTGTTTCATGTTCCTCATTACCCGTCGATTTTTTGCCATTTTTTTCGACCTTCCGGTTGTCTCGTAGTGTATTGCACATTACGGTTAAACAGCGATTATATGCTTCGATCGAAAGTTTGCAAGAGCTTTTTATATTCGCTACCACGAAACCTGTATAAATGATAAAATATGATTAAAATGATAATATATATGGTAAATTCTAGAAGGATAGATTTACGAAAATTGAATTTAGTTGAATGATTACTTATAGCTGCCTGTTTAACGGTCTCCGGAATTGGGATAGTGTTGCCTTTGCCTGTTGGCGTCATCAATATCAATTTTTTTTTGTCAATTACGATTTTCATGATACGTCGAAGCATCTCCCTCGGATTTGTCTTGTATCTGCACTTTATGTCATTTAAGTCGGTGCTATTCACCCAAATCCCGGAATTTGGAGCAAGCTGAGTCTATGGACACCAGAAAGATTCGCTATTTTTAATAATGGAACATTTGAAATGCTCAGATAATTTCATAGGTGCAGAGAGGTACCTTTTCGACGCCAGGAAGAAGCGCTGTGGGACGAATGTACGTTTTTTCCTCGACATCAGAAACCTATAAGTTTTACAAGTTACTATTCCAGGTTACGTTCGCCCGCGCGCTCGCAGTATTTCTGTGAATATCACTGAGTATCTGTGAATATCCGTGTGAGCATCTGTGAGTATCTGTGAATGCCTGTGAGTAACTGTGTGAGCGTGTGTGAGTAACTGCAAGCATTCGTGAGTATCCGTGAGTATCCGTGAGTATCCGTGTAATTGCCTGAATATCCGCGAGTATCCGTGAGTATCCGTGTGTATCCGTGTGTATCGGTGTAATTGTCTGAATATCCGTGAGTATCCGTGTGAGGGTCTGTGAGTATCTATGAGTATCGGTGAGTGTCTGTGAATACCTTGAGTATGTGTGAGTATCCGTGAGTGTCTGTGAATACCTGTGAGTATCTGTGAGTGCCTGTGAGTATCTGTGAGTATCTGTGAATATCTGTGAGTATATGTGAGTATATGTGAGTAGTGTGAATGGTTGTGCGAGTATCCGTGTGAGTATCCAATCGACATAAGCTTTCTTATTATGGAGATAGTGAAAAATCAATTTTTAACACCGTCCATTTTACAGATTTTTATCCCATAGGGGTGTATAAATAAATATTGGGATGGGAATGTACGTATGAAGCATCCTTAAAATCAACGACGCTTACATGCGGGGTTTTCTTCTTTCGTTGCTGGACAAGGTAAATGTGATTATAAAATGCTACAACACTATCGAGGGTTGATAGTTGTTCCGGGGTGACTGAAATGAAATATATGTCATATATATGAAATTCGATAATAGATTCGGGATTTCTCTGACACTGTGATTCAGGTTACCTATGGGGAGGGTAGAGCAGATTTTGCAATTGCATTCTTCGCTTTCGTCACTTCGTCCGGATTCGTTACTCTTTTTGTCATCTGCAACATTCTCGATGCTCTCGCCGTTCGATACCGACGAAGGTCCGAGTTCATCCGGCTTTATGATATTTGCATCTTTCGGATCTTCAATCGCCTGTGTATGTACGTTTGATGTGTGTGCAGTCGCAGGCTCTTGTTCACAGGATCTTGTTTCCTCCTGAGTTTGTTGGCCTGGCTCATCATCCTGTACTAGCCCATCGTCCAGTATGTCCGGCACGTGCACGGTCGCAGTAACAGCGATATCCGGTTTTTTTATAGATTGTTCTTTAGCATCGGTTGCTTTTTTACTTTCATCAAGTATGCTTTCTTCGTTGATTATCAAAGAATCGTCGATGCGTTGCATTTTTTGCTTGGATATCCCGTCGTTTCCTCTCTCACCTTCCTTTTTTTTATTCTCTGCAGCTTCTTCTTCGAACGATTCGTCCGCGCTTGATTCACTTTCGAGATTCGTTCGAGTTGTATCGGTTTCTTTCCGATTTCCCGTCTTACGTCCACCTACTTTGGTTTTTCGAGGTTGAACGCGCGGATTTTTTTTACTCGTCGGATTCGGAACGACGCCGGTTTTTTTTCTCTCGATGGATATTTCTTCTTCAAACGATCCATCCTGGTTCACTTTCAACGATGCTAAATACTCTTTATCCGCTGAAAGAGTACGAAAAAACAAATGATCACCAAACATCCGATTAACGTCAGGGATATAAAAGCCGATGAGGTGAACGAAGATTTAATTTTGACCGTCACTAAAGTCATTTTTAGAACAAAGAAAATAAACAAAATATTTTTTATAATGAGTATTCGTAAAAAGTACTGTAAGTGCACGTTTGTAACTGCGTATCGAGAATGCCAGTGAGCGAGTAAGATCAGTACATCAGAGATGAAAGACAAATTTTTAATATATTCCTAATTATATTTTTAACTTTTACCCTCACTAAAGTGATTGTTATAAAAAAATATTGCGTTTTTTAATATTACATTTGGCGAAAATTGATCGAATCGTTTAAATTTGATGACACTGAAATTTGTTGGAAAAGTTGTAATTTTTGTCCGACACGAATATCTGCATCAAATGTCGCTCCAAGAGTAAAATAATGTAGGGATTCGTCACTTTAGTGACGAATCATCAGCGGGGAAAAATACATTAGACATACCCTCAAAACGATTAATTACGCAAATTTCAGATAACGATTTATTTATTTTTAACGAAAACGTAGTTTCCTCTATGAGAAAGCAAGAATAAAATAACATTGTATATCGAGTATTCATAAAAGGTACTTTAACGTTAAGTGTAATTAAATTTTTGAATGTTTACCATGTTTGTGAATAATTTGCACGGCAACGAACGTTTTTCCTCGTTTCACTTTGAAAATTCCGCCTTCTTGCTTCAAATCAGCTTCCGAAACAACTCTCGGCTCCGTCTTCCGGCCCTTTGTACATATTAGATAATACATTGCACAATATTTATAGCCTTTATAGCTAAGAGCTAATCATCCGACGAATCGGATTTGAACAAATGACACATAATTGACTGTGAAGCAATCGTCGAAAACGTGAATATCGCTATACAAATGTCGAATAGATACAGTCATTTATTTGCAACGGCTGTGCGCAATATTATTCTTTTATGCGGATAAAGAAGAACGTAGAAAGATTTTTGAGAATATTATACAATTCTGTGACATAATAAACTTATATGACGATTTTCATTTCCGATCACTTTATAAACGATTATATACGATAATTAACCTGATGAATTATTATCTAGTCTTGTGGATGACAGGACGTAGACGGACGTCAAGTATTGTACTTGAAAGCGAATTGAGAATTCGAGACGATAAAAAAATGGAAGCTAAATGGGGGGAACAATACTATTCCGTGCAAATTATACGTAAAAGCCGTAAGTAGACCGACACCTATGCGTATTTGAACGGAAAATGTTGAACTGGCGTTTATTTTAGGGGACACCAAATATCTAGAATCACTCGACATACGGATTGATGGAACAATCTGCAACCCGATTGTGGATAAAAAAAAACCAAGAATAGGATAAAAAAAGTGAAACAACAGGTTTCCGCAAAAGAAATACAGCGAATAGCTGATACTGCAATAGTAACCAAGCGAAGCATTTTTGCAGAAGTTCATGATGGAGGGATTATCGATGAACAAGCGCAGATTAATTTACTGAATAGTCAACGGAAAGTTGAAGTCACGCATCGTAACAACACGAACAGCAATGAAAGTGTGCGAAAGTCAGCCAGATGCAAAACTGACACTGTAAAAATTTGCTGCGCTGTCCCTCAAAGTTATTTCAACTGTGTATAGAATATTTCAACATTCATCATTTTGTACTTTTAAATTTGCAAATCCCCTTATTTCAGTTACCGTTGAGCATCTGACAATGCTCGATACTATCGCAGCTCATTATAAGCACATGGCCAATGGAAGCTCTTTCGATCGCCATACACTCTGAACGAATTAAGTATTTCATGAATAATATTATTTTTCTGAAATAAATATGTCATTGTACGTACATTATACTTGCAACTTTTCGGTATAAAAAACTTTTCAAAGATAAAGTGGAGCTTCGATATAGTTTATATGATACATGCTAAATTTAGGATTTTATTGTCATGAACTCTGTATGAATTATGATACTTACCATGTGTGAAAACTTTGAAAATTTTGCGACGATGAACAACTGTAGGCTGGAAAAGTTCATGTCGGGCACACGTCCATACAAACTGGAATGACTGGTGTATAAAAAAATACGATTAACCATTATTCTAAATACGACTTGATACGTCAACGAAATATTGTACCTTAGCGAACCCCCGGGGTGTCCATTATTATTTACTTATTAAATAATTACGTAATTTAGCACTTTTATTGTTCTTATTAGACAACTTAACATAAAATTAACTAACAACAATGCGTAAAGAATCCTAATCGACACAGTTAGATTACATCTGATGGCTTATTCCAATATCACAAGTTATCACAAGTTAATCACATATACGCAAACTTAGAACTTGCATGAATTGGTGAAATTAATTTATGTGTCAAAGAAAGGAAAGGACTCATGATCCCAACTCCGGTTCTCGGTGTCGTGTCTGGTCGCGTCGGTAAGGAAGGCATGCATATTACTTCCAGTCGATGTAAAAGGGCGCTTTCACGGTATTTTTCGACCTCTCACAAGTATAAGGATGTATCACACATACATTCCCAACCATAAGTTTAATTCGATACAAATTCCAGTACTTTGCGACATGCCAAAAATCTAAAAAAAAATCTTCCGTATTAATTATGTCAAGTCCTTTGATTTTGCATAATAATAATGCCAAAAAGTTATTAACAAATTATTAGAAAAATAAATTTTTTTTTTTTTTAATTCGACAACTTTTTATTTTCTCATTTTAAATGAATTTCTTGATTTTTTAGAATTGATATACGTTTTTCAGAATTTTCTATCATATCGAATTTTTTTTTCGAAAATTCGAAAAATCACAACAAGTTTGGAGGGGATTGCGCAACCCGTTCCGTAGTTGTGGCCTTAAATAAATTTCAAAGACGGAAAGCTTAGAAATGTTACAAAATTCTGGAAAAAATCATGTGGCATCTAGAAAAACAATGACCTCATTCGACAAGAGAAAAAAAGGTTCACTAATTATTTGTTGAACAATTTTTTTTAACAATTTGTCAATGACTTTTTCACATTATTATTATGCAAAATTAATGTTGTTGGCACCTTTAATACAGATGATTTTTTAAAGAATTTTATACCATTAGGGAGTGTTCAAATTCGTACTGAATTTGACTTTTGGCCAGGAATGTACGTGTGCAGCATCCTTAAAGACTATGGTTTAAAGCTTGTGATCAGTCTAACAAATACTTTCTACGAAACGTGTCGCTATCATTCATACTGATTCTAAATTGACGCCTGGATGAAAACGCAGCCTCATCGTGGTTACGTTGTTATAACAGAAAATAATAGGGTCACATCACCTTCAACGACAGAGAGATGAAAGATTTTATATTATTATCAATGTAATAAATTTCACTTTCACTGTTATTATCGTTATTTGGATTGCTCTCATGGAGTTCAACCGAGCCTCTCGTTCGACTCAGCAACGTAGACGCAGAATGAGAAGAGCTCCGCCTTCGAGTACAGACAGCGATGAGAACCAACGGTGTGAAAATCGAGGTTAAATAGACAAATATATCAGTCTTAATTCTTTAGTCGCTGCATTATTCAGTTTTGCGGGGCAAAACGGCATTGAAAATGGACGTAATGATAGGGATAACCGCGGACTTGGCAATTTGTATTAAAAACGCTGCGCCAGTTACGAGTGGAAAGGACTGTATTTCTAAAAAAGGTGTTACCTTAAACACTTTTTTTAATGTCAACTTCGAATTGGTAGATGAAAGTATCGACGATGATTCTGATTCTGACGATCCCGACGAGGCAATTCGTGATATTGCTGCAGATGTTCAAGAAAATTCTGATAATGCAAACGTCAGTGGGAGCGAATCGGACGAAAGTCTTCAACAGCACACTGAATCTTCCATCGACTCGGACACGAACAGCAATTCTGCATCTAGTACAGAGTCAGATTCTGCGGCCAGTGAAGAGGATGTTGACATTAATGCTCAACCACTGTACCAAGGAGCTCCGATAACTTTAGGCGAAAGTGTAGTAGCAATACTGATGCTAACACTGCGCCACAAGATTACGGGGGCTTGCTTAGCAGATATTCTTGCTCTCATTACTCTGCATTGCATACGACCAAATGGTTGTTTGTCAACTCTATATCGCTTCAAAAAATACTTTGAGAATATTGGAGGGCTACTAGTTCGACATTTCTATTGCAGAGCTTGTTGTACCAAGTTAGACACTGATTCATCAGTCTGTAATTTTTGTAGACAAAACAAAGGCATTAGTTATTTCATCGAAATGCCTATAATATCACAGCTAACAGCGTTCTTCAAACGACCAGGATTTTTTGCAAAAGTAAATCATCGTTTTACCCGTGTAAAACGCGTAGCTACTAATTATGAAGACATATATGATGGGGAAGTGTATCAATCTTTAAGCACAGAAGACGGAATATTGTCGCGTCGATCAAATATTTCCTTTACATGGAATACCGATGGTGTGCCTTTGTACAAATCCTCAAAAATGTCTATCTGGCAATTTTTCTTAATGATTAATGAACTGCCTTATGCGCTTCGTACAAAGAAAGATAATATTTTACTGGCGGGCTTATGGTTTGGTCCTAAAAAGCCACAGGCAAATATGTTTATGAATTCATTTCGCAAGAGTCTTGCCGATTTGTATCGTGGAGTTGATTTTGAAGTACACGGTTTCGATGTGCCTAGACGGGTAAGAGGGATTTTACTGTGTGGTACGTGCGACTTGCCCGCCAAGGCACAGTTTCTTAATATGCAACAGTATAATGGTACTTACGGCTGTCAAACTTGTATGCAACGCAGCGAGAGATCAGAAGGACTAGTCAGAGTTTATAGTTATCGAGAGAATGTACCATTGCGAACAACAGCGGAAACAAATGACTTTGCGAGACAGGCATATGACACTGAAACTCCAACCTTTGGTGTGAAGGGTCCGTCAACCTTATCTTAAATTGCCTATGATTTCATCAGAACGACAACTATCGACATAATGCATTGTGTATATTTAGGCGTTACGAAAAAATTGATGCATCTGTGGTTTGACAGCTGCTACCACAACCATCCCTCATCTTTGCGTGAATTTATAGATCGCCTGGACAGGCAAATTCTAAACATTTCTCCTCCCTCATTTATTCAGAGACTACCCCGCAAAATTTCTGATATTGCATATTGGAAAGCTTCGGAATTTAAGGTCTGGCTCTTATACTATTCGATACCTCTCTTAAATACCATCATGCAGCCACGTTATTTCGAACATCATAAACTACTGGTGAACGGTATAACACTATTAAATCGAGGAAGTATATCAGAAGAAATGATTTTAGAAGCATCACAATGTCTTACAGAGTATGTCGCAAGGTTTGAAGATTTGTACGGTCTTAGGTATATGACGTGTAATGTACACCTGTTACTTCACCTTTCCGATGCTGTGCGAAAATTTGGACCACTTTTTATAACGTCTTGCTTTGCTTTTGAGAACTTGAACGGCCTTTTGAAGGGTCTCGTTCATGGCACAAGATATGCCGAGCTTCAAATTACTTCCGCCGCAATGCTTTTTCAAAATTTAACAACATTAAAGCATGATGCACTGATTCCGCAAACTGATGTTTATAATTTTTGTCAAAAGTTGGAGTTGACAAGTGCACGAAGGCGGCGCGTACTACGTATACTCGAGAATATTTTTATCGTTTGAAAAGAGCAAAAAATAAATATTCTTCCCCCTCATATAAGAGGAGCTTTCGTAGCCGGGAATATACTTTGTGATGATTTCCACAAATATTATGAATTTAAAAGACTGTACAAAAACGGCATGCTATTTGATTCCGATTCCTACACCCGACAAAGAAAAAACAAATTCAGCTTTCGTGGAATACGCTCTGCGTCGTGCACGTTACATTGGTATGATCTACACTTTCATAAGGAAGTGCTACTGTAATTGTAGACAGCAATGTAATGATTGTGTGAATAACTCGAGCTCTTACGCTATTCTCAAAAAATGTATAGCTGTGAATCCATTTGTCGGGCCATTACCTGGAACCACATTGACTTCAATATTTCGTTGCGCAATTTTACTCGATGAACCAATGATCGCTGTAAATGTGGAGAGCTTGTTATCGGTGTGTTTTAATGTAAGCATTCCCGGTTCGGACCAAGTATATGTTATTAAGCCTGTGAACTTTTCAGAATCGGAATAAAACCGTTTAAATATACGGCACTTAGTCCGCTTACGATCCGCGTTGTATTAATCGAAAGGAAGAAAAGCGTGACTTCAATGTATAATTACATCAAACCAAATTGTAAGTTACTGAATAAATCTATTCGTTCATGATTTAACTTTTTGAATACAAATCTTATTAAATTTATTATTGAACATATCGATATGAGTTTCCGTGTTACGTATACGTGACTTTCGATACGGACTTTTCACGTACTCCCATGTCGATATGAACTTTGCACGTACTCGACTTTAAATACGAACTTTGCACGTATGTGACTTACAATACGAACTTTTGACGTAATCGACTTTCGATACGAACTTTTGACGTACTCGACTTTCGATACAAACTTTTGACGTACTCGACTTTCAATACGAACTTTGCACCTACGCGACTTACAATACGGACTTTTCCCGTACTCGACATATAAGACAAAATTTCGATGTACTTGAATGTCGATACGAACTTTTCACGTATGCGACTTTCGATACCAATTTTTCACGTAAGCGATTTGTAATACGAACTTTTGACGTACTCGACTTTCGATACGAACTTTTGACGTACTCGACTTTCAATACAAACTTTTCACGTCCTCGACTCATGAGAGCAAATTGTTACGTACTCGGCATTTAAGACGAAATTTCCACGTACTTGAATGTCGGTACGAAATTTTCACGTACGCGAATGTCGATACGAACTTTTCAGGTACTCGAATGACGATACGAACTTTTCACGTACTCAAATGTCTATACGAACTTTTCACGTACTCAAATGTCTATACGAAATTTTCACGTACTTGAATGATGATACGTACTTTTCACGTACTCCAATTTTCATACGAACTTTTCACGTACTCCAATTTCGATATGAACTTTTCAATACGAACTTTTCACGTACTCGAATGTCGATACGAACTTTTCACGTACTCGGCATTTAAGACGAAATTTCCAGGTACTTGAATGTCGGTACGAAATTTTCACGTACTCGAATGTCGATACGAACTTTTCACGTACTCGGCATTTAAGACGAAATTTCCACGTACTTGAATGTCGGTACGAAATTTTCACGTACTCGAATGTCGATACGAACTTTTCATGTACTCAAATGACGATACGAACTTTTCACGTACTCAAATGTCTATACGAACTTTTCACGTACTCAAATGTCTATACGAACTTTTCACGTACTCGCCTTTCAATTCGAAATTTCCACGTACTTGAATGTCGGTACGAAATTTTCACGTACTCGAATGTCGATACGAACTTTTCATGTACTCAAATGACGATACGAACTTTTCATGTACTCAAATGATGATACGAACTTTTCACGTACTCCAATTTTCATACGAACTTTTCACGTACTCCAATTTCGATATGAACTTTTCAATACGAACTTTTCACGTACTCAAATGTCGATACGAACTTTTCACGTACTCGAATGACGATACGAACGTTTCACGTACTCGAATGACGATACGAACTTTTCGTGTACTCAAATGTCTATACGAACTTTTCACGTACTCGCCTTTCAATTGTTACGTTCTCCGTAATTCTTAAAACATGTTTTTAACAAGAATAACCAAAATATCGATTAATTAAAAATAAGCTAATCTAAACCTAATTAAAAAGCATACGCTTATCCCTCATGACACCCTCTCACTCTTTCACTACAGTGTTCTACCGCACCGGCCCTTGCCTGCAAGAGTTTACGACCTGCTCTAGGTCAGGTCATTTCCCCCATCTTTCCGTCATCACCGTCACATAAAATCTTCCACGAAAGGGCAATAACCTTACCCTAAGATATTTACTTCTATTTAAAGCCTAAACACCCGTTCTTCTATCTCGCTCGCTCTCCCATTCGAGCCCTGCATACAGCAACTTCTCTGTCTTCCAATCCCTACTCCAATTTAAACGCTCCTGTTCTTTCCCCCACGCATTGAGGATATCTTCGTTCTTTCTCCCATGCATTGAGGAAACTTTCTTTCCTTCTCCCACGCATTGAGAACCCATCTTCTGTCTCACTTTTCATACATTAACCTATCTTTTGTCTAGCTTTATATCGCTACCCTTTTTCAACGTTAATAAGCATAGGCATAGATTTAGTATAAATAGTCCACGAATTTCTGGATCAAATCAGTTATTCTTCAACCAACGAACCTGCTGCATCTTCAACGACTCTACGCAGAGCGCGCAAAGCTCTTGTTAAAACTCTGGCCCTGCGAGGCAGAGTACTTCAATTGAAAGTAATAGTTGAGCAAGTTGGCTCTTTTTCTAACCATTTTTGTATCATCGAAACTTATTCAATATATACTAATTGTGAGTATTCAAAACAACGCTTTATTTCAAACATTTATTTGCATGCACTCTGGTCTTTCTGACAATCTCTCAGGAGGCTCAATACCTTCTACCGTTATATTCCTTTATTAAATCCACGGCAGTACGGCGAGGTCTCCGTCCCCGAGTAAAGGGCTAACGCCTTGACTCAAAAGCGAGACTATTCTACGTTTATGGTTCTCACCGAAAGCGAACTCATAATTCGCAGGTCAGAACGTAACATAAACTAAATTTTGGTGTCAGAAGTGGGATTTGAACGCCCACACTGCCGTAGGATGAAGGATGACGGCGAGAACCCCTCAGAAAGCCACTGATGCACCAAATGAATTTGATCCACGTATGAGTGGTGCTCATTTCGGAAACATTCTAACGGAAGATAACCCCCAGAGTACATCCCCGGGTACAAGCGGCAACGAAGATAACTCAAATAACTCAAACACTTCCGCAACTCAAAATCAACCACCAGCTAATCGCTCTGATTCGCCATTAATAAATTTTGATAATCAACAAGGCGAAAATCGGCAAGGAAACGAAGCCAACCTCGGCGAACAGGCGTTACAACAATCAAATCAACTTCATAACGCTATAAATAATAACCTAGCCTTTAACATCATGGCTCAACCAGCCCTACCGGTGTCGATTAAATACGCGCTCGAAGCAGTGCCCATCTTCGATGGACACAACATACCGTTATCACATTTTATCGAAGGATGTGAGGAAGCCCAGCAAATGATGCCCGCGGAATCACAAAGACACTTGGCTCTGATATTACGAAACAAGTTAAGAGGTGAAGCGCGCCGCGCAGTACACGGCGTCGAACTAAAGACAATTCCAGCGTTTATGGACTTTCTAAAATCGCTATATTCACCCTCAAAATCTGTGTATCAACTGCAAGGAGAGCTTGGAAGAATATTTCAAAATGATAATGAAGGAGTGCTCGGTTTTTCTAACCGCGTAAAAGACCTCGGCAATACAATCGCCGACGCTCATAAATAAGCACATGACGGAGTCATCGACAACGTATTTAAAAACTCGCTCGATGCCGATTTAGTCGAATGCTTCAGCCGCGGACTGAAACCTGAAATCGAAAATAAACTAACGCGCGATCAGACATTCGACAAAACAATGAAACAAGCGATAGAGATCGAAAGACAGATAGATGCCAAAATTATCTTGCGGTGTGCGCGACCATCTACACATAACCATTCGAATCAATATTCAACAAATCGTAATTATCGGGAGGACAAAATTCACCATATACAAGAAGAAAGTGTTATCTGTCAAATTTGTCAACAACGAGGCCACTCAGCAAAGTATTGCGGCTCGAGATTTCGAACCCATAACAGACAATTATCAAGATCTCAGTACAACGACACTGGTCATCCAGATGAAAACTACTACGAAGAATCGAGAGAAAATGTAAGATATAAAAATAACCAGTCGGTGTCAGACGAATCACCAGATCTCTAGGAATCATCAACGTGCCGATATTGCAAAGCCACCGGGCATACGCTAGTGAATTGTCGTAAACGAGAATATTATAACACGCTCAGGGATCAGCGACAACTATCTCAACAACCGAGTAAAGAAACTCAACAACAATCGTACCAAGGAAATGCTCGAAGTGAAGAAGTTACTACGGCTCGACCACACCGAAAAATCCTTACACCGGAACCTGCTGGGTCTAACTAATCCACTCCTAAATCATTAAAAAAAGGGATATAAGATCGCATCCATACAACAAAGCACACAAGTCGGATCCAATGTGTGATAAAGAAAAAGGGAGGAACAAGAAAATAAATAATCATTTGATCTAACGTATTCGAAGAAGAGCACAGCCCATATCCATTGTGCGGAGAAGAAATTGAAGTAATCATATCCAGTGTGTAAAAAAAAAAATTCAAACAAAACTCCTCATGAGAAAAAAAAGCGAATTCTAAACAAAGGCCACGCCAGCTCCACTTCAAGCGACTGATGGGTCACGCCAGCCAGCGCCCGAAGCCAGTGAGACACTAGAGCCTCAAAAAAAAAAATATATATATATGTATATATATATATTTTTAAAAAATATATATAAATAAATAGACAATTTCTAAACAAAGGCCACGCCAGCTCCACTTCAAGCGACTGATGGGTCACGCCAGCCAGCGCCCGAAGCCAGTGAGACACTAGAGCCTCAAAAAAAAAAAAATAAAAATAAAAATAAAAATAAAAATAAAAAAAATATTTATAAATAAATAAATAAATAAACAATTTCTAAACAAAGGCCACGCCAGCTCCACTTCAAGCGACTGATGGGTCACGCCAGCCAGCGCCCGAAGCCAGTGAGACACCAGAGCCTCAAATATATATAATAAATGTTCTGCACCGTGCAAAGCACAAAGTGCCTTCAAAAAAAAAAAAAAATGCTAGTTAGACGCGATTCCAATCAATTATTAAACAAATACGGTCTCGTATAAAAGAAATAACCCCCGCGATACGGGACATTAAAATGCAACAAATGCAAAAAAAAAATATATATATATATATATACGAAAAAGAACAAGGAGAGAAGCAACGTGGAAATATACGAGCTCAGGGCAGCTCGCATCCAGCGGAATATATATATGTATATTCAAGAAGACTTGGAAAATCTCCGAGACCACATCACGTTCCCCATGGAACAGAACGCAGTCCTCAATACTATCGCAAGAAGCGTAACCGGACACACAACGTTTCGGCAGGGGACGTTGCTCGTAAACTTGCTTGACGAAGGACAGACCGAACCTCACCCGCCGAGTAAAAAAAAAATCAGCCCCTGATGACGGACGCTAACCCAGGTGCTTCCTTGCATCCAACACTGAGCACAGCAAGCGACGATATAACCGGCGCGTGAATTAGACGACAAGAATCTCCAAGCATCGTTTGATCTGCTCATCATCGAGCACATCGAATCAACTAAGAAGATTAACCAAGTGAATAAGTGAAAAAGA
Source organism: Ichneumon xanthorius (assembly GCA_917499995.1). NCBI lineage: Eukaryota > Metazoa > Arthropoda > Insecta > Hymenoptera > Ichneumonidae > Ichneumon > Ichneumon xanthorius. The sequence continues at coordinate 20,136,526 of OU824206.1, forward strand.
CACTGATAGAGACATTAAGTTTAGACAAGTGGAGAAATAAAAACCAAAACCTCAATAGAGACACTAAGTCCAACATATTAACAAAAGTGAGTACCCCATAAAGGAGTAATTAGAGACCAAATAATTAAATTAAAAAAAGAACAAAGAAAAAAACCAACACAAAACAACACATACCAAATCTTAAATAATTATATATATACATATAATTTTCTTATTTACCTTCGTGTTAGTTATTTCAACCACTAACACTCATTTTAACAGGGGAGGTGTTACGTTCTCCGTAATTCTTAAAACATGTTTTTAACAAGAATAACCAAAATATCGATTAATTAAAAATAAGCTAATCTAAACCTAATTAAAAAGCATACGCTTATCCCTCATGACACCCTCTCGCTCTTACTCTCACCCTTTCACTACAGTGTTCTACCGCACCGGCCCTTGCCTGCAAGAGTTTACGACCTGCTCTAGGTCAGGTCATTTCCCCCATCTTTCCGTCATCACCGTCACATAAAATCTTCCACGAAAGGGCAATAACCTTACCCTAAGATATTTACTTCTATTTAAAGCCTAAACGCCCGTTCTTCTATCTCGCTCGCTCTCCCATTCGAGCCCTGCATACAGCAACTTCTCTGTCTTCCAATCCCTACTCCAATTTAAACGCTCCTGTTCTTTCCCCCACGCATTGAGGATATCTTCGTTCTTTCTCCCATGCATTGAGGAAACTTTCTTTCCTTCTCCCACGCATTGAGAACCCATCTTCTGTCTCACTTTTCATACATTAACCTATCTTTTGTCTAGCTTTATATCGCTACCCTTTTTCAACGTTAATAAGCATAGGCATAGATTTAGTATAAATAGTCCACGAATTTCTGGATCAAATCAGTTATTCTTCAACCAACGAACCTGCTGCATCTTCAACGACTCTACGCAGAGCGCGCAAAGCTCTTGTTAAAACTCTGGCCCTGCGAGGCAGAGTACTTCAATTGAAAGTAATAGTTGAGCAAGTTGGCTCTTTTTCTAACCATTTTTGTATCATCGAAACTTATTCAATATATACTAATTGTGAGTATTCAAAACAACGCTTTATTTCAAACATTTATTTGTATGCACTCTGGTCTTTCTGATAATCTCTCAGGAGGCTCAATACCTTCTACCGTTATATTCCTTTATTAAATCCACGGCAGTACGGCGAGGTCTCCGTCCCCGAGTAAAGGGCTAACGCCTTGACTCAAAAGCGAGACTATTCTACGTTTATGGTTCTCACCGAAAGCGAACTCATAATTCGCAGGTCAGAACGTAACACAATACGAAATTTTCACGTACTTGAATGATGATACGTACTTTTCACGTACTCGAATTTCGATACGAATTTTTCACGTACTCGACATATGATACGAAATTTCACGTACTTGAATGATGATGCGTACTTTTCACGTACTGCAATTTTCATACGAACTTTTCACGTACTCCAATTTTCATACGAACTTTTCACGTACTCCAATTTCGATATGAACTTTTCAATACGAACTTTTCACGTACTCGAATGTCGACACGAACTTTTCACGTACTCGAATGTTGATACGAACTTTTCACGTACTCGAATGTCGATACGAATTTTTCACGTACTCGACATATGATACGAAATTTTCACATACTTGAATGATGATACGTACTTTTCACGTACTCGAATTTTCATACGAAGTTTTCACGTACTCGAATTTCGATATGAACTTTTCAATACGAACTTTTCACGTACTCGAATGTCGATACGAAGTTTTCACGTACGCGACTTTTGGTACGAACTTTTGACGTACTCGACTTTCGATACGAACTTTTCACGCACTCGACTTTCGACACAAACTTTTCACGTACTCGACTTATGAGAGGAAATCGTCACGTACTCGAATGTCGATACGAACTTTTCACGTACTCGAATGACGGTACGAACTTTTCACGTACTCGCCTTTCAATACGAACTTTTCACGTACTCGAATGTCGATACGAACTTTTCACGTACTCGAATGTCGATGCGAACTTTTCACGTACGAGACGTTCGATACCAATTTTTCACGTAAGCGACTTGTAATACGAACTTTTTACGTACTCGACTTTCGATACGAACTTTTGACGTACTCGACTTTCGATACGAAAGTTTGACGTACTCGACTTTCGATACGAACATTTGACGTACTCGAATGCACGATACGAACTTTTCACGTACTCGAATGCACGATACGAACTTTTCACGTACTCGAATGTCGATACGAACTTTTCACGTACTCGAATGCACGATACGAACTTTTCACGTACTCGAATGCACGATACGAACTTTTCACGTACTCGAATGCACGATACGAACTTTTCACGTACTCGAATGCACGATACGAACTTTTCACGTACTCGAATGCACGATACGAACTTTTCACGTACTCGAATGCACGATACGAACTTTTCACGTACTCGAATGCACGATACGAACTTTTCACGTACTCGAATGCACGATACTAACTTTTCACGTACTCGAATGCACGATACGAACTTTTCACGTACTCGAATGCACGATACGAACTTTTCACGTACTCGAATGCACGATACGAACTTTTCACGTACTCGAATGCACGATACGAACTTTTCACGTACTCGAATGCACGATACGAACTTTTCACGTACTCGAATGCACGATACGAACTTTTCACGTACTCGAATGCACGATACGAACTTTTCACGTACTCGAATGCACGATACGAACTTTTCACGTACTCGAATGCACGATACGAACTTTTCACGTACTTGACGGATTTTCATATACATACAATATGAACTTTTGACGTATTCGGCTGGCACCAACTATGAAGGCTCTAGACATATAAAACTACGGTGCGATCGACCTAGTGTTACGTCCCACGCAACATCTCACCTATATTTTTTCCAAAAACCCTAATCGTAGACAAAAATTATCAACCACTGTATTAGGTTGACCAGCCGCACGTGCCACTGACGCACGCTCCAAGGTTCATTCCCTCTACCCATTCGCTCTCTCACTCTAATCCCTCACAGTCGTAAAAACTCTCGCTCTGACCCTCGCGTTTATCTCTCTCTCTTTTCTAAACCACGCACACGCACAAAACCCTTACACACACACTGCATTAATCTTACTCACGTATTCTCATTATCTAACTCTCGCGCGCCTATAACATTTTCCCTTTCTTTTCTAAATTACGCATGTACAAAACCTCTACTCATCTAATGCATTCCCAGTATCCAAATCCCTCGCGCTCGCAACCTTTCTCTCTCTATCACTCGCGCTCGCAACCTTTCTCTTTCTACCACTCGCGCTAGAAAACTCCTTTCTCTTCAAATTACACATGCATAAAACCCCTACCATGTATTTTTAGTTGATGCTTCCTCATTATTCTAAAGCTTTAAAGCACACATAAGGTCTGCCCCACTCTAATCCCCACGTCTATAAAATCCCTACCTAAACGCAATTTTCACTCACACACACTCTTCCAACCTATATTCCTATTCACTCACACCCATTCTCGCCCTTCTCAGAATTAAGGGACAATGCACCAACGGCACGCAATTTAGTCATAAAATCGTCTAAAACTAGTATATAAGGACCACGGTTTCCGAACAACATCAGTTACTTCACCGGCATCGAACCTGCGACTACCATCATCACTGCACAGAGCGAGCAAAGCTCTGCTACGACGAATCTCTAGCCCTGCGAGGCAGAGTCCAGCATAACTAGTAAAACGAGCAAGTTGGCTCAAAGTTCATAAACCAGTGTACCATCGAACTTTTCTTCATACAATATATATATTTTGTGAGTATCATTTAAAAATCTCCGACTTAAACATTTATATCTGCATGCAACCTGTGTTCGCCTGTAAGTTCTCTCAGAGGCTCACTACCTCTGCACGTCTTCCCTTTATAAATCCACGGCAGTACGGCGAGGTCTCCGTCCCTGGGTAAAGGGCTAACGCCTTGACCCGAAAGAGAGATCACTCATTTATGGTTCTTACCGAGCGAACTCAATATTCGCCGGTCTGAACGTAACACTAGACACTGAAAACTACGGACGGATCAACCTAGATATGGAAAAATATGTAGACATACTTCTTGATACCGAAAACTATGATGCGGTAGTCCTGGATCCAGGAAACTATGGAGGAATAGTCCTGGAACCGAAAACTATGGAGGAATCCACCTGGACTTCGATAATCCTGTCATCTGCAACCTGGCACCTGACCTGTATGTCGCAGGCGAACTGATAATACCCAAGAATTCGATTGCTGTAGCAGAGGGACATGTTACAACCGACTCGGGATCCTGAAACGTTGAAGTCCGTAAAAAGTCCCGGATCGGGTCAAAAGCTGTACATTATACGGACAAACTACGGATCCCGGACGGATACGTCACGTACATTTTTTTTTTTACACGGGATACTTGGATGTACCATGGGCAGTTACATCCGAGGATAGTTAATATAAATATTTTGTCGAATCAATAAAAGAAGTAACATAATAAATATTCCGAGTGGACATATGTAGGAGACGGAGGACATTCCGATGGAGATATAAACGTCTCCATTTGTTTCCTCAGTATGGAGGATTTAGATGGAACCAATAATTAAATTAAATTAAACTAAAGTAACCTAGCGTTCGGGCGCGAAGCGCCCGATAATAATAATAAGGGGTGAGCGTGGTCGAGTGGTCTCGGCGCGCGCTTCACACGCAGTAGGCCCGGGTTCGATTCCCGGCAAGCACCAAGAATTTTCTGTGGTGTTTTTATCTGCGAAAAAGTGGTTCGGAACCCACTATAATAGTAGGTCCAGAGGAAAGGACCAGCGCCTCGGTATGGGAAACCGAAAGACTGGGAAAAGGTGTCGCGGGTTCGATTCCCGAGACTGAAGGCCCGTAGGTGAAAGGAAAACGGACGGGGACATAGCTCCGGAGATAGGACGTACGAACTACGACTATATCCGTATGTCCGGGACTACTGACACCTGACGGGGCGCGACGAAGCTCCGGGCCCAAGAATCGAACCGGCGACCGCGGATAAGGAAGGAGGAGGAAGAAAGTGAAGGAGCCCGTAACCCTTAGGGGATCGGTGTAACACACATACCCAATACCCAATAATAATAATAATAATAATAATAATAATAATAATAATAATAATAATAATAATAATAATAATAATAATAATAATAATAATAATAATAATAATAATAATAATAATAATAATAATAATAATAATAATAATAATAATAATAATCATAATCATAATAATAATAATAATAATAATAATTATTATTATTATTATATATAATAAAGTTAATAAGTTTTCGTGACCCCTATATTTTTTTGCATTTTCGTGTACCGTCCGACTGGGGAACAACGAATATGAGTGCCAGACCGTTGCCAAATGTACCAATCCGAAAATATTTGCTCTCAAAGTTCGAAAAAATTTCGCTTTTTAGCCTCTCGAGGCAAGTTGAGCGCGATATATGTCAATTTTGGCACTCGTGTGTGTGCGAGTACCCGCGAGCACACTATTGGATGCATTTTTTTCCCGCATGTGCTGCAAAATTTTGTTTTTTCGCCATTTATGTGCTTTTTCCAACTTCGGCGACACGCTGTATTTCGTGATTCCAAGCGAAATACGGGTCAAATCTGGTAATTTTTGGCACTCTCGAGTTGCGACCGGCTGAAGAACGACGAATATGAGCGCTGAACCGCTGCCGAATGTCTTAATTCGAAAATATTCCCTCTCGAAGCTGAAAAAATGTCCGGCGACATTTTACTTTTTGGCGTGTCAGGGCGAATTACTCGCGAAGTATGTCCGCATGTTCACGCGTGTGTATGCGACTACACAGGTGCAACTTATTGGATGTATTTTTTTACCTCATATGCTGTAAACATTTTTTTTACGTTAATTATGTGTTTTTTGCAACTTCGGCGAAAACCTGTATTGGCAATTTGCAATTACAAATTTGCAATTACAAATTGGCAATTACAAATCTGGCAATTTTTTGCACTCTCGAGTTGCGTCCGCGAAGGGAACGACGAATATGGGCTCTGAAGCGATGCCGAATGTTTTAATTCGAAAATATTCGCTCTCGAAGCTGAACAAATTTCCGGTGACATTTTACTTTTTGGCGTCTCAAGGCGAATTACGCGTGAAATATGTCCGCGTTTTCACGCGTGTCTATGCGACTACACACGAGGACCCTATTGCATGTATTTTTTTTACCTCATATGCTGTAAACATTTTTTTTACGTTAATTATGTGTTTTTTCCAACTTCTGCGAAACCCTGTTTTTCGTGATTCCGAGCGAAATACGGGTCAAATCTGGCAATTTTTTGCACTCTCGAGTTGCGTCCGCGAAGGGAACGACGAATATGGGCTCTGAAGCGATGCCGAATGTTTTAATTCGAAAATATTCGCTCTCGAAGCTGAAAAAATTTCCGGTGACATTTTACTTTTTGGCGTCTCAAGGCGAATTACGTGTGAAATATGTCCATGTGTTCACCCGTGTGTATGCGACTGCACACGAGCAACCTATTGGATGTATTTTTTTACCTCAATATGCATCGAAAATTGAATAATTACGGTTTTTATGTGTATTTTTAAATTTTGTATTTTTTTTGTGTTCCATCTGTACGAGATTTTGGCACACCCCACTTCCCCAGGATTGTTGATGATTGCCACGTTACAATAAATTTTTAGTCCAGGTATAAATATATATTTTTTAAAATTAATTTCACATTGCTTTCCCCTCTTTTTTTAAAGCAGGAGCCGAAATTTATCGACAAATTAATGTGTTTATTCAATTTATTTAATTAACAAAAATAAAGGCAATTTCGTTGTTTGTTCGCTCATAAAGCAAGGTTTGTTGTTATGTCAAAGCGTGTTTTCGAGATAAAAAGAGGAAGCAATGGGAAATTTTTAACTTCCACTTAAAAAAATTTTTTTTTTAATAACGTCCAATAAAAAAAAATGAATTCAACAATTAATTTGATGTGATGTTGACACCCGGCAACCGCATTACAAGTTGTAATCGAAAAACGATAGATATAATGTAATATCTTGAGGACAATACTTCGGACCGTTTCAAATTCACGCGGAGTAGTATATTCATCGTTTCTACATTCCCAATCAAAAGTTTAATTCGATAAAAATTTTAGTACTTCCCGACATGCCAAAAATCTGAAAAAAAATCGACCGTACTATGTCAAGACTTTTGATTTGGCATAATAATAATAATAATGCCAAAAGTTGTTAACAAATGATTAGAAAAATAAATTGTTTTAAAAAAATTTGACAACTTTCGATTTTTTCATTTTAAATGAATTCCTTGATTTTTAGAATTTATATGAATGTTTTCAGAATTTTCTAACATTTCAATTTTTGTTTTTTTTTTTTTATTTTGGACAAATCGATGTAGAGTCTGAGACGTTGCTCAAGGTCCGCTCCACTCCAAAACCCTTTTGGAGCACAGCGGAGAATCGGAGCAGCGACAATAATCGTGAGGAGCCGAGGATGTCGGTAAAGCAGAGCGCTCAAGCGAGAGGCTGATACCCGAGGAGTCGGCAGCCGTGGAGCGGCCTGCTGTACCCATAGACTCGGCGCTCGCTTTGGAGCACGCGCCCAGCACGCAGCGATTGCGTCAGCCGCGCGTGATCATCTGTGGCGCAGAAAGGAAGACCGATTGACGTCACATTGACGTCACGCGGGACGGAAGGGGACCGGAATTCGTGCCGTGCGCACTCGGCGCTCCAATATAAAAGGGGGCCCGGGCGCATGGAGTGTTACTCTTAGCTGAACAGTGACTTCGCTCACTACTAAGATTCCCTCCCATCAAGCATCGGCAACTTTCTCTGGGGACAGAGATAACTGCTGCTGTCTTGATTACCCCTTTCACCTGAAATACAGCGTCGGCGACTTCTCCCGGGGACGGGAGTGACTGCTGCCGTCTGTTAACCCTTCTTCTCTGAAATACAGCGTCGGCGACTTCTCTCGGGGACGGGAGAGACTGCTGCCGTCTGTCTCCCTGGGCAATCTTTTTCTTTATATATTTTTTTTTGCGTATTTAGTTCATCGCGTATTTTAATGATAATGAATTATCTTTACTCACGATTTAATTAATTCTGTATTTCAATAAAACGAAACCATTGAAATTGACATTTAGCATCAATTTTCGAATTTTTATTCCACAGCACCTGCCCTCACTAAAACGAAACTGAGCAAAGAACTCATATAGCGTCGCTTTTGGAGCAAAGCGTGTAAGCCTCCAAAAGTGATACGTTACAACTGGCGCCCAACGTGGGGCAGGTGCGCTAAAATTCGAGTCACTTTTGCAAGTAATTAGTAAAAATAAAATCATTAATTAAGAAAATTGAAAAGAAAATGGCGGACGACGATAGTAAGAGTACGACGTCCGGAGAAGAGTCTCAGGCGGAAGAGGTCCGTAGAGACGAAAAGGAAGAAAAGAAGAATAAGACGCGAACGGATAAACGGCAGGATAATGACTCAGAGGAAGAGACTCCCGCGATCAAAGATAAAGAAGAACAGGAACAGGATGAGCGACCTGCCGATAAGCCTACCGAGGAGGAGGTGCAAGAACTCCTCGACTCAGGAGTCGGAATTAATGCCGGCGATATCACCCTCCCGCATAGGGCATCCGAGGTGTTTTTGAATCCCGAACATGGGAAGTTCGGAGAGGCTAGCAACCCACTCGCCCAACAAGTAAAAGGAAAACGAGTATTGGCCAAATCTCGGGAATCAACGGCCACTGAAGAGTTTATGCTGGAGATCCGGCAAGCCATCAGAGACAACACCATACGACTTGAAGGACTATCCGGAGCAATCGTCAATATGCGACAGGAAGCCAAGGACCAACGTGCAGAAATCGTCAAAATAATCGATCAGAGAGACAAATATATGCTCGAAACAGTCGATAGGCGACTGGCAGTAATCGCGATCCGAGTCATCGATAAAATGAAGATGGTACGGACTCAGGTAGCAACCGAGGTACATAAAGTTACCCAACCACTCGAGACGAAAATCAAAGAGTTCGATGAAAAATTCTTGGACAACGCGGAACGGATGAGCGTATTAGAAGTAAACAACGCGCAGCAACGACTTGCGCATCAAGAATTAGAGAAAAGGCTGCAAGCATTGGCCAATAAACTCGGAAATAAACCGGATACAGAAAGTACCCGAATTATTAAACCTCACGAGAATAAACCGGATACAGAAAGTACCCGAATTATTAAACATCCAGAGAAGATACGGGAGTGGGAGCAAAACGATGCTGACTCGATAAATGAGGAAAGAACAGTCCGGGGCCGATCTAGGACATTCATAGAATCACAGATCCGGTTAAGACCACCGATGTTCGACGGTTCGGGCAAAGTGCGGCCGATGAAGTTCCTAAGGGAATTTCGCCAGTATTGCGAAGTGACGCAGCCTCATCTAGCAGAGCTGAAATATTTGCTAGGCCAATGCTTGGAAAAGGCCGCCAAAGAGTGGTGGCTCCTCGTAGAGGAACAGATCCACTCACTAGATGACGTGGAGAGATGTTTCCAAGAACGATATTGGAGCCGAGACGTCCAAAGAAAAATCCGAAGAAATCTCGAATTTGGATTTTTCGAAGAGAAGAACTCAACAAGAGTCGAGTATGCCACCCGGATGTTCGGGAGTGCACGGGATTTAATTCCCCCTCCATCCGATAAGGAAATTGTCAGATCCCTGGCCCAACATTTTACGGACGAAATTCAAGCCACGATCGTTGGTCGAGGTTTTGAGACACTTGAGGCACTTATGCAATTTCTCGAAAAAATCGATCAAGGTGGACCAACAAACGCCCACCGAAATAAAGAAGCAAATAAAAAAGCAGAGACGCAGAACAAAGCACCAGGCAAGCCGAACCCGGCTAACACATCCGGTGTTCCGAATCGGCAACCTATGCAGACAAACCAAGGATGGGGGGGGGGGGGCACGAACATGGAATCGGCCGTACAATGCCGAAGAACCGCCCCGAAATCAAACTGCTCCCCCGAAGCCGAACCACACGGTCCAAGCGTTGAAAACGCAGAAAGATTTAGAAAGGCCGAGTACGTCGGCGGCGGGAAACGCATAGCCGTTGTACCCGTCCCGGCGAACAAAAATTTAGTTAACGACAGGCGGTGTACAACGGAAAAACGAATTAAACATGAAAAAGAAGAGAAAAAAGGGATCCCGATAAATACGATTTTCTCCGACACACGGGAATTTTTGATGGGGGACCAAATTAACGAGGAAAAATTCCCGTTAGTAGAGTGTCCGGAAATTTATGCAAAGATAGAGGGAATCCCGGTCACCGTGCTGGTAGATAGCGGTGCAAAAGTCACCGCGATATCAGAAGAATTCTTTGTGGAGAATCGGGAAGTCTTTAAGAACTGTCCCATTCTCCCGGTAACCGGGGTTACTGTCAAGGGTGCAGTCAAAGGACGACCCTGCAAAATAAATAAACAAATAATGGCGACCACGGAAATCGGGAAAATCCGCATTTACGTAAGATATCTGGTCATTCCGGGACTAATCCGGGATGCACTTTTCGGAGTCGACACTCTAAAACCTCTCAGAAGCTTAATTGACCTCGAGAACGACACTCTCAGGGTCAAATATAATGAGTTGGCGGACAATGTGCCAACAAACCCAGTACAAAAAAATGAGGAGAAAACAGGTTCGATTGAAACCTCTAAAAAGCGGAGTGAAACAGCTCCAGAAGGAGAAAAAGTAGAGAGAGTTAAGAATAAAAAGATACTCCGAAAAATTCCAGAAATAAAGAACAAAGAAAAGATAGAGCAGACTCCCGATGAGGCGACAATAGAACAGCTTAGTCAAGAAAACAAAAGCAGAGATCCCGCAGAAGAAGTGACAGTGGAAGAAATCGACACAGTCGTCGAAGAAGCAAATCTGTCGACGGCGAAAGAGAAGGAAAGGCTCCGGCAGACACTATGGAAATACCGAGACGTGTTCCGGAAAACACCCGGTAGAATACGAGTGTACGAACATCGGCTCGAGGTTACGACTGATACCCCGATAGTCGCGCATTCGTACCCCATACCCATGCTATATAAGGAGAAAGTAGACCGGGAAATAGAGAAATTACTCGAGTTAAATATCATCCAAAGATCCACGAGCGCATGGGTAAATCCTCTGACGGTCGTCGATAAGAAAGATGGCACTGTTCGGCTTTGTTTGGATGCGAGGAAACTAAATCAGGTTTTAGCGAATGACCATGAGTGCACTCCAAATACCGAGGAGATCTTTAAGCGATGCCATGCGGTCAAAGTCATGACGAGCCTTGATTTGACAAATAGTTTTTGGCAAGTTCCGCTGCATCCGGACTCGCGAAAATACACGGCGTTCAGACACAGGGGCCGAGTATACGAGTTCGTGGTGACTCCATTCGGACTAAAAACTAGCACGTCGAGCCTGCTGCGAGCTCTCGATATTGTGCTAAGAAACATCGGAGAAAATGTTATAAATTTCGTCGACGATCTCCTGTGCGTCTCGCACAATTTCCAAGAGCACATGGCACATCTCGAAGCACTCCTCGAAAGACTTGCCGAACATGGAATGACGTTAAAATTACGGAAGGCACAGTTTTTCCGTAACGAGATAGACTTCCTGGGTCATATAATTACTACGGAAGGGATTAAACCACAACCCGAGAAGATGAAGGCAATTCATGACTTCCCTGCGCCAAGGAACTTGAAACAACTTCGGGGTTTTCTCGGGTTAATAAATTATTATACAAAATTCACAAATCGACATGCCGAGGAAACCATCCCGCTTCTCGAGTTACTCCACAAAGGGGTGAAATGGCGATGGGAGGAGGCCGAAAGAATCGCTTTCGAACGAATAAAAAATTTATTTATCGAAGAGGTTCTCCTCAAACACCCGGACCCCTCAAAGGGGTATATTTTGCAGACCGATGCAAGCAATTACGCCCTTGGAGGCACCTTGGCACAGAAAGATGCCAATGGTGAGCTCGGAGTGGTGGTATTTGCCAGCCGAACGCTCAAGGGAGCCGAGCTCGCATATACCACCACGGAGAAAGAATTGCTCGCGATAGTATGGACACTAAAAAAGTTTAGGACATACGTGTACGGAGCAAAAGTGACAGGAATCACTGATCACAAAGCAGTGATATTCCTACGGAATTGCCAACTCCTTAACGATCGACTAACGAGATGGGTTTTGGCAATTCAAGATTACGATTTAACTTTCGAGCATTGCCCGGGGGTAAGAAACATCGTCGCCGATGTGTTGAGCCGTGCTCAACCCCCGGGGGCAGATAAAAAAAAGGGAAAAGAAATAATCGTCGCAGCACTACTCGCAAAGAAACCCCCTCGACATATCATGGAAGGAGTCCGGATGTTAGCCCGATGGCAAAGACAAGATGAACGATTAGCAAAAATCATCATGGAAGTGACGGACGATGACCCGAAATATCGATTCCAAGATGATGTCCTTATCAGGATTTACCCATCCGGGGAAGAGAAAGTAATGATTCCTAAACCGTTCATAGACGATCTCGTGTGGTACACTCACGAAAGCTATGGGCATGTAGGGGCCAAGAAAGTATGGAAGATTCTCCAGGAAGACTTCGCATACCCACGGTTTTATCATGTGATACGCAGCTTATTGGCAACGTGCGACTCATGTCAACGTAACAAACATCCCAATCAACATTCGTATGCGGCACAACAAAATCTGACTCCGGAAGGCCCGGGAGATTTAGTCTCGATAGACTTTTATGGACCTTTGCCTACTGGAGCGGGAGGCATGAAATATTTGCTCGTCACGATAGACGCATTTTCAAAATTCGTTGTCCTCTATCCACTAAAAACCGCGACGGCCACAACCACCTTGAACAAGATCCTAAAGGATTATATTCCGAACTATGGAAAGCCAAAGAAATTGCAGTTCGACCATGGAACGCAATTTACGTCAAGAAAGTGGCTCGAAGCCCTCGAAAGCGAGGGAATCCAACCGATTTTCTCCTCCATTCGACACCCGCAGGGGAACATTGTAGAACGAGTGAATCGCGAATTGGGTCGATTTTTTCGCTCGCTGATAACCGGCAGACACTCGTCGTGGGTTAAATGGGTAAAAATAATTGAGAGCTGCATTAATGAAACCCATCACGACACGACGGAATTCACTCCAATCGAGTTACAACTAAACGAAAAACCTACACGTGTGTGGAGACAGTGGCTCCAAATAATCGGTAATCAAAACAATAATGAAAAGAGTTACGAGCAAAAATTAATGCTCGCCGCCGAAAGAATCCGAAAAAAAGGTTTTAATCGAGCGAAAAGATTCGATAAAACCGATAAACTAATACAGTTTAATGAGGGAGATCTCGTACTCGCTAAGGCGTGCAACGTAAGCGATCCAGCTAATAAAATGATAGCAAAATTTTTTTCGATTTACGAAGGGCCGTATCGTATTAAAAAACAGATAGCGACGGCCACGTATATCCTCGAAGGACTAAATAACGGCATAGAACGTGGCATGTATCATGCAGGGAATTTAATCAGATATTTTCCGCGTGCCGAGATGCCGAACGAGGTTTCTGCGACAATACCAATAGAGTAAGGTCCGTGCGTTCGAAGAATAGGGAGAGGTAGAGAAAATATAGCTATAAGGTTTAAGTAGGAGAAGAGATAAGAAACACAAAGGTGTCGAGCCAGTCGATCACCGAGCATCGAAACATCAACACGGGAAAAATGGAGACGCAAACCGAAAAATATTTCGGGAGACGGCATTTTACATGCCAAACGGGAGAGAAGGGCAAGTGGGAAACCATTGGAGCACCTTCCAACGATGGTCGAGTTTTGTTTCCCCGTAAATGGAGCGGTAATCTAGTCCTGGATACATCAAGCAAAGGCAAAGGAATACAAACTCCGAAGACAGTGTTAAAGGACGAAGTAACACAGACAAAAATCAAGGGATTGGGAGAGTGCCAGAAAAAGGTAACGGTCCAGGAGGATCCCGAGATTCGACCAATTCTCCACGAAATCACGACGGTGCCCCCCTTGCTGTCTCCAATCCGGGAGGATATATATGGATTTACCGAAGTGACAGACGAAAATATTAAAATGTGGATGCCAGGTGAATCAGCCGGACAAAATAACAAGGATCTCAGAGAAACGAGCTCCGAAATAACCGAAGAGAATATTCGCGCAAATGTTCGAAATAAAAGACGCCAGAACACAGCGAAGCATCAAGAGAAGAAGCGACGGCGCCTCCGCGAATTGTTCAGTGTTAAGTAAAACAAAAAAAAAAGAGAGTGAAATAAAAAAAAAATATATATTAAAAAAAAAAAAATTTTTGGTTAAAAGACAAAAAGTTTTGAGTGAGAAAAGTTGTGTTAGGAAGTTTTTTTTTTAAAGAAAAACGTAGGAAGAAGCATATATTTTTTTTGGAAAAGATCAAATTTTATGTACAAATTTTGAAAGGAAAAGAAAAATAACTGGTTTCCAGAGGGAAAGACATTTTTTTTTTAGCTCAGATAGAGCCAAAATACATTTAATAAGAATAGTTTAGAGTTAACAGATTGTAAGAAAAAGAAAACCGATTCAGCGGGCAGATGACCAAGTGTCCAGTTAATTTACCATGGCTGTCGCGGACGCCGCGACAACCTGAGTTTTATATCAGCCATGGCGAAAGAAGCACGGTGCACCGTAAGCACCGGCGCGGCGCCACGGCCACCTTGATTCAAAATAAAAAACACGGAATCAAGGCGCCACGGACGGAAGCTCACCATAACAAAGGCACGTGCTAGAACAGTGCTAAAACAGCAGACAGGACGTAGACACGTACTCCCAACAAAGAAAAAGAGTAGCAAGCGAAAATTCAGGCAGGAAATCGAGGAGAAAGTCTCCGAATATAGACAATATAGGTAAATATACGTTCTTGTTCGTTACAGATGCGAAATTATAATCTCCCGTGAAGAGAAAGAAACAGTATGTAAATATTTTTTTTTATTAAATTAGATTATTCGAAAAAAAGGGGACATCGACATGGGTGCAATGCCAATGAGGTACCACCTTCGCGAGCGGTGCTTCGAAGGGATCATCATCCGCGTGCTCGATGTAAATAAAGTCGTTATCACGACCCGTGGCCTCTGTAGAGAGGCCTTGTCGGTCCTCAGGGAACTACGGGAGTTATCGGAAGAAGCAGAGCCGATCCAAGGAGAGATAGCACCAGAAGGAATGTACATGATAGAATTCGGACACGAATTCCACCGAGCTCAATACCTCAAGACTTATGCCGAAGGGCAGGAGGTATTTTTTATCGGGGATATCGCCGAATGCACCGCGGTCCCGAGGGAATCGGTGTTCCCACTTCCGAAGCGCTTCACCACCACGCCATGGCGAGCGCAAATAGTTACGCTCACGGGGGTGGTGCCGAACCCGGAGGGACGAAGAAACTTTCGACCGCATCCTCCTGAGCTGGAGACGGAGGTGTCTCCTGATTAGACCCCACCGACCAATCACACCTGGAAAGCCTTCCGAGGTGGAGATTTTCCGCCTCGAAGATGCAAGAGCCGAAAGTCTAGGCGAGTGGCTCATCGCGGAAAACTTGGGGTTGCCCAAAGGGCAACTAGAGGAAACAGCCGCCGATAAAAGCTGTATATAGATATAGATAGATACGTCCGCCAGATAAAATCTTAATTTAGATAGCAAAGAGTTATTCCTTTGAAAATGCAAGGAGTTATTATATATTTTTGTTTATTTATTATCGTGAATTATTATCTAGGTCGATTATTATTTCTACTAGTGTTTATAATTGCGGATTCTCACCGGACCATCAAAAAGGTGTAAACTAATGATGATCAACAAGTTAAAAATGATAATATGATCAGAGCGAAAAACAAAGATTATTCATTTATATGAGACAGCTCGCTCGAAGGTCATTGATGGTTTCGTCTTCCAATTCCGATGTTAACGATTGGTTTAATAAAAAAAAGGAAAAAAGGGGTTAATAAGAGAACTACGACTTAGTTAAGTCCATTTTTTTTAATTTACCCTCCGTTCGGTGATAATGAATAGATTTTATTCATCATCGTTTCTTTGGTTTAAAGATCGATCCATAGATTTTTTTATTTGTCAAATAAAATCTTGATACAAAATCGAAAAGAAAAAAAAATGAGTTTGTGTTTTATTTTTTTTTTGGGACAATCGGGTGGGTCGAACCCTTGTTATTTTTCTTTGTTTCAGATAAACAAAAGCGTGGAGGAATTCGCACGCTTTGGTTTGGGGGGGCGTTGAGACGTTGCTCAAGGTCCGCTCCACTCCAAAATCCTTTTGGAGCACAGCGGAGAATCGGAGCAGCGACAATAATCGTGAGGAGCCGAGGATGTCGGTAAAGCAGAGCGCTCAAGCGAGAGGCTGATACCCGAGGAGTCGGCAGCCGTGGAGCGGCCTGCTGTACCCATAGACTCGGCGCTCGCTTTGGAGCACGCGCCCAGCACGCATCGATTGCGTCAGCCGCGCGTGATCATCTGTGGCGCAGAAAGGAAGACCGATTGACGTCACATTGACGTCACGCGGGACGGAAGGGGACCGGAATTCGTGCCGTGCGCACTCGGCGCTCCAATATAAAAGGAGGCCCGGGCGCATGGAGTGTTACTCTTAGCTGAACAGTGACTTCGCTCACTACTAAGATTCCCTCCCATCAAGCATCGGCAACTTTCTCTGGGGACAGAGATAACTGCTGCTGTCTTGATTACCCCTTTCACCTGAAATACAGCGTCGGCGACTTCTCCCGGGGACGGGAGTGACTGCTGCCGTCTGTTAACCCTTCTTCTCTGAAATACAGCGTCGGCGACTTCTCTCGGGGACGGGAGAGACTGCTGCCGTCTGTCTCCCTGGGCAATCTTTTTCTTTACATATTTTTTTTTGCGTATTTAGTTCATCGCGTATTTTAATGATAATGAATTATCTTTACTCACGATTTAATTAATTCTGTATTTCAATAAAACGAAACCATTGAAATTGACATTTAGCATCAATTTTCGAATTTTTATTCCACAGCACCTGCCCTCACTAAAACGAAACTGAGCAAAGAACTCACATAGCGTCGCTTTTGGAGCAAAGCGTGTAAGCCTCCAAAAGTGATACGTTACAAGTCACGAATTTCGGACATTATGTTTCCGTATCTCGATTATACAGTACACACAAAAAGTTTCGAGGCCATTGCGCCGACCATTCGGTAGTTATGGCCTTAAAAAAATTTCAAAAACTAAAAATTCAAATATGTTAGAAATAAAAAAAAATTCACGTGGTTTCTAGAAAATTAATGAATTCATTAAAAAAGCGAAACAAAGGTTTACTGATTATTTTTTGAATGATTTTTTTAGCAATTTGTTAATAACTTTTTGACATTATTATTATGCAAAATAATTAATGTTGTTGGCACTATTAATACAGTTGATTTTTTTTTTAGAATTTTATACCGTTAGGAATTGATCAAATGTTCATTGAATCTCACTTTTGGCTGAAAATGTACGTGTGAAGCATCCTTAACCAGCTCTTATTCGTTTATTCTGCAGATCTTTCCGTGTTTTTGATTCTCTTCTCTCTTTTGCGAAGCAAAACTTATTGTTCAATAAGCTTTGCCTTCAATATCTCGTACGAAGTAGGGCATGTCCTGTTGCGTGAAAATAATTTCTTTTCCGGTGGATATACATTCGGCGAACATGCATGTAAAAAATACCAGGATAGTGTAGTTAGGTCGTGATTAATACTTGGATGTACCATGGGCAGTTACATCCGAGGATAGTTAATATAAATATTTTGTCGAATCAATAAAAGAAGTAACATAATAAATGTTCCGAGTGGACATATGTAGGAGACGGAGGACATTCCGATGGAGATATAAACGTCTCCATTTGTTTCCTCAGTTTGGAGGATTTAGATGGAACCAATAATTAAATTAAATTAAACTAAAGTAACCTAGCGTTCGGGCGCGAAGCGCCCGATCGCTAGTAATAATAATAATAATAATAACCCAGTAGTGTACATTCTCAAAGGCTATCGTGCAGCTTATGAATCGTCGATCGAACTTACTTTTCTTGAAGAACTCGAAGCAATGCCTTCTCTTATCGCTTATGCCCTTTCTCGATAGGTCGATATTCGCCATCAAGTTCTTCAAATTTTACATAATAAATTAAACCAAATTTGTCGAAACGTTTTCGTACTCCATCAAATGCCATATCGCCAATCTTGCCAAATTCTCATCGTGATCCTACCAAAGAATAAAAAAAAAAAATAAGACAATTTTCTTTATTCTCAACGAATTGCGGTCAATTAAACCAAATTTGTCGAAACGTTTTCGTACTCCATCAAATGCCATATCGCCAATCTTGCCAAATTCTCATCGTGATCCTACCAAAGAATTAAAAAAAAAAAATCAGACAATTTTCTTTATTCTCGACGAATTGCGGTCTCCAAACGGTATTCAGTACAGTTTTTGTTATCGACGGCGGTATTCCACATCACCTTAATACAGCATATTTATTATACAGCTAATTAATACAGCATATGTAAAGTTTTCATAGCGGTTGAGATGTATTTCCAAATTCGGAAGTTCTATTCCATATGTTATAATTCCGGAATGATTGTTTTAATAGTATATGGTGTGGATTTCGAAATTCAGAAATTCCATTTCGTTCGCGGGCGATAGGTGTTCCCAGATCTGATTAAAAAGGTCTACCTAAATCTGTTGTCATCAATCGATCCATTAAACCGTTGATAATTGAATATCGCCGTGGAGTGCGTTTCGTAACCCATCTCCAGAAAAGAATCTGTCAATTCGATCTAACGTCAAATCGCTTAACTCGCATAAAACATGAAAATATTTTCCAAAGACATATCTTTGAATTTCGACCATTATGGACGTTTACTTTGTGCCCTCGTGCCATTTAAGGACAAAATTCGCAGTGCGCCCTACAACCTCCACGCCGGAGATTTGAAAAAAGTGATTAAGAAAGTTTACACCAGCAAGCCGTCTTCAGGAAGGATCGAATTTACCCGGGTCCATGTCCGAGAGCAATCCAACTTTATTATACGGTTTTTGGAGAAATTTGACATCACCGAAGACATCGAAATATCACAATTGTAAGCTACCCTAGCACGGAAATATTTCTGAAATGTTTCGAAAATATTTGTTTGAAATATTGAAAATATTTTACCAATATTACAAAATATTTTGAAAATATTTTATTGTCCGCTCATAAATCTTACATTGAAATGTTTCAGAAATATTTCGCTAAAATGTTTTTAAAACATTTTACAAATATTCTTAAATGTTTGTAAAATCTTTTGAGACGAGTTGACTATCGGCGAACACCGGATGCCGAGTCAAACCGCGGCTCAGGGTTGCCACACAGTGAAAATTTATTTCTTGGTCCAAGACCTCGAAATTTCTTAAGAATTTCTTAGAGTCTTATTAAGCTTGCGAATTCTACGCTGCATACAATAATATATCGTTTGAATCATGTTTATATTATGTTTGGCGATTGATTTAATTAGCAAGAGCAGATTACATTATTTAGCTAAGCTTGGTTTTGATGAATGAAGCATAAGTTACGTATTGTATTACTTCGGTGAACAATTAGGTATCGGTGCATGAATCCCACTACAAACTGATATCTACAATATGCATTGTGACGTCAGTAAGAAGTAGGAGAGCGTTCCTACCGATCGATATCTGATATTCGGGAATGGATAACGAGCTGCCAACGTGATAGTATTGCTATTGAACGGAATGGTTTTTTCAGACTGTGTTGGTAAGGCCAGCTGGTTGAGGCCAGCGGCAAATTTATGCTTTGAAGCTAATTTGAAGGAATTAAAAACGCTAGCCAACGAGCCCGAGCGTGATACTGAACTCCAGGCAGTGACACGATTTTTAATTTCTGCAAGAATCTCAAGCTGTAAAGCATTTAATTGTGAAAGATTATGGAAGGAAACAAAACGTTTTATTTTAATTTATAATTCGAATAACCTTCTTTATCGTGATTACATATACAAACAATATTAGTTAACGTGTAATATATTTTTTAAAGGTCGTGAGTCTTATAAAGGTTACAAACGATAAAATTGAAGGAACAAGGCACCTTAAATATAAAGAATTAGTATAAAGAACCATATTTTGTCAATAACATTAAAAAACGGCACTCTTAGCTTCCGTAAAATTACATTTGCACTTTTTTGCTTTGCTGACTAACTAACTAACTAAATTTCGTTTTTATATTTTTTTATTTACTCGTAGAAAAACTCGTTCCGCGTACCTTCGTTTTGTGCGAATAAGCATACGAATAAACGGTAACATCTTTGATTAAAAAAAAATTCTCGAGTAAAATGTAACGTGGTATACCGTGAAGAAGTAAGAAACTGACCAAAAAAAAGTACAATGCACAGACTCTGAACAAACAAACCTACATATGACTATCTTAAACTTTGGAAACTCGTTCATGTATCAAACGAACAAGCTACGTGAGTTTAATGTCTATATCTATGAGTCGTCGTTCGGTTCGGTCTTTTTCCTGTCATACATCGAGTCGTTGTGATAGGCGATGAGGTTTCGATCCATTGGTGATTCGAACAAACGGTCCGCCCGATTCAAAGCTTTTGTGTGTAGTATACCCGTTAACGTTTGATTCCCTAATCGGTTACGAGTTTTCGTTTTGTTCAAGTTTATAATCGAGAATAGTCTTTCGACAGCAGCGCTGGAATGCGGCAAACAAAGTAACGCCAGAATAAACCTCGATAGAACCGGGAATTTTTGGTCGTTGTTGCCGAACTTGACTTGGGATACTGTGATCCAAAACTTCAAGCTCGAGTCCACGTCTGCAACCTCCATCTCCGAATTCCTCAGTTGCCTCCATTCCCCATCAATTGCGTTGAGATCGTCGTAGCAAACGAGATTGGGAAACTGTGACGCAAGAGGTGCAATTGATGGGTGACTCGATATTTTTCGAGGATCAATTATCGAAAGCTGTTTAATAATCTTCGTCGTCGGTTCTCGGAAGTTGAATCGCTTCACAATCTGCTGACACGCCACGATGTAAAACTGTAGACATCTTTTACGGAAATCGAAAAGTTGTGGGGTATCCAAGCCAATAGTTCCATTGTGGATGTTTGCACACACTTTCGGCCCGAGGTAAACTTCCTCCAATGAAATCAAATTGTGTGGATTTTCGAAATCGACTTTTTCCAAATCAACGTTCCTCAGGTAATCTGGTTTGAAGAAACAGTCCAATAGTGATTTGAATACTGCACTGACGTTCGAGTAGAGCAAGTGAATTTTTGTTTCTTCCGATTGCATCTCGACATTCAGTCGATTGAAAAAGGGAAGCACGAACTCGAGGAATACGAGATATCACAGCACGTACTTTTCTCGCAATCTCGCTAGAATCATTTCGGCTGCTAAAACTTTATCCTCCAGCGCGGCGTGCGTGAAGTACAATATTAGGGCATCGTATTGCTCTAACAATCTTTTTACAACTTGTTGTAAGGATAACCACCTGGTTTGCGACGGATGCAGCAGCTTAACTGGCTTGACGTCTACGAACTGTTGAAATTCTCGAAATTCTACCTGTCGTTTGTAGCTGTGTTGGAGATAGCTGTACACATCCCTTGCAACATCTTCGACTACACGGGGTAGCGTTTCGCAGGCATAATTGGCACATAGAGCAAATGAATGACAAATACATTTCATCGTAAACAGATTCGGTATATCCTTCTTTAGCAGAACCGACAGGGAATGATGGACACCGAACATGTTGCTTGCTCCATCCGATGCGAAGCCGATCATATTCTGCACGTACGGGATATCATGGGCCGTGAAGAAAATAACGATTTTCTTGTACAACTCATCCGCCGATGCCTTCGGTACTTCAAGCAATGCCAAAAACTCGTCGACTATTCGGTCTTGGTGAAGAAATCGCACGACTAACGCCAAGTTTTTCGTCGCGCTAACGTCGGTAGATTCATCGACTAACAGCGAGAATTTCTGCGTTTTCAATATAGCCACGAGTTTCTGAAAAGAATACTTGCCCGTTACGTTTTGCACAATCTTCGTGCACTTCGTTCTGCCACAATTGATGTTTTGTGCTATTTGTGAGTCCGGGCACATCTTCTTGATTAAGTTGGGAACGTCATCCAAAACGGCAAACGAAATGTTGTGAGTTGCAGCGAAAGCAGACATGAGAATTTCAGCTTCCTTTGTTTGATTTACGAGCGTCGACTTCTCGGTCAACACTTTCACGTCTAAAACAGGCTGTTTTTGGACCGATATCATTCGCATAAGGTGTTTCAATCCCGCGGAATGTTTAATCACGTTACTTCTACCGCCAGCTGTCGTGTAATCTGAGTTGCATACTTTGCAATGAAAGTATGAATTACCTTGTTTTCCCACAGATATCCAATTTCTAAAATTGCTTTCCGACTCCCAAGCTTTATTGTATTTTTGCGTATACACTGCTTTCTTTCTTTTTTTTGAGTCATAATCTTCCTCGTCTGTAACTTCCACTGATGGTTCTCGTCGTTTTCTTGAGCTTCGAGCTCCACTGTCGGCCTTTTGTTTCGACGTGTCTTCGTCGGTGTCGGACATTTCGGACATTTTATGTCGACCCGGTTGACAGGGAATAGATTTAGAACACACGTGGGAATCCCCCGGCAACGAAAGCTTCGAATGAATAATATCGCGAGAAGATGGAAGATTCGAAGCAACAAAGTATCACAATTGTATGAAGGTGTGAGAGAACAGTTCGAACCAATCCTACGTGTGGCGCATGGCTGCATTTTACGGCAGTGCCTAAGAGCGCCACTCAGCGGACTACGTAGAAAAGATTTCCCAGTTTATCGACAGAGCAGCTTCGTGGGCTCGATGGCGTCGAATCGACGCTCTGCGGAACGAATAGTTCACAGAGTTCCACGATATCATTACAATAGCGCGTGAAAATGGAAGAAAAAAAAAAGTTCTTAAGAATTTGAAATATTCTTTAATTTTTTCAAAATTTCTTAACGATACTTAGTTCTTTCTTATTTCTTAGCGACTTTCCGGAATTCTTTAGATCTTAAGAAATTTCTTATACAGTGGCAACCCTGCCGCGGCTATCGGCACCGAGTACGAGAGCGTGAGGTGTAAGTGGCGCCACCTGCCAGGATCGAGCGGGGGCCCGATCAATATCGAACCGAGCGCATGCGCAGACGAGAGATCGGAAGCACCGCGGCGCTGCCGAGCGGGCTTGCGGCGAAAGCACGCTCAAGGTCGAAGAAAGGACAAAGCGAGGAAAAACCGACGCAGCGGATTGGCTAAAAGTGACGACACGGGAAAAAGCACACGGCACCAACAAGGACACCATTAGCTCAGCAGGGAATGCCGGAAGTGCGTCACGGGAATACCGACCCAGCATTGGAGGGCCAAGGGAGCTCCCCGCGAGTAACCAATAAGAAAATTAATAATCGAGTCCGCTAAAACCCTGCAGAACCGACGAAGAAGGGGAACAAAATCGGGGTATAAAAAGGCCATCATCGGTTCATCAATTATCAGTTCATCGGATCTACCTTACCAGCGGACAACTCTCAAGGACTAAAGTGAAAAGTGAAAAGTAAAAGTGCAAAGTGAAATAAGTGAATTCAAAGTGAAATTGTGCAAAAAGGACTTATAAAATCTGTGACGATTTGGACCTATAAATTCCGTGCCGTTCGGACTTATAAAAATTGGTGAAATTTGGACTTGTGAAACTCGTGCCGAAAAAGGACTTATAAATTTTCGTGCTGAGTGGACTTATAAAATTTATGCCATTTGAACTTATAAAAAGTGTGCCGATGGGACTTGTAAAAATCGTGCCACTTCGAACTTATAAAATTTGGTGCCGATTGGACTTATGAATTTTTGTGAAGTGACAAATAACCTGTCAACACTGCGCCGGGCGAGAAATAATCAACAAGGTGTCAACCGGGGCAACGATCGGAGCGAGTCGGTAAAGTAACCGAAGTGACCGGACAGAAACGTCATAATTGCGAAGGTGAAAAATAAAAGACCAAAGACGTGGAAAAGTCACAGCTAGTGCTTAATTCACTCTCCCTGAAGGCACCGGTACCGTCAAAACAGGATAAAACCGTTTAATTATAAAAAAAAACACCAATTGCAAATCGCGAGGTGAGCGAGCTTTCACCGTCGATCGCCGTGCCGTGACGTCACAACGGGACAGCCGAGCAGCCAGCTGGACTTCGCGACGACCGAGAAGCTGCCCGCGCATGCGTAGTGCGGTTCACACGTGAATAAATCCTGAACTAAATATTCCGACACCAAGCAATTAATTTATTTAATATAAAGAGAAATAAGATCCGAATATAAGAACAATCGTTTTTCACCAATTTTATTACCGATTGAAGTCAATATCTCGAACGATAATAAATACACAAATTAATTCGAGGGATAGAAAAGCTTGTAATCACATGAGAGTTTGTCACGTACAAATAAAAATTATTACTGTCTCATATAAACAACGTCTCTGACACACCAACCCATAATTCCTGGACGCTCGAGTCCACGAATCCTTCCGTTTGAGTGCCCGTTCTTCTAAAGGAGGCGCGCGAATACGGAGAAAATATTGTAAAGAGCTTTGCTCATGTTACACTTTATTAAATATATTTCTGAAATATTCAAAAAATTATGAATATTTCAGTGCTGTCGATATTGTTCATTATTTTAAAGATATGTACTGTCTCCAGCACTTCATCTATGTGATGAAGTCCGTAAATCATGGTATTTTTTATGTTTCGTTCTTTCTGAACATAGTTCAGTACACTCCTGCTTTATTCACTTTTTAATATTTCCTTTCAAAATATTTTTTAACCGTTTCAGAAATATTTCAAATGTATGAAACTTTTTCTGACGAACGTGAGTTTGCAGCACGAGCCGAAGGCGAGTATTGCAATCACACGAGTTTAGAAAACGTTTTTCGAATGAGTATAGAACAAAATTTTATGTCACAAGGTGTGAAAAAACTGTGTGAAAAAACCGCCATTTTCCCACCGAGTGAAATAAAATATTATTTCCATATATTTCAGAAATATCTCGTGCTGGGTATTGTTCATTCAACAGTTTAGTAATGTGAAAGCTATAGGGCAGAGAGGGGCAAAACGTGACGGTTGGGAAAAACTTAATTTTCGAATAATTATTGGATCGGGCAGAGACAGAAAACGGGGCAGAAAATCCTGATGTATCGATGGGGCGAAATCCCGCTTCCAAAAATTATTGGAAAATTACGTTTTGCTGAATTCCCCGTTTTGCCCCACTTACTCCTATTAATAACCAATAGTTGAAAAGTCTGCTGAGTACGTAAATAAATATCAAATTAATCGGAGGTGCCTTTCGTTGTAGCGAAACGTATTACAAGCTGGGTGCTCACGCCTCCATGTGCTTTCACGGAATGAAACCAGAATGGTATACTGCCGATGAGGAGGAGGTCAAGAGGCAACCGAACGCACAGAACAATGAGAGGCAAAGAAACGAAGAAGAGGAGAATAAGAGGCAAAGAAACGAAGAAGAGGAGAATAAGAGGCAAAGAAACGAAGAAGAGGAGAATAAGAGGCAAAGAAACGAAGAAGAGGAGAATAAGAGGCAAAGAAACGAAGAAGAGGAGAATGAGAGGCAGAATAAGGAAGACAAGCGTGAAAAAGTAGGCGAACGAGAAGGCGAACGCGATGGCGATCGAGAGGCCGAACGAGTGGCCGAGCGAGACGCCGAGCGAGACGCCGAGCGAGCGGACGAGCGGGCGGACGAGCGGGCGGACGAGCGGGCGGACGAGCGGGCGGACGAGCGGGCGGACGAGCGGGCGGACGAGCGGGCGGACGAGCGGGCGGACGAGCGGGCGGACGAGCGGGCGGACGAGCGGGCGGACGAGCGGGCGGACGAGCGGGCGGACGAGCGAGCGGACGAGCGAGCGGACGAGCGAGCGGACGAGCGAGCGGACGAGCGAGCGGACGAGCGAGCGGACGAGCGAGCGGACGAGCGAGCGGACGAGCGAGCGGACGAGCGAGCGGACGAGCGAGAAGCCGAACGGGAGGCCGATCAATACGGCGAAAAAAAGAGCGACCAAGACGGCGTACAAGGGGGTGCACCAGAGACTTGAATCCGACAACGAGAAAATAATGATGGACAGCCAAAACTGAAACGAAAAAAAGACCCAATTAGACTCGTTGCTTGAAGATGCAAATAATTTTAATTATATTTTATGGTGCACCCCAGCCAGTCGGAGGACCATACCCCGAGCCGACCGAACGGCCGAAAAGTGGAAAAAAACGTTTAAAAAAACCACCGGTCGTTTAGTCCCGTTTTCGCGACCACCGCGCCACCAAAAAACGACCACTTTAAACGACCACTTTAACCACTCATGGTGGTCCATGAGTGGTTAAAGCGTCGCTGTTGTCGACGCCGTTGTTGATGCTGTCGTCGATGGTGTTGTTGATGCTGTGGTCCCGAGAAGAGAGCCATTCACGTAGAATATCGTGATGAAGTTGTAATCCACCTTCGGCTCGACTATTCGCAGAAGAAGAAAGAATATGTATACTTGTTGGGATACATCGGGTACATGCGTATTACCCCTGAACTGAATTTTGACACCAGTCGATGAATATACTTAATAATTCATTAATTTATTTATTAATCTAATTATTAATTTTTCTGTACTTACTTTGCACATCGGTGTCATTAATTGTCGGCGAAACACGTGCAGTGAAGTTCATAATATGAGTATAGGTGGAATAGGGGTGTGCGTGACTGGGAAATTCGCACATTCCATGCCATACAAGAACGCACAATACTAAAGACTTCAACATATTCGATTTGTATTTTCTCGACGTCGAACTGATCGCGAGTACAGACCGAGATGTTCTGACGATACCACGAGCTTTCTCCTCTATTTATATAACGAGTCGAGAAAAATCCGGACAAACACCGACTTCACTATCGGACGTTTTATTTACTGACTAATACACACCCTCGTACACATACTATTATTTTCATACATCTCGTTGGACTAAAAATCGACGAAAGTATAAAACAAACTTATAATCTGTGAGTAATGGGCTGATTGTGGTAAAGTATCGGAGTTTTGCTGTGCGGGCTCAAGCCGCCGAGTTCAACGTTCAAAATAGAAAAAAAAAAAAAAAACTAGAGTTTACTCTAAATAGTCGTTATTTTGGAGATGAACGGTCGAGACGTATAGCGTACCGTTGTAATCGTACCGTTGTAATCGTAATTCAGCGTACCGTTGTAATCGTACAGATGATAATCAGCGCCGTTTTTATGGGGGTTGTACCCCTGCCAAGAAAGCCATTTCGATTAAAAAAATATATTATTGTTAAAAATAGACTCATTTTTTACAGACAATTTAAAATAAAAGTCATTTGTTGATTGATAACGCATCAAAATTAATAAAAGACCGTCATAACTATTCCCATATTATACTATTGTGTTACTATTATGTGCGGCACGGTGAGTTGTACACAATAATGCGGTGCACGAAAAAAAAAAAAAAAAATCGTCCGGAAATACGTAACTGCCGTTCGGGTAGAGATGACGTGAGAAAGAAGAGGTGATTGAGCTACTGCCAAGGAAGAAGAGGACATTTTGCAATGGAAAGTTAATTCAACATTGAATTAACCAAAAAGAATTTCTCGATGGAATTTTTTTTCTTCCGGGATTTAAATCGATCATCATAATTTGTAATGTTTTTTTTCTACTCGGGGTTCCACCAGCCTTCTCGCTGAAATAGGGTATGGACGAGTTATACACCAAATCAAGACCCCCATGCTGGTGCCGCTATTGAGCATTTACCAAAAATAATTGAAAATGGAAAATCTTTGACAATTGCGTTTTTTCACAGCTTGAACATAAAAAACGCGATTTTCAAAGATTACAAACAATTCTGAAATAATTCATACGCATTGAAAAAAATAAACGAATCATTTTTATCAAAGAAAATAGTTACGTTGCCGGGTAATTCGTTGAATAATGAATATTATCTTCAATTTATTAATAACAAATTGGAATTATTATTTCACAAAAACAATCTGCAGCATTTTCTTATAATTAGTCTCATATAATTTTACATAATAGTAATATATTTCATTTAATCACACCAATTTTTCGAATAAATTAAATCTTAAAAAGCAGATTTCATTCGATTCACGATTCAGCTATACGTGTGAATGAGCCCTCGCTTTAAATGGACGATTGAGCGGACTTGACGCTCATAATGTGCACGGACATATTCAACTGTAATTCTACTCCGACTTACCTCGTTATTATTTTCATCGTAGGGATCCGCCAACTATTTCTCAATGTCGTTTACTATGCGAGACTGGGAATCCCCTAGCTGTGTATAAAATGCATGCTACAGCCCCCCGAGTCGCCCGCTTCTCGTTGAGGCGCGCGCACACAGATGCGGTTCGTCGATTTGGCTGCTCTGTGTGCACGCGCCTACACGAGAAGCGGATGACTCAGAGGCCTGCTACCTGCGTTTTAGACGCAGCTAGGGGATTCCCGGCCTCGTATAGTAAACTGTGTTCTTCATTTACGGCCATAAGTATTCGCTTTTGAGAAAATGTCAATCGTGCAGGCAGTTGGTTGGAAAATATACTGTAATTGTAATGAAATATTCCCGTGCCGCCCTAGCAAATTGACGGACGGCTGCTTTTAGGGAAGAAACTAAAGAACGGACCGAAAAACGGACACGTCCGTTGGGGAACAAAACGGACCACAAAAACGGTAAAACGGATCGTACGTTTGCATTGGTCCTTTTTGTTCCCGAACGGACGTGTCCGTTTTTCGGTCCATTTGCTAGGACGGACAATCATCAACTTACTAGAGCGGACAATTATCTTTTTCGGTTAGATAATTGAATCCGCGAGGGGTTCGTGCCACAAAATTGATTACAAAATTTGATCGCCCTCTTCGGGGAAACATAATACGATGAGTAAGAGGAGAATTAAGGTTGTATATTAATACTGACAATAACACTAATGCATTGTAATTTTTTGTTACAGATATAAACCGACTGCCAGAAAAAACGTGATTTATTTTTATTTCATTTTCAAGTTTTTTTAAACATTTTTTTCGTAAAAAATTATAAAATTGTATGTGTCAACATTATTTTTGTCCTGGGTGTGTGTGTGTGTGTGTGTGTATGCGTGCGTGCGTACGTGTTCGTGCGTGTTCAACAACGGTTGCTATAACCCTGCTGCAAATATTTCTCTGAATATCTGTGAAAGTCTCGGAAAATTTGTCCGAAAAGGCTTCTGAATTTCTTTCACTTTTCGCACTTTTCACAGAAAGTCAAAGATTTTTATGAATTTAAATATTTCAAATTATTCTGAAAATTTCTGACTTTCGTTGCCAACTTCTCTGAAAAACTATGAACTTTGTTGATATTCTAAGCCTATTTCTCTTCTATATCCAGAAACTATTTTCTGAAATAGTCAACAGATTATACTCTTAGGATACCGTGCCCTTATCGCGGTGACGAGATTCGTTGTTGAGTGGGTGATATTTCTTCACCTAGCTTAAGCACTGCTCAAAATGGCTACCATTCCTTTGGAGGCAAAGACGAACACGCTTCATCAGATTTGCTCGGCATCTGTCCAGCATCTCCGGTGTTACCGTATCCACGGCGATCTGAGTCCTCTCCATGAGGTCATCTTGATCGCGCGGTAGGGTTCTGCCGTACACGACGTTCTCGATGTGACCCCACAAGAAGTAATCCGGCGGTGTCAGGTCGGGTGATCGTGGTGGCGATCGAGTCTCTCCTCCTTCACCGATATATCGGCCTGCGAACATTTCGGCTAAGCATGCTTGAGTAGCTAGCGCTGTATGAGCAGGGTGCCCATCGTGCTGATAATACATGTTCTGTCGAATCTCTATCGGTACGGCTTCCAGCAGCTGGGGTAACTCCTCATTAAGCAGATGTAAGTATGTTTGCGTTGATACTCGATTCGGAATTACGATCGGTCCAAGCTGTAAAATTATTATTAACGGTGGGAATGAGGGAAATGTCGGAGGCAAGGACGACGGAATGAGGAAGCGTATTTTTTTCTGAAGTAGGAATCATAGTCAGGGACAATGCGGAATAATCATGCTTAGTAATAAAAAAATATATTTGTATGATACAGTGCTCCTGTACAAGGGAAACACTCAGGACTCGCTGCTGGACAGGGTTACAACAGCGACTGCGAAAGTCTTTCAATGGTTTAAACGAAACAAATTAACTTTGAACATTGAAAAAAAGTGTGTGACCTTTGGATGCTACGCGGATAGTGTACCTAAAGTGAGAGAAATCGAGGTTGACAACATCTTAAAAAATCTTGGATATATTGTATTCCTGATCAGGAGAGCAAGACATCTACCGAACTCTTTTTGTGTCACTATGAAATCACGGAATTATATGCTGGGGTGGAGCTACCTCAACGGTTATTAGAGCTCTAGAAGGTTTAAATAGGAGAGTGTTTAAAGTTATGTATAAATAGAATAGAAAATTCCCGACGGAGCAACTGTATAGTTGTACCAGTTGGTTTCCGATAATCCCTGCCCAGAGATTGACATGCCAGCGGACTTGGTGACTGCGCTCTCTGACTCGATGCGGATTCCGATGTTTGTTCGACCAAAGGTGCTCGTTGTGGACATTGCGGGAACCGCTTTGCGTAAATGATACCTCGTCGGTGAAAAGAATACGCGCGGGAAATTCGTTATCGGCTTCATAATGCCTGAGAAGCCATTGGCAATATTCCACGCGACGTGGAGGATCCTCCGGGTGAAGAGTCTGAACCGGCGTCTTGTGAAAAGGCTTCAGGTCGTTGCTTTTTAAAATTCGCCACACCGTCATTCGGCTTATCCCCACCTCGCGGGCCACAATTCTCGTCGACGTTTCCGGGTCTCGTTGAACTTTTCGAAGCACGCGTTCCTCCCTCCTAGGTGCCCGTTGGCGTACACGGGGTCCTCCATTCTGACCGCGTACTGGATGAATTTGTCCAGTTTCTGATACACGGCGTTCTGCCGCGGCCATCACTGCCTCCCTCGGAAACCGTTGCGCGTTTGGGTAAAGTTCCCGGTATTGTAGAGCAGCTTGCACCTGATTGCCTTCAGCCCAGCCCAAGCACTTCAACATATTAACGTACTCTTGACACGGGTAATCTGCCATCCTCGACGAATGCAGTGAACAGACTGCACTTCAGACGAAATCAATAAACAACTGATTTCGACCGACCAGTCACGCCCGGAATACATTTCCATAAACAGACGCGGTTTACATAAAGCTTTAGTGAGAAGAGGAAATCTATGTAATTCCACCGCAACGAAACCAGCATGGAGTCCTTATTCAATCGGTGTATAAATGACTTGTTTGTGCTCCATTTCAGCGATAATGTTGGTAGCACTCGCCTGCGACGAACCGGTTTAAATAAACCCGCGCGCCGGAGCCGCACTCCTCCCGGAAATGCAGCCCGGCCGATGCACGCGCGGGAGACTTCGCCCAAAAACGCGGCAAAGTGCACCACGATGCACTTTGCGTGGGGGCAAACCGGGGGGTATATAAACCCGACCAACATGCCCAAAGAGAGGACACGAACCCAGGAAGAATACGGACGAGCAGCGATCCCACGGCGGCGACCCAAGCCGACAACTCGCAGGACCCGGCACGTCTGGAACAGCTCGCTGTCGAGACACGAGCCAAATATATCGGAGAGACGCGATCCGGACGACCACGAGGCTCGAGACGCGGCACCAACCCCTCGAAGGCTTCGTTCCACCGACGGGACCTGTGGATCAAGAAAATAACTGAAAAGAAAAAGAAAGAGAAAAAGATCACTCAAGAGATCCGAACAACGACTGACGACACAATAACAACTGCAAATCACACTAAAAAACACTGTACACAACTCGACGCACAAAAATCACAGCACTGGAGACGCGGACGGCCGCCATCGATCGACGGATCAACGCGCCGGCGCAGCCAGTCGACCGAACAACAGGGCGCATCCGCACAGCGGACAGGGCCGCGATCCACGGACCATACCGCACGCGAGAGGTCAAGGCGCCACTGACAACGACACGGCGACAGCAGGGCCGCACCACCAAAAAAAGATAACCCTACTGTACAATAATAAAGAAAAAGAAATATCCTTGTTATTCTTGTCAAGAATAAAGAAAAAGAAATATTCACTATTAAGAAACATCATTTATTAATAAAAATAATTATGGAATACACACCAAATTATTAATAACCGAAACTATTTACTTCTTTCCTGACTCTCGCTATCTCCCCTCTCGAGTCGAACGAAACTCAGGTCGCTCGGACAGCCCCCGACGCAGGAGTACACACACATACACCACCGCCGAGCACGACCGTTACAACTGGCGCCCGAACAGGGACTCGAAAGGGGAATACACCGCAGGTAAAGAAAGAAGAGATGCCGAACCCAGTAAAAGAAAAAAGCTTCGAGCAAGCACCCACGGAGGGAGAAACCTCCCTGATCTCAACGGACGGGGAAATCGAATTCGACAGCACCGCAACAGAACACCGGATGTTGAGCGAACGACGTGAAGCTCTGGAAGCAGCCCGCTACTCCGAGATCACAGAGCTCACTGAATCCCGGGGGGAAGCATCGGCGAACGAACCCGATGCCTTTCCCGCAAAGGGAGGCGGGGACACTGAAGAAGCTTCGAAGAAACTCACTTCGGGAACACAAAAAAAGGAGAGCGACAGACCAATCCAGGAAAACTGACGCTAAGCGCCCTATTCGCCGAGATCAAACAACAGGACGCCGAGAACCGGCAGAGGATGGAACGGCTCACGAGGAGTCAAGACCTACTCCGAAGAGAGGTGGAGGCAAATGACACGAGACTTAGAGCAGGGCTACTCAAGGTAAGCACGGAAAACGCGAACAATACAACGAAGGTACTCGAAACCACAAAGAAGGCATACACCGAACTGTTCCGGTACAAGGAAGACATCCTTGCCGACGTTAGCGCTATCAATGAATGCATGCGGGAATTCCGCGTGCTCAGCAGCACAGTACAAACCCTCATGGAAAGAATCGAAAGGTGTGAAACACTCCGACCACCACAGCTCACAGGAACGGGAGGCACACCGGAAAAAGACGCAGGGAATAACCACATTGGAACCCACGCCGAAGGGCGCTCCAACCCACGAAATGAAACCACAACCATGAACCACTCGGTGATCCTGAACAGCAGCCGGCTATATGCCGGAGCACAGAGACCACCGATATTTAACGGAGACGGGAAAGACCGCCCAATGGCTTACCTCAGGGAGCTAAGCCAGTTCTGCGACACGGCAGGGATAGAAGGCTCGGATGTTCGATACGCCATCAGCCAATCACTGAAGGGTAGCGCGAAAGATTGGTGGTACCTGATCGAAACTGGAGTCTATTGCATGGAAGACTTCGAGAAGGAATTTCGCGACCAATATTGGAACGAGGATATCCAATTCCGAATTATCGAAGATCTGAAGTTCCGATCATACGCACAAGACGGAGGAAAGATGTCAAGAGTCGACTATCTGATCCGGCTATGCGCCGGAGTCAAAGACCTCAATGACCCAATTCCGGAAACGAAAATCGTAAGATACCTCGCCCGACATTTCGGAGAAAACACAAAGGCGGCCGTGCTCACACGAGGGGTCGCGAATACCCGAGACCTACGGAAACTATTGGAAGAATTCGACCAAGTTGGAACAGTTAATGAGAAACGAACCAGCGACACCGGACGCCGCAGGAGGTACGGAGAGTACGCCGGGGCCACAAACACCCCGAGCACCGAAAAGCAGACGAACCCAGCCCAACCGGGATCGAAAGACAAACCGGAAGGACGTGGAATACAAACACCACGAGGGGTAAGGCCAGAGGGCGAGAGAAAGCCCGACCAACACCGCGGCGAACGGCCGCCAAACCGTTCTCAAACGGTAAATGCCATCAAAACCGAGCCCCTGGGGGACTCCGAGGAAGAATCAGAGAACGGAGAGGCGGAGGACTCAACCAACCCGGGAAACGAATAAAGGTTGCGCCGGAATCGGACACCGAGACGCAACGAAACCAAAAGTCCAACAAGACAAACATAAAACCCGCGAATGGAACCCGACAGAAAAAACGCTACGATCAGTCCGCCATAACAAACGAGACAGGAAACGCCCCAACTCACGAGGAGGCCGACAACGAAGAGACCGCCACACGGACATTCACCATCTTTGAGGACCCCCGGGAATTCCTTCGGGAGGGGGCCGAACCGAGTGAAGATCATCCATTCCAAGGAGCACGCCCTCGCTGCCCCGAGGTCCCAATCCTCCTGGAAAATAAAGTAGTCTCAGTACTGATCGACAGTGGCAGTGAGGTATCCTGCATTTCAGAAGAATACTTCACCCGACATAAAGAAGACTTCAAAGCATGCCCAACATTACCCGTGGCGTGCACCGAAGTCGTCGGAGCTTTCGGCAGAAAACCAGGCCGAATAAAGCAACAAACCATGATGGAAATAGATGCGTACGGTGCCAGGGGCATCATACACTTTCTCGTCGTCCCGAGACTACTGCGGTCGGTGCTCCTCGGCATCGACGGGATGATGTGCTTAGGAATATTTGCCGACACCGAGAAAGGGGAAATCAGGGTCCGGAATAAGGTCATAGCAACCCTGATCGCGGAATACTGGCAGCTCGAAGGCCCGGTGCCGAGTCCCCGGAGCACCGGAACCGGAGGCCAAGAACTCCTTGAAAGGGCCGTCATGGCGGTGAACCAAGGGCCAGTGAACAACACCTGCGAGGACTTCCACGGACCAGAAGGATTGCCACCCGACGACGAACTGCAAGACTCGGAGATCGAGGAAATGATGACGCGAGAACGCTCATGGCAACCTGAAACAAAAGAAAAATTCAGAAACTTAATACAGCAACACGCCCAGATATTCCGAAAAAGGCCAGGAAGGATCGAAGCATACACACACCGGTTAGAGCTAAATGACCCAAAACCGTACTACCATCGCTCATAGCCGGTTCCACTCCAGTACCGGGACAAGGTACGCAAGGAAATACAACGCATGCTCGACTACGGGGTCATCAGGCACGCAAATAGTCCATACGTAAATCCCCTCGTAACGGTCATCAAGGCCAACGGAGATGTCCGGCTCTGCTTAGATGCTAGACAGCTTAACAGATATTTAGTCAGCGACTACGATTGCGCACTAAACGCGGAGGAAATATTCCAACAATGCACCGGAATCGGCGTCATGTCCACCCTGGATCTAACAAGTAGCTTTTGGCAAATCCCACTACACGAGGAATCGAGGAAATATACCGCGTTCATGCACGAAGGGAGATGCTACGAATTCACGGTCACTCCTTTCGGACTCAAAACCAGCACCGCCAGTCTAGTACGGGGACTTGCACCCGTACTCCAAGGGCTGGGAGACAGCACGGTAAACTTTGTCGACGACCTACTGTGCGTGTCAAAAACCGAGGAGGAACATCTCCAGCATCTGGCCGCCCTGTTCAGACAGATCGAAAAAAACAATATGACCATCAACTTCAAAAAATCGTGCTTTTTCCGGCAAGAAGTGACCTTCCTCGGACACCTTCTGACGACCAGCGGACTAAGGCCACAGCCTGAAAAGATAATCGCAATACAGGACTACCCGACACCCCGCAACCCTAAGCAACTACGCGGCTTCCTAGGCTTGGTGAACTACTACACAAAATTCACCAGC
The DNA here is from genome assembly GCA_917499995.1 of Ichneumon xanthorius. Lineage (NCBI taxonomy): Eukaryota > Metazoa > Arthropoda > Insecta > Hymenoptera > Ichneumonidae > Ichneumon > Ichneumon xanthorius. The sequence continues at coordinate 20,172,379 of OU824206.1, forward strand.
CGCCACGCCGCCGAGACAGTACCACTGATTGCGCTACTCCGGAAGAATGTACCTTGGAACTGGGGAACCGACCAGCAAAACGCATTTAACCGAGTCAAAAACCTGTTTTGCGAGACCGTCCTACTCAGACACCCGGATCGCCGGAAACCCTATATCCTATCCACGGATGCAAGCATCTTCGCCTTCGGAGCCACACTCGCACAGAAGAACGAAGATGGACACCTCGAGGTGGTACAATTCGCGAGTCGGACTCTAAAGGGCGCCGAAATCGGCTACATGACCTCAGAAAAGGAGTTACTCGCCATAATATGGGCACTACAAAAATTTCACACATACCTACTCGGCGCCCAGGTCCAAATCTACACCGACCACAAGGCCCTAGTATTCCTAAAAAACTGCACGCTATGGAAACGACCGACTCCGCCAATGGACACCCGCACTGCAAAACTACGACCTCGAGATCGCCCACTGCGAAGGGAAACGGAACCTGGTGGCGGATGCACTCAGCCGCACACGCTACTCCGAAGAGGGCGAACAAGACATAAAACCCGGCAGGACCCTGGTCGCCGCCCTCGCCAGACGACCATCACGAGAAATCAGAGAAGAAATAAAGAAATTACCCCAGCGACAGAAGGAACAAGAAAACCTCCGATGCCTGATCGAAACACTCGAAAAAGGAACCCAAAGAAGATACCGGATGAAGGAAGGGCTACTCCAAAAGCTCTCGAACAATCGACAATGGAAAACCGTACTGCCCAACAGCATCGTGACCAGACTTATCGAAGAATGCCACGAACTCTACGGGCACCAGGGAGCCCGAAAGTGCTTCCGAATGCTAGACGAAGACTTTGCATACCCGGGATTCGCGAAACACATACGACAAGTCCTGGCCACCTGCGACTCCTGCCAAAGGAATAAGGTTGCGACACAGACCAGCTACGCCGCAATGCAAACAATCATACCCGAAGGCCCACATGATCTCCTGTCAATCGACTTCTACGGCCCCCTACCGACCTCAATAGGGAGCGTCAAACACATCTTAGTGACACTCGACGTTTTTAGCAAGCTGGTGGTGTTATACCCCATAAAGAAAGCCAATGCACAGACGGTAATAAAAAATCTTCAACGACTACATCGAAAAATACGGCCAGCCCAAACGGATCCAGTTCGACCACGGCACCCAATTTACCGCCAAGATCTGGCTCGACAAACTTAAGGAAGCAAAAATCCAGGGGGTCTTCTCCTCAATCCGACACCCACAGGGAAACCCGGTGGAGCGGGTAAACCGGGAACTCGGAAGATTCTTCCGGACCTTCTTGCAAACCGCCCACACAGGATGGGCAAAATGGGTCCCCATCGTCCAGGACTGTATTAACGAAGCCCACCATGAGACGACTGAGTTCCCACTGGTCGAAATACATACCGGACGGAGACCAAGGAGAGTATGGCAAGACTGGCTAAAACTCCCGAAAGGAGAAATGGAAGGCGAACCGACATACGAAGAAAAGATCAGGCTGGTTCGCGAGCGGATCAGAGACAAAGGGAGAAGACGCGCGGAACGATTCGACGAGAACCACGAGCTGACAACATACGAGGAAGGGGATCTCGTCCTACTAAAGGCACTGAACGTCTCCGACCTAGGGGACAAAGTCACCGCCAAATTCATGCCCATCCGCGAAGGACCGTACCGTCTAAAGAAATGCGTAGCCCCGGCAACATTCATACTCGAAGATCCGAAAACTGAAGTGGAAAGAGGAATGTTTCACAGCACCAATTTCACACGATATCGGGAGAAGCGAAAACAAACCGAAGGGTCAACAAAGAGTAAGGGGGAGACAGAGACCGATACCCTTGAAAACGCGAGCGACGATAATCAAAACAACGGCAAAAAGAAAAAAAAGACCTCCACGCGAACGAGGAAGGTATAAAAGGCAGCACTCAAAGCTCCGGTGAATCTGCTCCAACGACGACCAAGGCAGCAAGTTCATGGAGCATCCACGAGTGACGGAGCTACGACGGGAGGCAAGGGGAGGACGCATCCAAGACAGCGATCCCCAAAACGAGAACGGGATCTGGAAAAAGAAAAAACTTATCAAGAAACTAAAAACGAAATCAGGCCTCGCCACAAACCAGGCGGAAGGAAAAATACCAAACCCGGACCCAACAACACCAAAGTCCAGGAGAAGTGGCACCTCCGAAGAATCGAAGTCGAGAAGCCAAGACCAGTCTGGAGGAGCTGGCTCCGTCTTCTTCGACAAACGGCAAGCCACCGACTCTCAACGGCAGTAGCTCGAGGGGTCGACGATCACGAGGAGGGTCCGACGATCACCGACAAGAACATCCGAGACTGGTATCCCGAAAAATCATTGGGCCTCTAACAGAAGAGGAAGGGAGAGAACATTCGGATCAGACCATATAAAAGGGACCCAAAAGACCAGCAGAGGCACAGAGAGAACGGGTACCCCGCCAGGACGACCACAGTCAGCCAAGGAAACAGGACGGACAGAACAACGGAATGACAGGGATCCCGAACTACCCAGCTCGGCTCCTACGAGGAGGACATCGGGTTACCATCCTGTACGCAGCATCGCCAACCCAAATATACATCACCCGAGAAGACGAAGCCGTCTCACGGGCAGAGTTCCTCCACCAAGTCAAGACTCTACACGGGGAAGGCATACGTCCTGCAAAACCCGAAGAAATCCGCACAGGAGCACCAATGTTCATACGCCGAGGCAACGGGCAGGCCCGGGGCGTCATCAGGCCACTAGCACACGGCACCCCAGGTATCCCGGTATGGCTCGGGGATTGGGCCCTCGAAATACAATGCACCACCAGCGAACTATACACCATGCCGGCACAGGTTATTCAGATACCATGGACAACAATCACCCGCAGCCTGGACGATATCAGTCCACGCGAAGGAGCAACCTGGCCACCGGAAGCCTGCAAATGGTTCAACAGGTACCTCGGCGACCAAGCATGGGAAATGGAGACCATCCGCAGGAACCCAGAGACCAACACCACATGGGTACGCCTCGACAGGTACCACCAAGGACTCCGACGCTCAGCCGCAGCAGACCTCATCATCTCCGGGTGGGCCAGGAACGGCCAGCAACCCCAGCACTCCGTCTAAGGGGCGACGGAGGCACCTCCGGAGACTGCACACCGACCAGAACAACAGCACCCGAACGAACTGAAACAGAAACACCACAGAACAACCAGGCGAAATCACTCCACAAAAAAAAAAAAAAAAGAACTGCACTCACCGGGCTTCCCCCAGCTCTTTTGGGGAACGATGCGACGAACCGGTTTAAAGAAACCCGCGCGCCGGAGCCGCACTCCTCCCGGAAATGCAGCCCGGCCGATGCACGCGCGGGAGACTTCGCCCAAAAACGCGGCAAAGTGCACCACGATGCACTTTGCGTAGGGGCAAACCGGCGGGTATATAAACCCGACCAACATGCCCAAAGAGAGGACACGGACCCAGGAAGAACACGGACGAGCAGCGATCCCACGGCGGCGACCCAAGCGAACAACTCGCAGGACCCGGCACGTCTGGAACAGCTCGCTGTCGAAACACGAGCCAAATATATCGGAGAGACGCGATCCGGACGACCACGAGGCTCGAGACGCGGCACCAACCCCTTGAAGGCTTCGTTCCACCGACGGGACCTGTGGATCAGGAAAATAACTGAAAAGAAAAAGAAAGAGAAAAAAGATCACTCAAGAGATCCGAACAACGACTGACGACACAATAACAACTGCAAATCACACTAAAAAACACTGTACACAACTCGACGCACAAAAATCACAGCACTGGAGACGCGGACGGCCGCCATCGATCGACGGATCAACGCGCCGGCGCAGCCAGTCGACCGAACAACAGGGCGCATCCGCACAGCGGACAGGGCCGCAATCCACGGACCATACCGCACGCGAGAGGTCAAGGCGCCACTGACAACGACACGGCGACAGCAGGGCCGCACCACCAAAAAAAGATAACCCTACTGTACAATAATAAAGAAAAAGAAATATCCTTGTTATTCTTGTCAAGAATAAAGAAAAAGAAATATCCTCGTTATTCTTGTCAAGAATAAAGAAAAAGAAATATCCTTGTTATTCTTGTCAAGAATAAAGAAAAAGAAATATCCTTGTTATTCTTGTCAAGAATAAAGAAAAAGAAATATTCACTATTAAGAAACATCATTTATTAATAAAAATAATTATGGAATACACACCAAATTATTAATAACCGAAACTATTTTCTTCTTTCCTGACTCTCGCTATCTACCCTCTCGAGTCGAACGAAACTCAGGTCGCTCGGACAGCCCCCGACGCAGGAGTACACACACATACACCACCGCCGAGCACGACCGTTACACGCCGAATAATAAAAAATAAAAATTCAAAATATGAAGGAATTCGTCTTGTATCCCAGCAGAAAAAAAATCCATCGAGAAACTTGTTTTGGTCACTCCAATATTGAATCGAAATTTTCCCGTTAATAGACGGTGCTAGCTTACATTCGATTGTGCCGATACGGCTGGTTTACGTAAGCTTCAGTGTGTAAACGTAATCTATCTAACTCGACCGAAGGTACTTTCCATTGCATAATTTACCAATTATTTATAATGTCAAGGACTTGATAGCGAAACCAGCATCGAGTCCTTGTTCAATCGGAATATCAATGACTCGTTTATCCTCTACTTCAGTGAGAATGTTGGTTGTACTCGCTAAATATTTTTAAAAAATTATGAAGGTATTCGACTTGTATCCGAGTAGAAAAAGACATCCACCGAGAAACTTGTTTTGGTCACTCCAATATTGAGTTGAACATTTTTCCATAGTAGACGGAGCTAGCTTACATTCGACTGTGACGATAAGGCTGGTTTACGTAAGCTTCAATGAGTAAACGAAATCTATCTAAGTCGACCGAAGGTACTTTCCATTGCACAATTTACCAATTATTTATAATGTCAAGAACTTGATAGCGAAACCAGCATCGAGTCCTTGTTCAATCGGAATATCAATGACTCGTTTATCCTCTACTTCAGTGAGAATGTTGGTTGTACACGCTAAATATTTTTAAAAAATTATGAAGGTATTCGACTTATATCCGAGCAGAAAAAGACATCCACCGAGAAATTTGTTATGGTCACTCGAATATTGAGTTGAAATTCTCGTGATAATAGACTGAGCTAGCTTACATTCGATTGTACCGACGGGACTGGTTCATTTATGCTCAGTGAGTCGCCGAAATCTCTTTAATTCCACTGGAAGTGGTTTGCCAGTCCATCGGAGAGTAAACAAATCATCTTTTAGTAAATGCTCAGTAGTGACACTGCCCGGGGTCTTGATTCAATCGGTCTATCAGTGACTGGTGTACACCCTGTTTCAACGAGAAGGCTGGTTTTACCCCGAGAAAAACTGGACACAAATTCTAAATTGTAAGTTATTATTTACTCATCCTTAAATAATGTGAAGGTGTAGTAGGCTATGAGATCTTCATTTGATGGGAGATAAAGGAGCGACGATAAGCCAAGACAGTCAGTCCTGTTCCGACCATCGAAGAAGAGACACGTTTTGAACTGTAATGCGTATAAATGTGTTTTTCAACGGATATATTGTACCCAATTCATTGTAAAACGGCCTACAAATTCAGAAGTGGGATAAGAAACATTCATTCGTGAGGAATGGCTGAATTGACGGCATAGAAGCGTTGGAAAAGAACAGGATTGTACGAGTCGTAGTGTCGACGACGAGTCGTGTGCTGAAGCTGTGTCAGAGTGCAGCCCGTTGTAATAAGTTAGAGTAAGACGAATGTGTATCAAAGATTCGATATAGAGAGGAAGAATTTCCCGGAAATTGGAAAGGCCCAAGATTTGTGGGGGATATTTTGCCGAATTGTTACCATGACAACGATGTGTTGTTTGTGCTGAAGACAGTTTCGACAGAATCTTTGGTGTAGAAAGTGAACTCTACTAGACAAAGAAAAAAAAAAAAAAAAAAAAAAAAATCACAGATAACCTAATACGTGTTTTTTTTATACGAGGCGGTGTGTTTGAACGTCACATCGAGGTGCACTAAAGTGATTCAAGATCATTGATCATTGATCATTGATCGTTATTCCTCACTGTCGGAAGGAGGAAACCGAATCAAAGAAATGGTTAATCCAGCGGATTTCACGGTACCCCAGCTAAAGCAGAAATTGCGGCAACGAAATTTATCAACAGCAGGGAACAAAGCTGAATTGATCTTGAGATTGAACTCGGAAGATCTACAAGGCAACTGGATGAACGAGGAAATCGACGAGAGTAGTGTACAAGGCCAGGAGCGAGAAATCGAAAACATTGAGATGAATGTGAATAACGTCAACGTAATACAAAACAGTGCAGCGAACAAAGTTCAAGATGGAGTTTCTCAAGAATTGGATCAACTACGACGGGAAAATGCGTCCCTTATTCGCACATTATCAGCTAGACAGCAAGATGATAATAACACTCACGACGAAATGGCACGCGAAATGGAGCACATGCGGAGAGAAAATGCGTTACTCCTACGCGAGCTTGAAGTGACTTAACGCGAACATCGTGCTTCAACAGCCGCATGCTCTCAGAACAGTGCTTCAGATCCAAGACGATATGCTTCAATTAAAACACTGGGCGATTTATTAAGCGAATACAAAGGCGCTGAGAACTCTTTTGATAAGTGGAAGAGATAAGTGAAAATGGTTTGCGAAACATACGACATCGAAGACAGTATTGGAAGAATCCTCGTGATATCCAAGCTGAAGGACAAAGCGTACCAATGGTTCCATGCCCGTCCAGAACATTTCGAGCTAACACTAGATGACTTATTGTTGGGGCTTGGAAAAGTTTTTGATCATCGACCCAATAAATTAGAACGAAGACGGGAACTAGAAGCGCGATGCTGGAAAATTAGTGAGACCTTCACTGATTATTACCACGACAAGTTAGTACTGGCTAACAAGGTACCTGTAGATGACGATGAAGTTCTCGATTATATAATTGACGGCATTTCAATCAAACGAGACTGGGATGCATCTCGAGGTCGAACTTCAGAGGTCAAACACCTAAAACCACTGGCCAAAGAAGGTGAATTACAAAAAACGGTTCGTTGCTTCAACTGCAACAATAATGGACACACATCGAGAGAATGCCAGCAGCCAAAGAGGCAGCAAGGAGCCTGCTATCACTGCAACGAACAAGGACATCTCTTGAAGGACTGCCCTAAAAAGAAAAAGTCACCAATCAACTACGTTAAGGGAGAGTCAGCAAGCGAAGCAGAAGAGGACGAAAAATCTGACAACGAGATGAACGAACTCCAAATCACCAACGTCGAATTAGACTACAGCGACAAGAATGAGTTCGAAAAAAAAATCACATACGAAATACCCTACCATAATTCTCACTTCACTCGTAAAGTATCAGCTCTCCTCGACACAGGTAGTCCGATCAATTTTATAAAGGAACAATTCGTACCGCGAGAGGCTATTCAGAACGTAAATGGTTCTCATCGCTTTATCGGGCTTAATAAGTCTCAAATGATTGTTCTTGGCACGATCAACGCACGAATCACGATGGACAACACAACTAGAGACTGTGTTCCGATTTACGTTGTACCAGACAGAACCATGAATAATCCGGTAGTGCTGGGTAGAGATGCTATCCGCTGATTCGAGTTGGGGTTGCGTTATCAAAAAAATGAGATTGAGTTCGGTACGACGGTCGAAAGATCAATCTTTAACATCGAAATTGAGGAAGGGACGTTAGCAGACAAACTGATAATTGGTCCGCTAGCTCCGGTTGAAGCTCATATTAGATTGATTGACTTATTCGAAAAAAATTACATTCAGCCCGAGCGTCCAGCCACTCCGAAAGTTAAAGCCGAGTTGAAACTAATTGTGAACAACTCAAAACCGTTCCATTGCAAACCAAGAAAGATCGCGTTTTCTGAAAAAGGAAAATTGCAGGAAATAATAAACTCATTGTTGGAGAAAGGCGTCATCAGGGTAAGTGAGTCTGAGTTTGCTTCGCCAATCACACTCACTCGGAAAAAAAACGGTGAAATACGCATGTGCGTCGATTATCGAGTCTTGAATAAGACAACTGCTCGGGATAATTTTCCGTTGCCCTTAATCGAAGACAATCTAAGCACACTTAGTGGAAAGAAATACTACTCCTCGCTTGATCTTAAAGACGGATTCTTCCACATTACCATGGCCCCAGAGTCGGTAAAATACACTTCTTTCGTGACCCCGCTTGGTCAATATGAATACGTCAAAATGCCATTCGGTTTAAAGCAAGGTCCATCGTGCTTTCAACGATTCACTAGCGAGGCATTAAGCGAGCTAATCAGATCAGGCAACGTTATTGTCTACATGGACGACGTACTAATAGCTACGACGACTCTCGAAGAGCATATGCGAGTTCTTGAACGTGTGTTCGATTTGATGGTTGAAAACAAGATGAACTTGAGAATAGATAAATGTCGATTTTTGTACACCGAAACAGAATTCTTGGGATATAGAATCACAGGTGACGGTGTGCTTCCCACGACAAGAGGCGTCGAGGCTGTCGAAAAGTATCCGATCCCGAAATCGACACGCGAGGTTCAAAGCTTCATCGGCCTCTGCTCTTATTTTCGGAAATTTATTAAAGGATTCTCGATTATAGCTAAACCATTGTATGACCTGATCAAGAAAAACGCGCCCTTCAAATTCAAGGATGAGGAGCTTAAGGCCTTTGAATCTTTGAAGGCGAAATTAATATCCGCTCCGATCCTTTCGATTTACAATCCTCTTGAAGAAACAGAGTTACATTGCGATGCGAGTGCTTTGGGGTTTGGCGCGGTTTTAACGCAACGAAAATCGGACGGAAATTTTCATCCGATTTTCTATTTTTCTAAAAGAACAACGGAACCGGAATCGAGATACTGTAGCTTCGAACTCGAAACTCTCGCCGTGATATACGCATTTCGGAGATTTCGGGTATACCTTATTGGACTGAAATTCAAAATAGTCACTGACTGCAACGCATTAAAGCTGACTCTCGCGAAACAGGACGTAAATCCTCGAATCTCGAGATGGGCAGCCGAGCTTTTGAGTTATGACTATGAAATCGAGCATCGTCCGGGAACAAGCATGAAGCACGTAGACTCTCTAAGCCGATCGTTTGATGTATTGGTCGTAGAAGATAACCCATTTGAATGGAACCTGACGGTATCTCAGAATCGCGACCCGAGAATAGCAGAGTAGAACATGTACCTATACGGATTTCAAGATGGCGGCGGTCGCCCGTGGTGGAGGGGGTAAGACTGTCGGTACTTATACGGATTTTCAATATGGCGGCGTCTTGGAGTGGGGAGTACTACCCGGCCGGGCCGCCAGGCCCGGTCGTTCGGCGCGAGGGTGGTTGTCCCCCCTCCCCCTCTCCCCCCGCATTTCGCTAGAGTGGTAGAGGGTGGTCAGGATGAGGTGCTGGTAGAGCTGGTGCGTCGTCGGTGGAGAGAGAGAGCGAGAGAGAGAGAGAGAGAGAGAGAGAGAGAGAGGGAGAGAGAGAGGGAGAGAGAGAGGGAGAGAGAGAGGGAGAGAGAGAGGGAGAGAGAGAGGGAGAGAGAGAGGGAGAGAGAGAGAGAGAATGAGAGAGAGAGAGGTGGGGAAGAGCTGGCTGGAGCGTGCGGGACAGCTGGTGACGGTGTATCGTTGAGTCGCGCCATCTTGGATTTTCCATGCGCCGACGGGTGGCTAGCGTCGGGCCCAACGGACCCTCTCTCTCTCTCTTATGCGTAGAGCGTGTTGAGTAGCGTAGCGGCGTAACGGTGTAGCGGCCAAGGGATGAAGTATCAGAAGCGCTGTGGACAGCTGGTGACGGTGTAACAGTGAGTCGCGCCATCTTGGATTTTCCAAGAGTTGGCTAGCTACGGCTGCATCGCTCTCTCTCTCTACCGCGTAGAGTGTTTGTTGAGGCTGGCTCGATGCTTCACGTGAGCTAGCTTGGTCGAGTCGTCTAAGACGCTGTACTCAAGTAGCGTTTTTCCTTGAGAGTTTTGAAAAAATTGAATAAATGTTTTTTAAAAAATTTTTTCAGCTTATTTAGAAAATATATGAAAGGATGGTTGAAGGTAAGTAAAAATAATTTTGTTTAAAATTTGTACAATAAAGTTTGCATTTTTATTCTTAAATCTAGTTGTACAGGTTTTTTTTTTTTTTTTTAATGTATACAAACTTAAAAATGATTCAGTCTAGCGCAACAACGTTGAACAAATTTTTTAACATAGACTCCGCGACCAGTTAACGAGTTCCCAGAGTGTTTATTAACGTTTTTCGTAGCAGTCGGTAGCTTACACATTATACGCTTATGAAATCTTGCCGCGATTCGATCGTTTTGTTTGAGATCGGCGGTGAAAAGATTCCCAAATTGTAGTAGAGATCCCCCGCCGCACATATGATAAAGGAACATAATACAAAACTGGCCACACACATTTGAAGAGAGGCTCTGAATCTGCTTGGTATTCCATCGATAGAGGGTACAGTTCTTGCGTAGACGGTGGATATGGCTTGGTATAAATAAATTGGGCATCGAACCCTTTCGCGTTATGAGCTATGCAGATAACGCGGCCAACGTTATCCCTCTCTCTCAATGCAAACTCTACAAACGCCGCCAAAGGATTTTCCTTGAAGATTTTTTCCGCGGCCTCCTCTCCGCACAGTCCACACTCCCAACCCTCGTCATCCTTGTCTATACACTGTGTACAACGCTGCTGGCTGACACACAGGTTCACCTCATGCAAATACGTATCAGGAGCTCCAACGACCTCGAGTTCCTGGCGTGTTTCGAAATCATAAAAGATAAAAATATCGGGCTTGTCGGATTTTTTTAGCGGACGCACCGGTGCCATGAAGCACTTATGATTTTCGGGGCGTTTCTCTTTACAAGTTCTACAATAGAACTCCCCGCATACATGCTCTACACCATCCTTCTTCGAAATCTGACGCAGACATGTTTCGCAGGACTGCAACATATCGCACAAGCGTGCTCGCGGACCGTGCGAGCCTAGGGCTTTATGATTTGCAAAACAGTCATTACCGCGAAAGAAACGCCGACAGTCGGTGCAGTGAATCTTCGCTGCGTTCGAATCGCATGGAGGACTGGTCATACAGTGCGGACACTTTTGCCGACACTGATGACCAGTTATCCTATCATACGCTAGACCACATGGGACGCAGAAAAACGCACCACCTGCAGCCGCCGGGAGGTTCAGGATTAAACCATAGTGGTTTTCACGAGAGTCGTGCACTAAATAAATATGGTGTACGACTTTCGGTGCCCACCGTAGCACTGTAGCGGTGCCGTCGAAAAAAGGTGGCTCACTACTGCCGAAAGAGTCGCGATCATACATAACCAGCGCAATACCATCCCGCGCCAGTACCCTCTGGAATGCCTGCAGCTCTGGTATTCCGCATCCAGCATCCGGGATCTGTAGATCAGCAGCTCTAACTAATTCTTCGGCTAACGTACGCTGAAGTATAGACCTTTCCCTGTGTACATTATCCCACCGCTTTTGAAGGTCTCCATGACGAACTTGACCACGTTCCGCGAAAACTCTACCGGCCACGATGCTTCGCGGAAGACAGAGATTGTCATTATTCCGAAACTGGATGACTGATTTTTTTGACCAAAAACTTTCCCCCATTGCTTTTTTAGGGCGCCCTGCTCCTATAGGCATCGAAACTATGCTGCTCGTTATAATAAATGAGTCGTCGATGTTGAAGCCTGCAGCACTCTGCGATACACTATTTATGGCTTTAAATAAATCGTCAAAGTGGAAATCAGCAACGGGCCTATAAGATATGCCTGATGGGCCTCGCGTGAACGCGTTTGACCGAAATTCTACCCCGATCATATCCGTTAACTCGCAACCGCTAACGATGAGCGTATGTAACTTGCGTATGGCGTCCTCTAACCATTCTACCAGATTCGCTTGTGCGGGAGGCTCGCGGATTTTGACCGTCATTACAGTCCCCGAAGTCTTAAATCTATCGAAATAACGCTTCGTTTCTACACGGTGGATAATTTTCGACTCACCGGACGGAGGATATTCTTCTTCTTCGATCTCCGCTGGTCCAGGCGTTGTTGGGGGAGACTGTGACAGCAGAACTTGTCGCGACGGCCCTGCTACAGGTTCCACTGTCGAACCACCCCCGATCTGAACATTGACCTCAATGGGGTGTGGCGGTGGTATAAACTCCCCATTGTATATGGAGAGCTCTGCATCGTCAGCTTCAGCGAGTTCTTCTTCTTCGTCAGCAATCTCTGCATCAGTCTCCATGGCACTCATTTCCACCAGCGACAAATTTCTTGCGCTGAGCACAAGATCATCGTCGTCGTCGGCGCTATCACTGTTCGGAAGTTCTGAAAACAAAACAAAAAAAACATGAAAACTTATATATCATATAAATATGATGCACTGCTGATCAACGACACACATACACGCACACACACATACCTTCACTAATATTAATCGAAGGTAGCACCGCTTCGGATTGCTCATGTGCGATCTCGGCGTTCCCCGCAGCATCAGAGGCATTCGTCGGTGACTCCAGGATCATGGGCTCTAAAAACAAAAATTGAATAAAAATAAATATACATATTTCGAGCTCATTTAAAAAATAATCAATAAATGAATCCCCCGCTGTACTCGTACCTTCAAAATCGATCTCCTGAATATCTACCAGGGCCCGCTCGAGCTCTGTAGACTCATCGAGATCACCACGAAGATTCGCAGCGACCATCACGATCTCACCAAATGGCTCGTCAAAATTAACGTCCTGCACGTCTGCTAGAGCCCGTATATCGTTGATACGGTCAGCCTCCGCAGCTTGTCTTCGAACCTCTGCAAAACGACAATATAAGACATTTTTTTTTAAACTGTAATTTTCCGACTATTTTGAAACATTTTATGCAATATGCATATATTCACTAACAAGATCAAGAGACCCGGTAGCATCTCGACGACAAGTAAAAAAAAAAGAAATTTTATATATTCAAGAAAGTTTACTCACCATGCATCGCTAGCTCTTCACGGAGAGCAACAGCATCCCTCGAAGAACGAAGCGAGGATCCACTCAACACCGCGTAAACAATTTTTAAAACTTCAAAATCACCACTGAATATTCCACCCCTATAAAGTTTTACTACACTGGTGAGAGGTAGATGGCTCAAAAGACGCTTGAACCGTCTTGTCAACGCGTTGTAACGCAAACACCTTAACGATCTCTCCGTAGAAGCCTCCAAGAGATTTTCCGATGAACTTGAAGCGAACTGGCGCAGAACATTCACCACTTCAACAATAATTCCGCGTAGCACTTGTTCGGACATTTTTGTTTAATTTGTATTATCGCGAATACAAATTAAATATACACCGAATACAAAATAACCAGACGCAACCACGATGAGTAGCGTTGGAAAGTCCAAACGGAACAAGGTGATTTTTCGTTGAAACTACCAAACTTATAGTTTTTCCTCCCACTAGTGCACAATTACTGGAAGATGGCCATTGGACGGTTAAAGAGCCTTTTCCAATTTTGGGAATTCTGTACTCTAAGACCCTCCCAGACAACATAAAAAATTGCCAGGGCCCGTAAGGGCAGCGAACGAACGCGAAAGGACTCGTTTACAACCCTTTACAATACATACTTTAAAAATTATCTTTATTCTAGGCAGGCAACGCTCGGACGGCGACAGCGCTTAATCGTTTTATTACTCCTGGACGAAGTCTGCTTCTGCTGTAAAAACTCGAGAGGGCCTAGCTTACTATACACTCATTGTCTTCTCCAACTTTCTCGTCCTTTTTTTATATTTTATTTTTCATCTTCCTGACGAAGCGTCACCGTCATCACCCCCCAATGCTTGACCATCGAATGCTGAGAGTAGTTGTACATTTTTAGTTTTTTCCACAAGTGTTTGTGTATTGACACGCCTGTATTGGAATGCACCAATCTTGTGAAGAGTTATGTCACTTCGGAAAAGGCTAGCCAAAGAGTGATTCGTTGCGGGTGGTCTACACAGCCTCCAAGGCCCAATGCAGCGCACGCACCCCCACCTCAGACAATAGCATCCTTGAGGCGTGTCTTCACCCCTTCCACGGAAAATTGCATCACTTTCTCCGGCTCTAGCCTCTGAGTGTGTCTTCGCTCCCGAGTCATTACGTCTCCACGACTTGGACGGTGTGGTCTCTCTCTCTCAAATATCCTCGAAAAACATAGTGAGAAAAAAATGGAAAATTTTACCGGCGTTGTGAAGGAAGCCCAGAAAAAATTATTCGCGTCGGGAATACTTTCTCCGTCTTCCGTTGTAAATACTATGGCGAAGTCCGAGTCGAAGCGAGTTCGCGGAGAAGACAATACGCTTGACCCTGTAATCGGCTGGCAACCCTTGAGCAAGACAATGTTATTATCCACAACATACAGCCTGAATACCTCGGGTAGTAAGATGGTCACGGTGGGACTTGAGCTAGTAAACGGACACGACTTCGAGGTGGCAATAAAATTCTCCGGCCGTCACGCGGCAGGGATTTCCCTCAACGTCGTCGAGAATTGTCATCGAGCGGATGACAATTATCACCCCGTGGTTCAAAGCAGGAAAGGGTTCCGCCAGCGATCGAACTCCGAATATGAACCCGCTTGGCCGCCAGAAAATAAGTTTTACGACGGCTTACAACGAAAAAGCTATTTTATTGGAAATAAAAGACTCAGCGAAGAAAAACTTTGGTGTCGAAGAAACACAGTATCAGAGGAACAAAAGACCCAAGAATACGTACCCCGTTGGTATTCTCTTCCAAAAAGCAACCTACGAGGGACTCGTGATGCTGAGTAAATGCATATATCATAGAATTCGTTTACTTAAAGATGAACTCGAGCTCGTGAGAGAGATCAGAGATATTATTATTGAGGAAATTAGTTCTGAGGGTACGGTACAGGACTGGCATAATGCTACAAGAGAAAAAGTCTCGTCAATAGCGTTCAAATATATGACGGATGAGCGTATAACTTTAGCCCTGAAAAACCGACGATACGGAGAAGATGAAGAGACGAGCGACAAACGGCAGTTGATCGCGAAAGAATTATTATGCATTCATCGTGAATACATTTTCCGTGCAGTGGTGGCTCGTATAAATGAACTGCCTTAGAGAACAATTACCGAAGATTCACATATGCCTAAAAATTTACGCACGAAGAAAAATGTACACGTAGATATAAGGATGAAAATATTGTTACGTCCGGTGAATTTTACCAAAAAAATTCACTGACGCAACCGGCTGAAAATCCACAAATTTGGAAATAAAATAATAGTCAGGAAAGTCATAGAAAATCCATAGAAAAATTATAACACGATTATTAATTATGCGTCAGCCAGCACTGAATGATTCAATTCAGTGATTGGCATAGCAACAATTGAGTAACTAAAAAAATATCGCAAGGGGTATATTCAGGTTGCTGGACAGGTATCATCGGCAGCGAGCATACCTTAGGCTACCTGAAGATCTCATTGTTTTAATTGAGACCGGAAAGGGCAATCCGAATCCTTAGCTAAATGCGTCGGGAGACGGAGCCTTATCGCTCCAATACATAGCGCGGAGCAACGCACATACGCACACAACGGTGCAGCCAGAGAATCCGTGTGACTGTCTCGAGGCGGCTGATTGGCAAAATCACCGTCGGCGCTAACGAGTGCAGCACCTCTCAGGGCATAATTATTCAAAATATGATTTAAAGTATATTTAATTGTTTTTGATATAAACAACATCGGAATATACCAAATGTGGAGATTTCGCCAGAAAATAATGAATGAATCAATTATCTAATAAAATCACGAATGAAACGAAGTTTGGGTCAAATCGTTAATATAAAGTTGTCATAAACATTTATGACTTATTATTATGTATTATTATTATCATCGGGGAAATTAATTAACACATTAAAATCATAGTTTACTATCACTAGAATAGTCAAATAAAATAGTCAGTAGCAGAGAATTAATTATTATCATCCGAGAAAAATATTTAGAGACATTAAATAATTATCCGTTGAAAAACAGGAATTTATAAGCAATATTTGGAGTAGTTTGAATAATCGGGTGTATAACTTTGGATAGGAAAATCGTAGAAACTTCGTTCAAATTTGTGAATTCTTGTTGTTTAAATCTAAGATTGTCGGAGTAATTTGTTTATCACGAAAATCATTGTGAAGACCGGAATTCTGAAATTATTAAAATAAGCTGCGGAAGACGCTAAAACCGATCGATATTGACCGAAGAAGGGGGCGGCTGATGCAACGGGCAGCTTGGAGGCGCGGGTGCCCCCGATCAAAACAATAAAAGAGGCACTTCCAAGGGCGGCAGGACAGTCTTTCGACACAGTCTTGCGGGTGACATATCTCACCTCTTCGCGACAGTCTTGCGGGCAACATACCTCTACCTCTTCGTGACAGTTGTCTTTCGCGGGTCGGAACCAGTCATCCGACGCATACATCTACAGTTATTATCCGCGGAAAACTAATTATTGTCTAGAAGTCTTTGACTTCTCACGGAGTATTGTATCAACACAGTTAAAATTTCAATATAGTTTCGGAGTCTGAATTCTGGAGTTAACAATCAAATAAATATTCTAAATTTTCGACGGATAAATAAATTGGAGTTCAACGAAAAGTTATTTCATCATCCTGCATATTTCGATATCAGTATTTACTCGTCCATCTCATCATTCATCGTTGATAAATCGACTTTCCCTGAAAGAAAGAAGGAAGGAAGGAAGGAGGAATTCGGAATCAACATCTTTCATCCATTTTCGATCATTCCATTCATAAGAGTCATTCATTGACAATCACCGTAAGTCATCGAATTATTTAAATTCAAATCATTTATTTTATTTCAACGATCGTCCTTGAATAACTTATTCCATTGACCAACAATTAATTATCTTGAACATTTGAGGAACTTGTCGAATTATTTAATTTCAATTCATTTTATCTCATCGGTCATTTTGAGATTTTATTCTTTTGTTATTTCACCGGATGTTAATTAACTATCTCGAATCATTATCAATCAATAATCAGGGTTTCAATAAATCATAGTTTCGATAAATCATAGTTTGAATTTAAAAGTCGAGATCTTCGATCCTTTTTCGAGAGACCCAGGGTATAGAGCAATGAACTCAACGTTTGGAGATAACGCTGGCCTTCAGTCGGTGGCGGGCAGCATTGCGCGACCGTGAGGGATCTAGTTACACAGCCTTGCTACGGTGTGTCAGGGTCAAGTGAGGAATCATAATATTTTGAACGAGATGGACACCTTATAAGATCATCGAGCTATATTCTTTTCGACATGCAGACTCAGCCCATCCCTGAATAATTTTCCGAAAGGTTAGATTCAAAAGGGGCACTGTTCTGGTAAAGCGTCACATGCGATAAACGCGTAATAGGGAGAGAAATCTCCTTTACCGTAGATGCAGGAAAAAGCTGATCAGGACGTAACATAATTTTATGGGGGCTCGTCCGGGATAATAAGAGTTTGCACGTCGAAATTAAATAAATAAATAACTTAAAATAAAATAAAACAAAATAACACGAAAATAAATAAATAAACAATTTCAAATAAAATAAAAATAAAATAACGAATGAATAAATAATTGAGAAAAATTCCAAATAAATAATTAAATAATTTCAAATAAATTAAATAAATAAATAAACAAATAAAATCAGCAAATTCAATAATGATAACAAGGAAATAAATAAAATATAAATGCCTTACACTCGATCCAAGGGAAGCGTTTCCGATAAATGCCTCCATGAGTATCCAGGAGACAGAAAGAATTCAAAGCCGAAAAATTCAAAACCATTGCCAGTAGTGAAAACTAAAGTGTCAAAATCTACTAATACTCCGGAAAGAATTGAGGACTATATGGTGTCTGACGATTTGATACGGGATCAACAAAAAAATATAGAGCCATGTTCATCCGGAACAAAAGGAAACGGGAGTGACAGTTCTGATCTATCTGATACGGAAGAGCAAAGTGTAATAGAAAATTTAGCTGAAAAAGTGAGTCAGGTTGAAGTGCTACCGCAGGGGCTAATAAGATCGCATAGTGAACCTTCGTTACTGAGTTTAGATATTACCCAACTGGCACGTAACTTGGCTAGAGTCAATATTACACCGGGTGTTCGATTTAATTCGGGAATAAGTGCATCGTCAACGCGACTTATCAGATCTCGTTCAGTGGATACCTCAATTAAATTAAAGTCAGCTATAAAATCGTGCATGAAAGTAGGTTCAGTAAAAACGAAAAGTGCTCCGAGTATTTGTGTTGATGATCAACTTGAGAAAAATAATAAAACAATCGAATTATCTCAAAATAATAATCCAGTTTTAAGTCCAATAAACGATACGATCGAGTCAAAATCCAGTGATAACGAGAAAAATAGTGCTTGCAAGTCAGGAAAATCTAAAGTAGGGGTTCCATTGAGCGAAAATCTGATATCTTTTAAATCCTGTAGTAAAACTTTACCAACACTAGATCAATTGCGACAAATTTTTGCCGTTTGCGGTGCTTCACGTCGACCACCTGTCAGAGTCATATCAGACGAAGTAGTTAAAAATCTTTTTGAAAATATGGACGGGAAAAATGATAGGAACGATAACACCGGAGGAGGCGGAGGAGGCGATAACGGTGAAGGTAGTCGAGGCGGTGGAAACAATATTCCCCCTCGCCGAACAAGCCCATTCATTGGATCGCATAGGTCACTTTTGGGAACGGAACAGTGGCGAGAAGCAGTAAAAATGATTCCAGAATTCGATGGAAAGAAAGGGACTTTGAGTCGTTATCTCGGGTGTTTAGAAGATGCTGCAGCAATGGTGGGACCTGAGTTCGAATTAGACTTAATGAGGGTTGCTAAAAATAAATTAGTGGGTGAAGTATGGAATCGCGTTAGTGGCAGTCGATTCAGTCACATTGCCGATTATATGGATTATCTTCGAAAAATATATGATCCTCCTAGAGACATATATCAATTACAGGGAGAATTAGGAACCATTGCCCAACTAAATAATGAGACAGTAGCTGAATATGCATATAAGATTGAGCAGTTGGTTGCAAAATTAGAGGAGGCAAGACGGTACATTGATGGATATTTATGTGAGGCTGATAAAGAGGCGATCGAAAAAATGGCAATTAATTGTTTTAACCGAGGATTAAAACCCGAAATATTGGATAGAATAAGGGAGGAGAAAACGTCACTTCAGGACGCGATAAGCACAGCATTGGCCATTGAACTTGACGTATCTGATCGATGCAAATTAAGAGATAACGCGAACTCCAAAGTTGCGCCAATAAAAGAAATAGAGAGAGGTGTGAAAAAAGTTGGCATAAAATTTGTTGAACCCGTAGAAGAAGTAACTATGGCACCATTTACTGAAAATCAAAAGATAATAATTTGTCAATTCTGTAAAGGTCAAGGACATTCTGCAGATAAATGTCCCAGAGCACCTAACAATGACGTAATCGATATTTGTCAATTTTGTAACAAACGAGGCCATCTGGCAGATAAATGTAAAAGCATGGGATGTGCAATTTGCGGTCGTAAGGGACATTGGGCTGAAATTTGCAATCAAAAAGAACAAAGTGAAAGTGACAGAACGTCTAATGAACGTTCAAATCAACAACCAGTTCAACAAAATTTCAGACAAGCTCAAAATCAAGGAAGTTTTAATTCAAATAATTATAATAACAATCGTCAAAATTATAATTATAATCAAGGTTTCAATTCAAATCCACGATATAATTTTAACCAAAACCAGAATTCCAATCAAAATTCAAACTTTAATCAAAATCGGAATTTTAATTCCAACCAAAATTTCAATCAGAATTCTAACCAATATAGAAATTTTAACCGGAACCAGAATTATCAAAATCCGAATTTTAACCAAAGTCGAAACTTTAATCAAAATTTTGGTCAAAATCGAAATTTTAATCGAAATTTTAATCAGAATTATAATCAAAATCGAAATTTTAATCCGTCTTATAATCAGAATCGGAATTTTAATCAATCTTCTAACCAGAATCGGAATTTTAATCAAAATTTTAACCAAAACCAGAATTTTGGCTCGGATTTAAACCGCGGAAATAATCAAATTTCAAATGATCAAGGTGCAATGTCTTATGCTGAAATGGCTAATCAGCCCTCTCAATCAAATAGTTCTAATGTGATATGCCACTACTGTGGAATAAAAGGACATGTGATGTATGAATGTCCGCAACGCATACAATATAATAACAGGCGAGATGCGATACAGGGAAACGAGAGTGGCCAGCCAGTGAAGGGTGCGCCGGCAGAGGCCAAAGCGAATCCGCACCCAATATATTCAGTACAGACTGCACCCGAACCATAGAGGAACAATGTCGAATAATTGATGTATATTTGGTACGGCCGGAAAAAGGAATTATCCCACCTACAATTGAATTAAAAAGTAATGACCTTCAGGATTCTGTTATTATGTTGTTAGATACAGGAGCTGGTAAAAATGTGTTGAAAGAAAAATGTTTGAACGAAAATAATATGATATGTAGAGATGAAATTTTGAGACTTAGCGGAATTACAGATGAATTTGTTTATACGTCAGGATACGTAATACTTGAAACTTTGGGACGCGAGGCGGTGTATCATATTGTGGCTAATAATTTTCCTACCAAGCAAGATGGAATTTTGTCTAATGATTATTTTCGAGAAAATTTGGTTAAAATAGATTATGAAAACAGTATGCTCAAAGTTCTCGATAAGGAAATAGAATTTTTTACTCAGGAAAGTATGATTTTTCCACCAAGAACGGAAAAACTCTTCTATGTGAGGATAAAAGATGACACTATTCGCGAGGGATACTTGGCTCCTATGGACTTTGGTGAAGGGATAATTGTCAAGCAAGGACTGGTACAAAACATTAATGGAAAATGCTTTATCAATATCACTAATAATCGAGACGAACTAATCGAAATACGAATTCCTACCATGAAGTTGGCTAAAAGTCCGGCCGAAATTAAGGGAAAAATGTGGTTAAAAGAAGTAAAAGGAAAAAACGAAGAAATATATGTCATGAGTCGAACTACGGAAAATAATACAAATACAACCGAAAGTGATTCTGGGAGTGACAGGAATAATCCGAGGTTGGAAAATAAAAATATAGAAATACATTGTACGGAAAATAATGAAGAAAATATAAATGTTGACAAAAATAAATGGGTGAAAATACCGTATGAAACGTTTGAAACAGCTTTGAAAAGAGTTAAAAAAGAAAAGAAAATAGAAAGGGAAAAGAAAAAGGAAAAAGATTTAAACAAGGAAAATTCAAGTTCAGTTGAGAAAATACCAGAAAATTCAAGAATAAATCAAGAATTCGCTATAGAAAAGGATAAAGAAAAAGAAGAAAATTCAGAAATAAGTTCAAAAGAACAATCACAGGAATTAATTTTGTCAAGTGAAATGCCAGAAAATGAAGAAATGAATCGATTATTCGTTACAGAAGAAAATAAAAATGAAGCAGTAAATTCAGAAGAAAAATCAGGAAGGTTAAATGAATTACGAGATAAATCTGAGTCAATGATGGAAAAAATAGAAAATAAGAAGGAAAGTTTAACAGAAAATTTTAAATCTCATGAATTTTGTCATCCCTTGATAGGAGTTCAATTTTACGGATCAGAAAAATGTTTTTGTGTCAACGCTAAGCTCCAAGATGAGACTCGATTACCAAAAGTAATAAAATTATTACGACTAACTGGATTAGATAAAGAAGAAATAAAGGCCGTACATGAAATTATTGAGTACGGTACAGATCGATTCCATATACCGGGTGAAAAATTAGAAGCTACAAATGTAATAACACATCGAATACCAACCACTGATGATTTTCCAGTCAATTCTAAGCAATATCGTTTCCCTGAAGTTCACAAAGAAGAGATTAAAAGACAGATAGCAGAATTTCTAGAAGCAGGATATATCAGACAGTCAACGTCTCCATATAATACACCAGTGTGGGTAGTACCAAAGAAATTAGATTCACAGGGAAATAAAAAGTGGAGAGTAGTTCTGGATTTTCGGCAATTAAATGATAAAACGATTGGGGATGCTTATCCCTTGCCCAATATTGTTGACATATTAGATCAATTGGGAGGAGCCCAATATTTTTCGGTTTTCGATTTAGCCTCAGGATTTTACCAGATAAAAATGCACCCAGAAGATTGTCATAAAACAGCTTTTACAACACCTTATGGACATTATGAATATGTTCGAATGCCGATGGGATTGAAGAATGCACCTCCTACATTTCAAAGAGCAATGGATATGGTTTTGATGGGCTTACAAGGTCACGAATTATTCGTTTATTTAGATGATATTGTGGTATACGCAAAAACATTGAAAGAACATAATGAAAAATGCAAACGATTAATAGACAGATTAAGGAAAGCTAATTTAACTTTACAACCTGATAAATGTGAATTTTTAAAGAAAGAAGTTGGATATTTGGGACATGTAATTGGCCGCGATGGTTTAAAACTCGATCCAAAGAAAGTAGAATCGGTCAGAAATTTTCCGAGGCCAACTAACGTAAAGAAAATTCGTCAATTTTTGGGATTAACAGGATATTATCGTAGATTCATTGAGGGCTATGCTAAATTAGCAAAGCCATTAACTAACCTTTTAAAAGATAACACACCCTTTTTATGGCAAAATAGCCAAGAAGAGGCATTTGAGGAGCTTAAAGAGAAACTTTGTACTGAACCAGTTCTGATATTCCCGGATTTTTCAAAACCTTTTATTGTAACAACCGATGCTTCAGGTTATGCAATCGGAGGAATTTTGTCACAGGGACCTATAGGAAAGGATAGACCAGTAGCATACGCCTCACGGACACTTAACGAAGCTGAAACAAAATATGATACTTATGAAAAGGAAGCCTTGGCAATTGTCTATAGTGTTTTGCATTTTAGACCATATTTATACGGGAAAACGTTTACTTTGGTGACTGATCATAAGCCTTTAGTATGGTTTAGAACTTGTAAGGATGGTAACACACGGGTTCTTAGATGGAGATTGAAATTAGCTGAATATGAATACGATGTAGTATATAAAACAGGGAAAACAAATGTGAATGCCGATGCCTTATCTCGAAATCCAATTGTGAGTAAAGAAAATGGGGTGGAGGAAGAAATATTTATCACGGAAGTTAGAGGACGGACGGAATGGACCGATGATGAGATGCTGAGATTCTTTGAGGATGATAACGATGAAAACGATGGTGTAAGTGATGAAGAAATAAAAGAAGAAGAAGAAGAAGAGGATCCAGAGAAATTATGGAAAGACAGTTTAAAGGTTATTCAATTAGAGGAAAATAATAAAATAAATTCATCATTGGAATCATCGGGCGATGAGGTTCAGCATTTCCATTTCGATCATTCTTCGGTCAACACCAGTGCAGAAGAGGGCTCAGCGGAGGAAGAGATACCATTAGGCAATCCGGTAAACAATGGAAGATTAGTACGTGGAGCAAAGAAGAAAGCACTCGAGAAAATCAAGGCCAATTTTCAAGCGACCAAACAAGGACAAAAAGAAATACAAAAGGCTGACAAAATAAACAAGAAAAAGAAGATGAAAATTAAAAGGAAAATTCAATCAGCACAAAATACCAAAGAAGACGATACCACGGAGGATGAAGACACGGAGACCGAGGATGAATCGGTGAAAAGGCCTCGAAGGAAGAAGAAAAATCGGAAAATTATAAAATCAGACGAAGAAGAAATAATACAGCCCCGGAGGAAAAAGAAAATCCCTCCCATACAAGACTCGGACGATAGGGAATCCTCTGCGGAAACAGCCAGGAGCGATTCTGATAAGGATGATAACGACAATAAAGACGAAAATAACGGAGAAAACAGTGACAATAATCAACAATCCGAATTCGAACTCGAATATTCTATATCGCGGAATATTATTCCTTCAAGGGAAATTTTCTTTACTCGCAAGGATTCACTTGTTTATTTTCTAAATTTAAAAGGCGAAGCATTTGACACGGGTTCACAAAAATTGACTGATAGAAACGAATTGCCTTATTTTTCAAACCTTAAATTAGGAGTGGTTAGCGCAATAAAGCGAGGGAACAGATATCATATAGCTTTGCCTGTGAGTGATGACTCTGGGGAAGGAGCTTCCTTAATATTAAACCATATAAGAAATGCTATAAGAAGTTTACGAAATTTTGCAGAACAGGAAAAGATACAAAGTGTGAGTATTTCCAAATCAGATGCTGTTGGAAACGTCCCATGGGATAAAATTGCAAGCGAATTACGATTGGAATTTCTTAATAGTCCGGTAAATGTGGTAGTTTGTCATGGAATAGTTCGATATCTGAGTAGGGCAGAACGAGAGGGAATAATACATGAAATGCATGGATCAGCTGTTGGTGGACACAGAGGGGTCACAAAAACATTCAACAGGATCAGACATAAATTTTATTGGGAAAGGATGAAAACTGACATCGAGCGATTCATACAACGTTGTTTACCCTGTCAACTAAAAAAATGCGTCAGAATAAAAACAAAACAACCAATGGTTATTACCGATACTCCGGGAATAGCTTTCGATAAAGTAGCCATGGATATAGTAGGGCCTTTGCCGCGAACAAAGCGAGGTAATGAATATATTCTCACAATTCAGGATCAATTAACAAAATTCTGTCTTGCATTTCCTATTCCAAACGCAACATCAATTATGATTGCTGATACAATGGTAAAGTATTATATTAGTATTTTCGGAGCACCTAGGAGTATACTAACCGATCAAGGACGAAATTTTCTTAGCAATCTAATCAAACGAGTCGCAAAAAGGTTTAAAATAAAAAGAATACGAACCACCGCTTTTCATCCACAGTCAAATGGATCTTTGGAACGATCACATCACGCACTTGGGGAATATTTAAAACAATACGTGGATAAAAAGTTTGAATGGGATGAATGGGTTGAACTGGCTATTTTCAATTATAATACCAGTGTCCATGAAGGCACCAAACATACACCATACGAACTTGTTTTCGGAAAATTGGCAAGAACACCGTCGAGTGAACCTTTACAAATGGAGGACAGATTACCAACTTATGAGGACTATTTGGTGAAATTGGTAACACAATTACACGAAATCCGGAAAATCGCCCGAGAAAACTTAATAAAAGCAAAAATAAAATCTAAAGAACGATACGATAAAAATCTTAATGTCAGGGAATTTAAAGTAGGAGATTATGCATTTTTGAAAAGCGGGCCAAAACCAAAGAAACTAGAAAATCAACATTCTGGACCTTTTGAAATAATCGAAGTAAAAGGAAATCAAAATATAAAAATAAAGACCAATAAGAAACCTATGGTAGTACATGCTAATCGATTGAGATATTCTCATATTAAACCTTGAATAAAATAAAATAAATAAATCATTAAACACATTCTTAAGTAACGGTAATAAATAAATAAGAAAAAAATTAATACAAAAATTTCAATCAGGTATTAAAAAATAATTACAGATAAAATGCAAGCAAGAAATTCATCCATAACCGGAGCTAGATTGGGACGCCGACAAATGGCGGATGTAGCAACAACCAGGCCGACGGAATATGGCTTTATTAGATATCAACTAACACGAGAATTGTATTCAGAGGATACAGGAACAAATAATCCAACCAATAGTCATGCCACTACTAGTAACAGAGAAGAACCTCAGACAGAAGGAAGAGTAGGAATAGAGATAAGAAGACTTTGCGATGAGTTTGTGAAAAACATTCGAAGAAGTGAGCTAGAATGGCAAGCAACTGCGATTAGGCTGGGAAGAAATCAGATAATAGATATGCAGAAACTTATAATAGGGCATGAGGAAAGAATAAGCGAATATGATTTCTTCGTGTATTGGGGTCAACTTCGAGATGTAATGAGGGAGTATAATATAGAGATACTGCGTGAGAGTAAAGAAGGACAACATGAGCAAGGGGTGTGTTATATTGTCATGTACAAAGATACCGAACCCTTCGTGTGTATGGAGGTGGGAACACCGAAATTGATGATCGATCTAAAAGGCTTGGGCGACGTAATAAAAAATATCCGAAAATATTTGACCAAGAAACTCCGTGAAACATTCGAAAAACTTGAACAATAAAAAAAAGGGGGTGTAACGGTAGAATGTAAACTGTAAAGTTTCCGGTTACAGGAAATAAAAATGTCAAACGAAGAGAAGTCTACCATTCGATTGGAGCGTATGTATGGAAAGGGAGCCGTGTATCTAAACGTTCCCTATACCCGGAATATGTCAAGCAATAGACATAGGATCCAGGCTGTCTTGGGCAGGTGGAAGGATATCGGAGTCGGCCACAGCGAGGAGGAAGCAAGAGAAGCCGCTGCGGAGGCTTTAATAGATAAGCGAAAGTAGAACACCAAGACGCGATAAACATTTCGACCTTAGAAAAGAAAATGATCGGTTGATTAAACGCCTTAAGAAACTAGAATTGACTACGAAAGAGCTGGGGGTAATAGCTATTGAGAAAATAATGAATAAAATCCGCGGAAACGAAGATATAATCAGTCCGTTTGAGATAATAGATTTGCAATTTGAAGCCATTGAGATTTTCGCAACCTTTGGAATAGCATTGCAAGTTCGGCAATTTCAAAGAGAAAAAGAGACGGGAGTAGCAATGACAATAGATTCAGAAAAAGATAGTGCTAAAACAGTATTAGAGTTTCACGAAAACCCAAATCTTGCGGAGCTAGCAGCCTTGCTGGGGGTCCTGTATTCAGTACAGGGTAGTTTGGGAATTCAGATAAGAGAGATGCTGCAAGCAGAAGAGATTATAAAAAAACATGAGCAGGCAGAAAAAGAAAGAGAAACTTCGAAGAGGCGATGGGGCCGAGGACAGAACAAGAAGTAAACGTAGGAAAAAAAAAAAAAAAAAAAAGATTACATATAACTTATATGCACTTTATGATCTTATTAGCACATTTGGGAACTATAATACAGAAGGGATAAATCCGTATTTTTGGGAAAAGTGCAAATTATAGTTTAGAAATGCACTATTGGGGTAGAATTAGTATATGAGTAATGTATAAACTCATAAACAATATCTATATGTAACCATTTATATACACATATATATATATCCACATTTATATTCACTAGTAATAGTAAAGGTGGCACAAATTAATAATTATGTTTCAGTGCATCAAGAGCACCTCACCTATGTAATCATCAATATTATGGTTTGTTATCAATAAAAAAATCATTCATACAAATAATAGAATTTTGTTTTGTTAAACAGATGAGTCGAGAGGTGTGGTCATTAGCGGTGATATGGGTATTTCTTCTACCCACACCTTCCTCAGGGATGATCGGATATGAGTGTGGGTCGCCATCTTCAAATATCACAACCCTGTCTCTGCTGGATGTGGACGAGTGTGACGTATCCTCATCATCATTGAACATTTCCTCAGTTCATATTCAGTTGGTTCAGATCAATGAATACGGAACTGTGCACGTTCATCAGTGCAAAATAGAAATCGATCGAGATGTTCGGAAGTGTGGTATGTTTTCGCATACGAGTGACGTGGTTAATGGAAAGGCTTCATATATCTTTGAGGTCTCTCGAGACGTTTGTATGAAAATGCATGAGGTCGGATCTTTTCGAATGGATAATGCGGTTATCATGGGACTTTGTGGTAATCAGACGACGAGTCATCCAGTTATTTTGGCGGGACATTTGGAAGTGGATGGAGGATGCAAGGGTTCATCTTATTCGGATCCTTTCGGAAGCTGGAATGATGTGGTGGTTCTGTCCACAATAAAAATTACCTTGAGGGATTATTATGCATCAGTTGCATTAAAATCGAACAAAGTATATTTGAAGTCGGGAGTTAGATGTGAATTGAATAAGGGACAATGCATGGACATGGAAGGTGGACATACGTTTTGGAATTCAGTTCCAGTGGATGAGTGTGGCGGTAGTGAATACGGAGTATTGTACATGGGAATGGCTGAAAAAGTAGTCGATAGGGATGCCGAGACTGTATATACCGTAACTACTTCTGACGTTATCTTCGCTCTCGTTGCTCAATCATCTATTAACGTGTGTGGACAAAGTTTAATTCGAACGGAACATCCTAGACTACTCATCCACGAGATAAAGAATGGACGAATATTTTTGCAAACGAAAAAGGTTGACGTGGTTAACATGGACATATACGCGTATGTAAACTCTAAATTCGTGTACGTCGAGAGACATGTACAAACTCAAATTCAACAAGTTTACATTGATCTCTTGACACAAAAGTGTGAGTTGGAGCGGGAAATGCTGAGAAATCGTCTGGCCATAGCTACTCAAGCACCAGATGAATTTGCTTACCACTTGATGAAGGGACCACGATACATGGCGGTAATATCAGGGGAAGTAGTGCATGTTGTAAAATGTATTCCGACGGAAGTAAAGGTTAGACATTTGGAAGAATGTTATATGCATTTACCAGTATCTAGGGGAAATGTTAGCTATTTTCTGGCTCCAAGAACGCATATATTGATGGAAACGGGTCTACAAACTACATGTAATAGAATGGTGCCGCCAATGTATTTTATCGATGAGGAATGGTATGGAATGATGCCTGGACCAACACTTATTTATCCTCCGGGAACAATGAAGCCTAATACAAAGCCATCGTGGCAATATAACAAAATCAAATCATTAGCAAGTAGTGGAATATATACAACAGCGGAATTAGAGCAATTAAGAGAATATATTATGTTTCCGGCAGAAAGGCCTGCAATGTTGAATTCAGTGGTAAGGGGAATGATGGGAAAATCTGCAGTTAAACAGGGAGGATCTTTCGTAAAATTACTTGAAGGACCTGAATTAGAAAAGATAATGCAGAACGCGTGGAAAAAGATGTGGGAAAATCTAATTGTATTTGGCCATATTAGTGCTGGACTTATCGGAATAATAATGATATTTCGAGCCATTAAATTAATAATAGACACGATTATACATGGATATGCTTTACATACTGTTTATGGGTGGTCATTGTTTTTGATAGGAGCAGTTTGGGACTCAGTAACAGGATTATTGTTGCATTTAAAAAATGGATCACCAAAGTCCTCAGGAAAATTGGAGAAAAAGAGTAAGAAATCAAAGAATACAGATATTGAATCCGAACAGGTAGAAATACAGGAACAGGTAGAAATGCAGGAACAGGTAGAACTAGGTGAGGAAGAAGTAAATGAAATAGAGCAAAAGAATAAAAATAAAAGGGAAAGTGATGTTGCAAGTCAGACAGTTGAAAAGAATGAAAATAAAATATATCCCAGAATTCCAAGAAAATTGAATTAAAAAAAAAAAAAAATAATAATAATAATAAAAAAAAAATAATAAATAAAAAAAATAATAAAAATAAAATAAATAAATAATAATAATTAAATAAACAAGGAAAAAAAAAAAAGTTATAAGTATACACATATACATATATATATATATATATATCTAAGGGAAATAACTTAAAGGAAATAGAGTAAAGGAAACTAAAAGGAAAAGTTACCGGAAAGAATAGTAAGATAGCCGTCTGGAGACGCAGCTACATGCGTACTCCCAGAAGCGGCTCACGAAAGTAAGAAAGAGAAAGATATATATAGAAAGAGAAGGAGAGGATGGCGAAAGACCGCACAAAAGGGAGCAGCCGAGAGCGGCTGTTGACATGATGTAAGGGAATGTACCCGTCCATCAATTAAAATGGGACTGACGTTACCCACTCAGGAACAGTAGGAAAAGAAACGGGTCACCTAATTATCGACAGTATGATCGTCGAGGCGGGCGCGAAATTATCGACACAGAGAGAGAAAGAGAGGGAGAGAAAGAAAGAGAGGACGGATAGATACACGCGTCGTTGGACGCACTTCTGAGAAAGAGGTAAGGGGGTGGCCAGAGCGAGCCGGAGTCACTCCATGAGCAAGCGCTCGCGGATATATATATATATATATATATATTAAATTAAATAAAGTGGCCTCGCCACTCTTGAAGTTAAAATAAATAAAGGACCAAAAAGGAATTGGAGGGAAAAAGAAATAAAAGGGAAACAGAATTTTCATAAAGTTCAAATTTATTATAATCAATGCATTAAGCATTCATTATATAAGTACATAAAAAAAAGGAAAGAAGGAAAACAATATTCCTTTAAAAATTTTTTTTTTTTTTTTTTTATTCGATGTCGGGAATCCTCCTCCCATCGCACACGCAGTCCTCGAAAAACTCCCAACATTCCTCACATGATGGGGGAGGGGTCCACTCATGTGGGCGAATGATTCGTGCAAATCTGCTGTCCTCCCATGGGAGCCTCTCCACGGAGTAGTCCCAGGTAATCCAGGGACCCAAAATGCGGATAGTGGCGCGGTAGAAAATTGACCGGATCTGATGACACATGTTGCTATAAAAAAAATAATAATAATAATAATAATAGTAATGGTAATAATAAATAAATAAATAAGAATAATAACAATGGTAAGAAAAAAAAGAAGAGAAATAAGAAATACTTACAGGTTTTTTTCAAATAAAGGCTTTTGAGGAGCGAGTTTTAGTGTGGTGTCTCTGCTGAGAGTTGTCAGGCGAATGAAGAGACTGCTCGAGCACTTATCGCTCGGGGGTCTTGGTATGCCGAAACAGTCATTTAGATTTGGCTATCACAGGGTTCAGGTGACAGACTGTACACGGGGGAGCGTCGCTTTTATAAGACACACACACGCACGACAGTAATAATAGTGAACAAAGGAAAAAGAATATGTACAGCGAGTTGACCCAAAAATTTAATTTTGAGCACTGTCTCTACCGAGACCGAGCGTTGTTCTTCGAAGCAACCCTCGTTTTGGGGGGGAGGTGTTACGTCCGGTGAATTTTACCAAAAAAATTCACTGACGCAACCGGCTGAAAATCAACAAATTTGGAAATAAAATAATAGTCAGGAAAGTCATAGAAAATCCATAGAAAAATTATAACACGATTATTAATTATGCGTCAGCCAGCACTGAATGATTCAATTCAGTGATTGGCATAGCAACAATTGAGTAACTAAAAAAATATCGCAAGGGGTATATTCAGGTTGCTGGACAGGTATCATCGGCAGCGAGCATACCTTAGGCTACCTGAAGATCTCATTGTTTTAATTGAGACCGGAAAGGGCAATCCGAATCCTTAGCTAAATGCGTCGGGAGACGGAGCCTTATCGCTCCAATACATAGCGCGGAGCAACGCACATACGCACACAACGGTGCAGCCAGAGAATCCGTGTGACTGTCTCGAGGCGGCTGATTGGCAAAATCACCGTCGGCGCTAACGAGTGCAGCACCTCTCAGGGCATAATTATTCAAAATATGATTTAAAGTATATTTAATTGTTTTTGATATAAACAACATCGGAATATACCAAATGTGGAGATTTCGCCAGAAAATAATGAATGAATCAATTATCTAATAAAATCACGAATGAAACGAAGTTTGGGTCAAATCGTTAATATAAAGTTGTCATAAACATTTATGACTTATTATTATGTATTATTATTATCATCGGGGAAATTAATTAACACATTAAAATCATAGTTTACTATCACTAGAATAGTCAAATAAAATAGTCAGTAGCAGAGAATTAATTATTATCATCCGAGAAAAATATTTAGAGACATTAAATAATTATCCGTTGAAAAACAGGAATTTATAAGCAATATTTGGAGTAGTTTGAATAATCGGGTGTATAACTTTGGATAGGAAAATCGTAGAAACTTCGTTCAAATTTGTGAATTCTTGTTGTTTAAATCTAAGATTGTCGGAGTAATTTGTTTATCACGAAAATCATTGTGAAGACCGGAATTCTGAAATTATTAAAATAAGCTGCGGAAGACGCTAAAACCGATCGATATTGACCGAAGAAGGGGGCGGCTGATGCAACGGGCAGCTTGGAGGCGCGGGTGCCCCCGATCAAAACAATAAAAGAGGCACTTCCAAGGGCGGCAGGACAGTCTTTCGACACAGTCTTGCGGGTGACATATCTCACCTCTTCGCGACAGTCTTGCGGGCAACATACCTCTACCTCTTCGTGACAGTTGTCTTTCGCGGGTCGGAACCAGTCATCCGACGCATACATCTACAGTTATTATCCGCGGAAAACTAATTATTGTCTAGAAGTCTTTGACTTCTCACGGAGTATTGTATCAACACAGTTAAAATTTCAATATAGTTTCGGAGTCTGAATTCTGGAGTTAACAATCAAATAAATATTCTAAATTTTCGACGGATAAATAAATTGGAGTTCAACGAAAAGTTATTTCATCATCCTGCATATTTCGATATCAGTATTTACTCGTCCATCTCATCATTCATCGTTGATAAATCGACTTTCCCTGAAAGAAAGAAGGAAGGAAGGAAGGAGGAATTCGGAATCAACATCTTTCATCCATTTTCGATCATTCCATTCATAAGAGTCATTCATTGACAATCACCGTAAGTCATCGAATTATTTAAATTCAAATCATTTATTTTATTTCAACGATCGTCCTTGAATAACTTATTCCATTGACGAACAATTAATTATCTTGAACATTTGAGGAACTTGTCGAATTATTTAATTTCAATTCATTTTATCTCATCGGTCATTTTGAGATTTTATTCTTTTGTTATTTCACCGGATGTTAATTAACTATCTCGAATCATTATCAATCAATAATCAGGGTTTCAATAAATCATAGTTTCGATAAATCATAGTTTGAATTTAAAAGTCGAGATCTTCGATCCTTTTTCGAGAGACCCAGGGTATAGAGCAATGAACTCAACGTTTGGAGATAACGCTGGCCTTCAGTCGGTGGCGGGCAGCATTGCGCGACCGTGAGGGATCTAGTTACACAGCCTTGCTACGGTGTGTCAGGGTCAAGTGAGGAATCATAATATTTTGAACGTGATGGACACCTTATAAGATCATCGAGCTATATTCTTTTCGACATGCAGACTCAGCCCATCCCTGAATAATTTTCCGAAAGGTTAGATTCAAAAGGGGCACTGTTCTGGTAAAGCGTCACATGCGATAAACGCGTAATAGGGAGAGAAATCTCCTTTACCGTAGATGCAGGAAAAAGCTGATCAGGACGTAACAATATTTTTAGACATTAAAAAACCTGTACAACTAGATTTAAGAATAAAAATGCAAACTTTATTGTACAAATTTTAAACAAAATTATTTTTACTTACCTTCAACCATCCTTTCATATATTTTCTAAATAAGCTGAAAAAAATTTTTAAAAAACATTTATTCAATTTTTTCAAAACTCTCAAGGAAAAACGCTACTTGAGTACAGCGTCTTAGACGACTCGACCAAGCTAGCTCACGTGAAGCATCGAGCCAGCCTCAACAAACACTCTACGCGGTAGAGAGAGAGAGAGCGATGCAGCCGTAGCTAGCCAACTCTTGGAAAATCCAAGATGGCGCGACTCACTGTTACGCCGTCACCAGCTGTCCACAGCGCTTCTGATACTTCATCCCTTGGCCGCTACACCGTTACGCCGCTACGCTACTCAACACGCTCTACGCATAAGAGAGAGAGAGAGGGTCCGTTGGGCCCGACGCTAGCCACCCGTCGGCGCATGGAAAATCCAAGATGGCGCGACTCAACGATACACCGTCACCAGCTGTCCCGCACGCTCCAGCCAGCTCTTCCCCACCTCTCTCTCTCTCATTCTCTCTCTCTCTCTCCCTCTCTCTCTCCCTCTCTCTCTCTCTCTCTCTCTCTCTCTCTCTCTCTCTCTCGCTCTCGCTCTCTCTCTCTCCACCGACGACGCACCAGCTCTACCAGCACCTCATCCTGACCACCCTCTACCACCCTAGCGAAATGCGGGGGGAGAGGGGGGAGGGGGGACAACCACCCTCGCGCCGAACGACCGGGCCTGGCGGCCCGGCCGGGTAGTACTCCCCACTCCGAGATGCCGCCATATTGAAAATCCGTATAAGTACCGACAGTCTTACCCCCTCCACCACGGGCGACCGCCGCCATCTTGAAATCCGTATAGGTACATGTTCTACTTAGCAGAACTACGTCATAAATTAGAAAATCGTGAGGATGCGCATTTCGAGATGCGCAACGGCCTCGTGTATCGAAAACATGGCAAAGACCTGTTATTCTATGTACCCGAGAAGATGGAGAAGAATGTTATCTTCAAGTACCACGATGAACTTGGACATCTTGGTATGGATAAAACAAGAGATGCGATTACCCGTCTTTACTGGTTTCCAAACTTGCGGGACAAAGTAAACGAACACATAAAAAATTGTTTGAAATGCATATCATTCTCGCCATCTTCCGGTAAAGTCGAAGGATACTTGCATACTATCCCGAAAGGAAACCGTCCGTTTTCCACGTTGCACATCGATCACTTCGGCCCCGTCGACAAGAAACGCGTGTTTCTTGTAGTCGATGGCTTTACAAAATTCGTGAAACTATACGCGACGAAAACGACCGCTAGCCAAGAAGCTATCGAATGCTTTATACAGTACTTCAAATCTTACAGTCGACCGAACGCTATAATTTCTGATCGCGGAAGCGCATTTACGTCAAAAGAATTCCAAGAATTCATATCAAACCAACACATTAAGCATATTCAGATTGCTACAGGCTCCCCTCAAGCAAACGGACAGGCAGAAAGAGTTAATCGCACGCTAGGACCTATGATATCCAAGCTAACCGAAGACACAGTAGGAAAACGTTGGTATCAGGTGCTAGACCAGGTCGAATTTGCACTGAACAATACTGTAGTCAAATCTACGGGCGAAACTCCAAGTCGACTCTTGTTTGGAGTAGATCAAAGAGGAGAAGCTATAGATGATTTGCGCGAATTTATCGAAAGTAGTGTTAAAAGCGAGAATCGAGATCTCGTTGCAATCAGGAAATTAGCAGCGGAAAACATCGAAAAAACACAAGCGCGAAACAAAAGATATCATGACAAAAAACGAAAGAAATCGCATATTTACGAAGTTGGAGATCTGGTAATGATTCGCAATTTCGATAGCACTCCGGGTGCCTCGCGGAAATTAA
Organism: Ichneumon xanthorius; assembly: GCA_917499995.1. Lineage (NCBI taxonomy): Eukaryota > Metazoa > Arthropoda > Insecta > Hymenoptera > Ichneumonidae > Ichneumon > Ichneumon xanthorius. The sequence goes on from OU824206.1 coordinate 20,207,572, forward strand.
TTCCCAAATTTAAGGGTCCCCACGCTGTTACGCGCGTCCTTCGGAATGATCGGTATTGCGTAAGCGATATCGAAGGGTTCCAGAATACTGGTAAACCGTACCAAGGTACATGGGAGGCGGCAAATATGCGGCCGTGGTGCCAAACGGGGAATTCAAATGGTAACTAAAGATCCTACAACACAAGTTATTTATGTACATGTTGCAACTACAATGTTGAACAAAAAATCAATTGTTATATTGGTTGTTTAAACGACAAAGAGTAACGATATTATGTTATAAGCTAAGAATATGTTTGTAAAAATGAATTATAATTCGAAACGAACAGCGTCCGGGACGGACTTATATCAGGCTGGCCGAATTGTAGTAGGCTATGAGATCTTCATTTGATGGGAGATAAAGGAGCGACGATAAGCCAAGACAGTCAGTCCTGTTCCGACCATCGAAGAAGAGACACGTTTTGAACTGTAATGCGTATAAATGTGTTTTTCAACGGATATATTGTACCCAATTCATTGTAAAACGGCCTACAAAGGTTATATTGATAAGCTACATAGCAAATTATTACGTTTATTGTGCTTCTTTTAATTGCAGCAAAACGCATTACGCCTTGGGTGCGCACGCTTCCATGTGCTTGCACGGGATGAAACCTGGCTGGTATGAGGAAGAAGAAGAGATTGAGGGAGACAGAAATGAAGAGAGAGTGGCTCGACCGCACAATGAAGAAGAAAGCAAGAGACGAGACACGGAACAAGAGAAGATTGAGAAACAGCGCAAGGATGAGGTGATCGAGACACAAAAAAACGAAGGAGATGAGAATACGAGGCAGCGTGAGGAAGAACAGAGCATTAAAAGACAGTGCGAGGATGAAGAGAGAATGGAAACGCAGCATGAGGAAGAAAAGAGAATTGAAAGGCAGCGAGCGGAAGAAGAGAGAATCGCAAGACAGCGCGAGGAAGAAGAGAGAATGGAAAGGCAGCGTGAGGAAGAACAGAGACTTAAAAGACACCGCGAGGATGAAGAGAGAATGGAAAAGCAGCGTGAGGAAGAAAAGAGAATTGAAAGGCAGCGAGCGGAAGAAGAGAGAATTGCAAGACAGCGCGAGGAAGAAGAGAGAATGGAAAGGCAGCGTGAGAAAGAAAAGAGAACTGAAAAGCAGCGTGAGGAAGAAGAAAGAATTAAAAGGTAGCGCGAAGAAGAAGAGAACATTAAAAGGCAGCGTGAGGAAGAACAGAGAATTAAAAGACATCGCGAGGAAGAAGAGAGAATGGAAATGCAGTGTGAGGAAGAAAAGATAATTGAAAGGCAGCGTAAAGAAGAAGAGGGTAAAAAAGGGCGATCAAGAGGGCGAAAGTGAGAGTGAAGAAGAGAGTGACCAAGAGCAGATTGAGGAACAGCGCCAAGTAGAAGAGGAAATCGAGAGACAAGGCAATGAAGGAGATGAAGATGAGAGACAGGGCAAAGAAGAGTTAGCATACCAGAAACGACGTGGGCGAAGAAAAGGCTGAAATGGCGAGTGAACAGACAGAAAAGAAGGATGAACGAGAAAACAATGAAAAACAACCAAAACCAAAACGAAAAAGGAAAACTTAATTGGACAGGTTGCTCGAAGAAGCCAAACATTATAAATACATTAAATGGTATAGCAACGATTAGTCAAAATTCGTCGTGTGCGACGAAAGAAAAAAAAAAGAAAAAGTAATAATTGTACTGCTATACACTTCGTCGCAGGTAAAAACATGTGTAATGAGCAAATCAATTAATTCTTGTTTATTGTTTTTGTTAATTTATTATTGTGTAATTGTGTTTTTTCAGACATTTTTCCATATAAAAAAAATCAAAGCTAATTGAAAAATCTGAAAAAACTCATACGTATTCATAAAAATAAATGAATCATTTTCATTGAAAAAACAGTTGTTTTGCCGGGCAATTTGTTAAACAATTAATTTTTGGATTAATTTGTTAAGAACATTGTTCGAGAATCAGCGCGGCGACGTGCCCTAGCTCGAGCGGCCGCTGTTCGGCAGCACCTCCCGGCCGACTCCGGCGAGGACGACGCGCGCCGTCGACGCGCGCGCACCGGCTCTCATCCGAGGCGGCACGGGTTACGTGCCGCGTGTAACAGGTTTCGCGCTCATCTACGCCTAATGGCTGAAACGGGTCGCCACGCGGTCGGGTAGATCACCGATTTTGTTTGGTTTTCTCAACACGTTAGATCTCACGTTAGGTCTGCTCACAAGTTCGGTATAACTCATGTGGTGACACGTACCATCGTTACGTGATATCGTTTGCGCTCACTCGGAGCATAACGCGAGTGATTTTCTCGGACACGCAGCATGCGTAGTCACACCGGAATTTCTCACGTTCTCAACGGCTACCTCGCGTCGATACAGCGTCGCGGGTAGATCTTCTCACTCGGCGGTTACCCCGTGGCGTTACGAAGTTACGGGTATTTTTCTCATCGGTCTCACGGTCGACTCAAGCGATTAATATAATTTAATGGGCTCACCGGGACCGCTCATATCGGGCTTACTCATCATAAACGGTTATTGTTAGTCTCATCGTGAGTTATTGTTATTCGGTACCTGCTCAACGGCCTACTCAATGTACAGTGTTTTTCGCGCATTCTACCATCGTTTTCGTTATTTAATAAAGAGTTTATTTTCACTGTTAACATCGGCAGTGTTCATTTATTTACCCCCGTTCCGCTATATCTCATCCTGGCATTTCTCAAACAAACATTTTGTAATTATTATTGTGCAAAATTAATCTTTTCAATACCTTTAATATGCATGAATTATTTCAGACTTTTATATCATCGAAAAGTACTTGCAATATTCGCTTACTTTTCTCGAACTTATGCGAGATGAGCGGGAAGCAACATAGCTTCGAAAAAAAAATTTCTGATTAAAGGATTCAAACCTCAATTGAGCGAGTCTCTAGACAACCACTCCAACCGCGAGACCATTCATCATATTATTAGTGAAGTAGTATTTTGTTATACCGTTAAGCCGTATTTTCCCATACTTAAACCAAGTACTTAAAAAAAAAAAATTAAGCGAGCGAAGGACGCTACCAAGTAGTTGTACTCCAAAATGCCGGAAGTATTTCTCAGCTCTACGTTATCTCATAAATAAATCATCGGATCGAAGTGATATAAGATTTTTAGTATAGAATGTCTATCCAAGCTTTCCAGTTCGCTTAATTCCGAACACATTCGTTCGGTGGATTCTTGTGTACGATGATCGCGATCAGCAATCGATCCAACATTTTTTGATTGTGCGTGAGTTAACGCGATTGTGCGTGAGTTAACGCGATAATTTACGGACGACTCGATCTCGGCAACGAAGCATCGGATCGACTTTTCAAGGACACTTTTATGATATAATTCGGACCCAAGCTTTCCAATGGGCCTAATTACGATCATAATCGTCCAGCGGTTCCCGACATATGATGAAGTGAACCTGAAATACGGGTGTGAGGAGATCGATTGTGAGTGAGTTTACGCGAGATAATTTTCCGACGGCTCGATTTCGGCAACGAAGACCTGGTGAGTGTATATATTTTATCGTCTCATATTTTTTAAATTTATGTTGGTTGGGCTTTTCATTTTTGTTAAAAATTTTTAATTTTTTGTTATTAATATATTTTTTTTTGCCCTAACCTCAAAAGATGAGCTGTATTTAATAAGTAGAAAAAAGTAGAATCAATGGGTATCTCCACCTAAAATACTCATATAGTTTTTTATATATTTATTCTTTTTTCATTTTGTTTTTTATCTGTTTTCAGGAATACGTGCATAGGAGGAGACCGTCGAGGACGACTTCGACGAGGAGGCGACCGTCGAGGAGGAGACCGTCAAGTTTCAACGAGGAGACCGTCGAGTTTTGACAAGGAGGAGACTGTCGAGGACAATTTTGACGAGGAGGAGACCGTCGAGGAGGAGACCGTCGAGGAGGAGACCGTCGAGGAGGAGACTGTCGAGGACCATTTCGACAAGGAGACCGTTGAGGACGACTTCGACGAGGAGTACACCATCGAGAAGGATTTCGACGAGCAGGAGACCGTCGAGTTTCGACGATAAGCTTCACTCAGCTCTAAGTCGCCTCGTTACTCGCCAACGCCTTCCTGTGCACGTTTCCGCAACGAAACTCGACCAATCCGCAGTCTGAGTACGCCGTGTATCCTTACATTAATTTCAACAGGTAGAGTTACTTCAAAATTCTATTTTTCTTAGTGCAAGAAAAACGACTTCCTCTTTACCATAACGACAAAAATGCTTTCAGACTCTTCTCGGCGTACAGGCAAGACAAGCCGAACAGGTCTCATGCGGTTACGGAAAAACTGAAGTGTCTGTTTCACTATTTTCGACAAGTCACCACCAAAGGTGCGTTTTGTAGTGTGCTGCCCTCGCGCCACGACAAACGCGCACTGGCGGTGAAGATCCAACTCGATAATCAACCGATCGTTATCGTCGCTAGGCGCCGTGTGCGGTACCGAAATATGTAAACGATATGACCCATCTAGGTAGGCTCGACGATCTGGGGCAGCGACGAGTGTGAGAGAGCTGTGCTCCTTCCCCCAGTCGTCTACAGAGAATCACCGAGACTACACGGTAAATGTCCGCGAGCGATCTCGTAATTTGCGAATCGATGTAATTCGTGATCGTAAGTCGATCAACACTTGTCTCTTCCAAATTATAAAATCGGTGATAGGTGTTGAGTGAAATTGAACAGGTATGCGATTTTATAATGTTATCTTTTCGGCGAAATAAGTTTGTATATTAATTGTAACCGCGCCTCGTGTCTACCTAGGACGACTAGGTAGCCATTACGGGCCACAATTTTCGATTATTCATCTGGCGTGCGACAACATCAGATCTCGAGGGATCAAATCACATCTGGCAACCTTCTTTGGCCAGCAGAATAGCGGGGTTTGACGTGCTGCAGGTCGGCGACAAGAACACGTTGTGTCGGAGAGGACACGAAGAACTGGGCGAATTCAACGGTACGCCCGTCCGACCTGAAGAATCGGCCGCAGTCACCAGTTCTCTGCTCCATTGTGGGCGCGATACGAGATAAGTACTCTTTTGAGGGTAGACACGAGGACTCGTGTGAGGTTCGCGAGTTCTCCAAAACGTATATTTTGTGTTTTTTTTTTTAATGATTATCTTCGTATCACATGTGCGCGTCACTTCTCCCGCGAGTCGCGGCGAATAGTTCTGGAAGGAACGATGATAAAAAGTTAGAAAGCAGTGATGATAAGCTAACCAACAATTACTCGATGTGTATTGGTATCTAACGTCGTTTGTCTCGCTCTATAAAGAAGAAAGGGAGACGGAAAAGAAAAGGGATCGTCCGATTGTAAAATCGTCATATATTGTATTTTCCATCTCACGTGTAATTTGTTTCTTCATGTCACGGCTCGGCCGGATCGTTGCTATTGTCATATATATATATATATATATATATATATATATATATATCGCGCTGTTGTTCTTTTTTTGTACCGTGTTTTTCGAATATCGAATTCTTGACGGCGACCTTTAGTCGCGTCGATCGATCGGTGTGGATGAATGTGTGCGTGCATTATAGTTCGGAATCATGAATGTATTACACTGAAAAATATTGCTCCCTGTTACCATTCGAATATATATGTGTCTAAGGAATCTAAGCAAAGAATAGTATATTGTGCACCGAGGGAGGGAAGGAGGCCATTCTGGCCCGCGTGCGATTTTCGCCCGAGGCGAAGCCGAGGGCGAAAACACGCGGGTCAAAATGACCTCCTGACCTCCCGAGGTGCACATACTATTTTTCGTCTCTTTTGGTGGGAAGTTCGACGCCAAAAAAGTGAGAATCAAAGTCCGGCAAATGAGGTTAGAAGAAACGTCAAATGTATCTATCAAAATGCATATACCGAGATCTAAAGGTAGAATGAATGCACTATTGAGAAAATATATTCATAGCTGAATAATGTATAATAGTCGATTTCCAAATTATTAAATTTATTAATTGTTAATGCGATAAATTGCAAATTGAAACAACAAAAGAAGGCACACGTCACATAGTTTACTGCCTTTGGACGTGATCACGATCTTTAACTTAAAGACTTAAATATTTTTAGTGAAATTGACTCTAACGCAAAGATAGCGGTGCGACTCGTTGATCGCCTTTGTGGCTCGGAGCGGATACTCAATCAATCAATCATTCTTCGTAATGTTGTAGTTTATTGTAAGATGGCGAATCTTGCATTTTCTCATCTTCAAATTCGGATATTTTTTCGGAATTTCTTCAATCCAATCTTCTGTCTGTGGATCCATATTTTCGTTGGTCTCGCGTATCGTTGTGGAATGTTTTCTTTTTTTCTGTCGTGGTCCTCCTCTAAAGAGTTCGTTGCGATATATATCGAATAGGTCGCAAGTATTGTTGTCACTGGTATCGAAGCCTATTGTTGTCAATTTATTCGTGCCGTGATTGGTCGGTTATACTGACGACGAAGTTCCGCGAGGGTCGTCATTGAGTGCGCTCCGTTCTGGCGACTCCGTGAGTCTTCGACAGTTTGACAGATGACAGCTGACGACGAGATGCCAGTCAACGAAGCGATCGTAGAATTTAACGCGACTTTAAACTTTATCGATAAAAACCGATCTGAAGAAACGATTTCCACGCACGAACCTGATCGCAGTTTACCGTTCGTTTTTATAGTTGACGCAAAGAAACTCGCAGTAACGAACGCGATCTTCGACAGTTTGACAGATGACAGCTGACGACGAGATGCCAGTCAACGAAGCGATCGTAGAATTTAACGCGACTTTAAACTTTATCGATAAAAACCGATCTGAAGAAACGATTTCCACGCACGAACCTGATCGCAGTTTACCGTTCGTTTTTATAGTTGACGCAAAGAAACTCGCAGTAACGAACGCGATTACTCTAAAAATATATGTACTATGCTTTATGATTATTAATAAATATGTCTATTATAAAGTCATCTATGAACTGTTAGAGTTTGTTTGTTAAATAAAAAATCAGGTAATTTCAGGTAATAAATAGCAAGATTAAGGTTGAAAAATCCGTTGTAAGTTTATTTTATTTAATATATTAATAAATATTACATAATACCGGCAGATTTTTATACATCAATATATAAATTTATTAATGTTAAATATGGGAGTTTTTATTATACATGGGAGGGATTATATTGCCAAAAAAAATACAAGGGCACTTTCGATAAATCCATTCCCAAGCAAATAAAAAAACAAATATCGGTCTGCTCGAAGAACAAAAAAAAAACTCGAGACTTAAACGAGAAACATCGGTTTTCAAGAGAGTTAACAATCTTTGGGCCCACTCCATGCTCAAAAAAAAAAAAAAATCTAAACAGAAATTGTAGCGAAATGTTTATTCGCATCTCTGTCGTTTAACAGGCGGAGAGGTGATGTTGAGCATCCGGTTCGAGTCGAAGGCCTCTTCATCGGTCGTGACGATGTCCGCACCTGAGTCTAGCTTGATGTAGAGGTATGTTCCGTAGTGGACCGTTCCGGTAACTTTCACTGCAATGCCTCTCGCTAGCCCCTCCGGAAGACCTGCGACAGATGTCAGGCGAACTTCTAATTTGAGGTGACCGTTCGTTATGCTGCCAAAACCGAACGACGATTCGTTGTTGAAATGGGGGGATTCGCGGAAGTTGCATTTTACCCAACCTGCGATACCTAAAACACCAAAAAAGTCAACGATAAGTATTTTTTATTTAAATTAAAAAAATAATTATAAGAATATATCTGGCACTTACAGACTTTGTAGCCCTCTCTATCGACCACGACGGCTGGGCAGCCGCGTCCCTTGCGCGCTATCGATGATTCCGATACCGATGGGTATCGATATCGGAATCATCGATATCGCGCGGAGGGACTCGGCACGCGTCTGCCCAGCCGTCCTTTATTTTTCAAAACATCGGGCTTAGCGTTGGTATGATATAAACAAAAGAAAGCTATATTAACACGTCGTCAATCGTCTTTCTGAGTCGGAGTACAACGCACGGGTCTGCCGAGAGTCCGCTTCTATACTTTTCTTCGAAAATATTTTCGATTCAAGCGCGCGACAATCACAGTGTGGAGAATGGCCGAGTATTCTTCAAACGAGGCTATTGATAAGGTGATCGGGGGCGACGACAACATGTAAGTTTTCAATGATTATTATAAAAAAAAAACAAGTAAAATACATTCATAAAAAAATTTACAGATTTACAAATTAACAAAAAATTAACAGTATTACAAATAATTACAAATTAATATTCTACAGAAAATTAATATATCAGAGCATTTACAAATTAAAATATTATTATAAAAAACTAACAGATTTACAAATAACAACAAATTAAAATGAAAAATTAACAATATTTACAACTAAAAATATAAAATCACTAAAAAATTCACTCAATTTTTTCAACAGCGAAATCCGAGGGTTCGTGGACGCCATTCCCGGCCGTTCAGTCGTAGGCGTGACGCGCCGATTGAACCTATTTAAATTTGTTATTAACAATGGTGCTGGTAAGAGGATCCAATGTCTGGCCTGGGAGAAAGAAGTGGATCGTGTTGCCGAGATCGTCGAAATGAACAAGGTGAGTTTATATAAAAATTGCGATTTGAAAAAATTCTGTCTAGCCTAGAAACACACACTAACCTTAAAAAAATGTTAACATCACGTCTAATTTGGAGTCTTCAATATAAAAATATTATTTAACCTTAAAATTTATTAATGTACTAATGTGAATTTTTTTCTTTTTTTTCATTCAGATTCTGCACATTGAAGCAGCTCAAGCGAAAATCATTACCACCGCCCGGTATAACTTAGGAAACGCTCACTTCGAACTAAACATCCGGTCGATCACAGTAATAGAGGACGAAGGACTTCGTGTGATAGCTCGTGCAGTACACGCGGATATACCGGAGGTTGAATGGGACGATGTGGCCGATAGAGAGGGCGACAAAGTCTGTAAGTGTCAGATTATTATTACAATTATTTATTTTATTTTTTTTAATAAAAAATACTTATCGTTGACTTTTTTTTTGTTGTTTTAGGTATCGCAGGTTGGGTAAAATGCAATTTCCGCGAATCCCCCCATTTCAACAACGAATCGTCGTTCGGTTTTGGCAGCATAACGAACGGTCACCTGAAATTAGAAGTTCGCCTGACATCTGTCGCAGGTCTTCCGGAGGGGCTAGCGAGAGGCATCGCTGTGAAAGTTACCGGAACGGTCCACTACGGAACATACCTCTACATCAAGCTAGACTCAGGTGCGGACATCGTCACGATCGACGAAGAGGCCTTCGACGCGAACCGGATGCTCAACATCACCTCTCCACCGGTTAAACGACAGAGACGCGAATAAACATTTCGCTACAATTTCTGTTTAGATTTTTTTTTTTTTTTTGAGTATGGAGTGGGCCCGAAGATTGTTTAGAGTTTTAGAAACATAATCTCTTGAAAATCGATGTTTCTCGTTTAAGTCTCGAGTTTTTTTTTGTTCTTCGAGCAGGCTGATATTATTTGGCCAATGTTTATTTATTTTTTAATGTAGCAGGCTGATAGTGCTTAGCATATTTTTTTTTTCCATCGGGCTCTCCTTCGATCCGAATTCTGTACCGCGATTTGTGTCGCGAGTTTGTTTTTTTATTTGCTTGGCCATGGATTTTTCTAAAGTAAACACTTCAATGTTTTTTGTCAATAAAATCCCTCCCATATAATAAAAACTCCGATATTATAATATTTATATTTTTATGTATAAAAATCCGCCGGTATTTATGTAATATTATGTAATATATAAATAAATACATAAACTTGCAACGGAATTGCAATCTTATCTTGCCATTTTTATTACCAGAAACAGTAGTAAATATAATTTTTTCATCACACGGTGCGGAAATGGCCACTTTTCCGCGCGCTCCGCGCGCGTAAAACCGCCATTTTCGCACCTTGTGATGAAAAATGTCGTACGTCCCTCGTGCGGAACACTTTTTCTAACTCGTGTGATTACAGCACTCGCCTTCGGCTCGTACTGCAAACTCACACTCGTTAGAAAACGTTTTTTTTTCGCCCTCGTGGAGTAATGTACTATTTTTTTTACAAAACATCCAGAGCGCGTTCGTTTTATGAAACTTGCAATCGCTGTATGTGAGATGGCCGGCATTTTTATCGGTGATCGCGTTTGTTACCACGTGTTTCTTTGTATCAATATAAAATCGAACGGTGAACTCCGATGAGGTTCATGCGTGGAAATCGTTTCTTCGAATCGGTTCGGGTTTTCCGCGTGAGATACGATTTCCGGCGTTCCACCGCCTGCCCCATTTTCGGGCAGCACAAGAGTATGGCCTTAAGGGCATGTGATACACACGTATTGATGCTCCGATGGTAATAAATCGCTATCCCTATTTTCTCCGTGATGATTAACGCTTCGACCAAAATCAAATATTAGGTTCTTATAGTCAATAGATTTCAGTATGAAAACCTAATTTGCTTTTACTCGTCATATCAATCGTTTTGGCGAAAATAGGGCAGGCGATTTGTTACCGTCTGAGACTGTACCACATGCCCTTAAGGACATGTGAAACGACTCAGTCGGTAACCAAAATCTGTAATAAATGCGACTCAGAGACCGTAGACCTTTCGGAAAAAGCAAGGTATTAGCGGAAGGACAATTTAATACCGCGTCCGATGATACTTGAGTTTTATTCGAAGCGTTAACCGGTTTTAAATGGCATTGATTCGAAAAATGCATCTATCTCTCTCGCTCTCACATGTCACGTGATGCATCTTTCATATGGCCTTAAGTTAAAAAGAAAATAGATAGCCGATAACCATCTGTACATTGAAAACAAAATGAACAATACGATATATTGGGGCAATGACTTTTTTCAGTTGTAAAAAATACCATGTATATATTTTATCATGCATTCCCTATTCGTTTTTTCATCGCTCGATATATTCACTCGTGTGACGAACAAATTCTCATACTAGGTAGTAAAATTTAGAACAAAAAAACGTAATTGATTTTTTTAAATCCTGAAACTCAACGAGCCATATCTCATTCACGGTGAGTCGTAGCTCATAACTTCTTCGGAGTATGGATGTATGCCTTTCTATGCAAGTAGAATATAGTACAGAAATTCTTTTGATAGTTATTTTTTTCATTTTTTTAGTTATAGTATTCAAGTGAGTTTTCTTCGATTTACACGCTGTGTTTTCGATATGAACAGTTAACCGACGAATGAGAGATCGCTGTTTGAAAATGGCAAGCGCTCATTGGTCGGTTAATTTACCCGTGCTTCGTGAAGAGAAAGTATAAAATCACGATTAATGAAAATAATGTTTCGCACGCAATATTAAGTCGCATCACTTTTTACTTCTGGCCGCTCTGGAGCCCGTTTTTAGTTAAAACTGAAAACATTTATGCATTCGGACACCTTATATGTTACCCCATCCTCCGTGTCCTCTCTTGCATTTGTTTTTTTGTTACCAAGACGTCAATTGCGAATCCGTTCATCAGCAAACGAAATACTGAAACTAAATCGTCGAGCAAGTAAAAAAAGCCGATGAAATTAAACGCTTCACAACAGAAAAGTTACCAAATCTAAATATCGGTGACTAATAATATAGTGCTGTGACAATAGTGTTGTGTATATATATAAATACATATAAATTCATGTATATATCATGTATATAGTAGTCTAAATCAACGACTACAGAGGCCAAAATATAATCGCATCGTTGCCTAACCGTTCTGCCAGGCAGGTCTCCAAATATTTTCGGCTACGAATACTAAGTAAGTAAAAAATGATGATCATGTAACCTCAAGTATAAGTTCCGAAAAAATACCCTCGAAATTGAAAAATTACACAGATTTTTTTCATAATTTCTGTTTATTCACGAAGCTTCTATAAGAGAGCGTGGTTCGCAATTTTTTCTCATTTTGAAAAAAAGTTGCTACTTAAATTTTGATGGACAACATTTTTTTAAAAATAAAAATCTGACTGAAAAATTGAAAACTGAGCGAAAGAAGGTGGGTCACCCTATGTCCCACTGTGACGCAAAGAGTGAAACAAAAAAATCCAACATTTAAATTATAAATATAAAAATTTTTATAATTAAAAATTTACGAACAAAAAATGTTTACTTAATTTAAAAATTCTTTATAAAATTTGACTCCAATTTCAAACTTTCATTTTACTTAAAGGCACGCAAGCTCCGCATTAGCTTAATCTATCATTAAAATAACGTGCACAACTGTCAAATTCTTTACAAAACTTAACTCCTATTAAAATTTACGACAAAGTTTGATTTATATAAAATTTAATTCTCAACATAATTGGACTCTAATTTCAAATTTTCGACAAAAATGGTGCTTCCAATAGCAAGTTTTCAATTGACGGGATTTTTTCTAGGTTTAAATATAAGAGGCATTCTCTGTCAATTCAGCCACTTTTTTTTTACCATCTCAGATCTGCCTCATGATTGGTTATATCAAAGTACCACTAAAAGGCATTCTATGTGAATTTTTTCAGATTTTTTAATCCATAATTTTTGAAAATGTAGTTTTTTTTAAGTGATCGTATCTCGGAAACTTGAAGTTACCGAAAAAAAATGTTTCCATATAAAAGTTGTTGTTTTTTGTTAGCTTTTGAACGGAATATTTGAAATAATTTTCACGTTGCTGTAACACTGATTTTTTTACCGAAAAACGGGGAAATTATTTTTTTATTCAAAAACGGGCATTTTTTTTGGGCTGAAAAAATTACAGAGTCTTCCCACATGTCTGACAATATCACAAAAAAATCGCCAGAGTGGCACGGATTGCGGTTACGGTATAAAAAAAAAAAAATTGTTTGGAAGTTCCGAAAATCGGGATACGTGTAACTCTGGAGTTTACGATAAATTCGTAAATAAACTCAAAATGATTTACGTGAATAAATAGGAGAGTCGTGTTCCCTCCAGAGTTACACGTATCCCGATTTTCGGAACTTCCAAACAATTTTTTTTTTTTTATACCGTAACCGCAATCCGTGACACTCTGGCGATTTTTTTGTGATATTGTCAGACATGTGGGAAGACTCTGTAATTTTTTCAGCCCCAAAAAAATGCCCGTTTTTGAATAAAAAAATAATTTCCCCGTTTTTCGGTAAAAAATCAGTGTTACAGCAACGTGAAAATTATTTCAAATATTCCGTTCAAAAGCTAACAAAAAACAACAACTTTTATATGAAAACATTTTTTTTCGGTAACTTCAAGTTTCCGAGATACGATCACTTAAAAAAAAACGGCATTTTCTAAAATTATGGATTAAAAAATCTGAAAAAATTCACATAGAATGCCTTTTAGTGGTACTTTGATATGACCAATCATGAGGCAGATCTGAGATGGTAAAAAAAAAAGTGGCTGAATTGACAGAGAATGCCTCATATGAGGATTTTTGGGTGACTGCCGAAAGTCTAATCTCTACGACGTTCTTTTCGGTTAAATTACTTTCGTTCGGTGAAAATTAATACTCATATTGCGCGTATTCGCTCACACGCAACTTGTACTTACCTTAGTGATGCAAAATGATCATCTATGTTCGATCGGTCAAATTACGACAAAATAACCGTCATTTGACAGTCTTTTTCACTCATTTTTCTAAGCGAAAATAACGATCATTTTGGTGTAAGTTGACGGTCCTACATGACTGTCAAATTACCAAAACACCTATCACAATTTTTTCACATGGCACATGTATTCGGATCTATTCGAGTTGAGGGGTGATAAATATATTATTTTACTCTATAAAGAAACAAAAGTTAACGGGGGCCGTTTTCAGTTAGGACAAGAATAAGGAGAGGATAGGATTTCTTATAAAACCTTTAAGGGGATGCTGGAGTTGTTTTTTTTTCTTTTTTTTTAACCTGTTTGACCGACAGTATCAGACAATTTTTCAGTTCCGACTTAGCATTGTTAATATGTTACACATATGCGTCAAATCATGCAGGGTTATGATATTGACATAAACCCTTCGGTGTGCAATCGAATTTTGATTGAAAACTTACAAGGAATTAAGAAAACCAAATATTATAGTTTGCGAAGGTGTATGAACGTAGTGTCACGATTGACGCACAGAGGCGCCGCATCGTGTCCTACACTACATTCATGCCGTTGTCAGCGGCTCTGATCACCCGTCGCAAGTCGATAAACTAAGTAAACGCAGTTTACACTTCACGTAGTTATCTTTTGTGTAATCAACTTTCCGACGATTTTAGAATATTCGGAGAACCTCAACGAATCGGCGTGCACTCTCGTTTGATGTATCTAAGATCCAGAATATTTTATGTCGCACAAAACAAATGCTGATAACATTTCAGCGGCCATATTGGATTTTCCGACGATTACTAATATTCAATTTTCTTCGTTTCTTGTACGTTTTCAAGCAATATTCGAGTGCACGCCAAAGCGTTATTGTTCATATTATGTTCCTGTACGATTTCAAGCAAATGCGTAGCATATTAAATGTGTGAAGTCGAAACTAAGAAATCACCTGTTTCGGTCGATAAAAAAGGACGGTCCAGCAGCCCCTTAATGCAACCTCTTCTTCATGAAGCTATCAATAGTTTAATTATCATAGTTCGAGCTCAAAGCCGACCAAAAAACGGTGATTGACAAATTCAAATAATCAATCACAAATAAATCGGTCTTTTTTGACGATTCAACGAACCGTCGTGGGACCGTCACGTGACCGTCAAGTGACCCGTCTTATAAAAACCTTGCATTACTACTTTGTCTTACTTTATTTTGTACGGTGGATTCATTTTTTTAACAATAAAAATACATTCCCTTTCGCATATACGTGTGGACAGAGTAAAGTTTGCCAGACCGATAATTTTATAAAGCATAGGATACAAAAACCGATCGTAAATCCGTTCATATCCGTTCGAACATCAGAAACTCTAATTTTCGATGCGTTGTATATTAATTAAGCATTTGGTGCAATTTTGCGAAATACGTCGTGGTAATATGCACGGAATATGACTGGCAAAAATAGCAGAAATGGCGGTTGAACTAATTCTCGTGTAATGTTAATGAACGTCATAAAGATTTACCTTTCGGCTATCATATATCGTCAAAAATGTTCGACTCTAAAAAATGCTTTTTATCCATTTCAGAATCAAGCGGCCGAGAGGTCGAAAGGGGGGGGGGGGATTTAGATCAAAAGGGTGATAAGGGTGATGAGAGTACGATCTTGATTGCAAAGTGATTGAAAAACGATTATGACCTGTAATGAAACATTATTTTGACACATCGATACACGCCGCGTGTCCGGTTTTAAATACTTGAACTCGAAACGCTTCTACATTTTTTGATTATTGAAGCTGTGAAATGAATATGATGATTATGATAAGAGATCTCAATGATAATTTGAACGTCGGATAGATAAAACTGCTATTGCTTTTTTTGTTATATTGTGAAAAAAGTTGAGGTACTAGCGAAATAAATTTCGTTAGTATCCCCATTTAAAATAATCAGATATCTGACAATCTGAATTAATCTGAATTAATCGTCACTCGTGTAAATTTTTTTAAAGACGATATCAATTTCTACAATTACTACTTAATAAATAGTTTAATTATTCATCTTGTTCAAGTTCAGCGATTACTATTATACAGAATTATTACTATACTCGATGCTGGACGATTTTGTATTTTCGTAAATACGTCATCATGGGGCGAAGGAAAATTGATCGAACACCCGAAGAAGAAGCAGCATTGAAACGAATTCGTCAAGAAAGAAATGCTGAAAATCAGCGGCGCAACAGAACGAAAAATGCTCCACAGAATACGAGACATGTACTATCCGAGGAGGTACTAGCACACCAGCTACCAATACCTTTAACTCGCTGCATAGAAATACCTGGAGAAATAACAGCACAATGCAATCGCATCAACAGAACACCCGAGCAAAGAGCAGAAATTCAACGCAACAGGCGAGAAAGAAATGCTGAAAATCAGCGTCACCGTCGTGATAATGCCAATCCTCCTGCCCCAAGAGAACAACCCATGGAGGTTCTAGAATTACAAACACCAGCTGTATTGTCAGTGCAACGTGAATGCGTTATAGAACCGCCACTTGAATTGGCAGTGACTTATATTGGCGGCGAAAATCAAAGAATTCGGGATGAAAGAAACAGATTTGCTGCGAGGATCAACAATGTTCCGGAACACTACGGAGGTAGCATGACGGAACTCTGTACGCATTGTAAAGCTGCACATTTTGTGTCTGAAAAAGTATCGAACATGCGAAATTCTTTCCATGATTGTTGTAGCCACGGGAAAGTGCAGCTTGAACCACTTCCAGCTATGCCAGAGGAATTGGGTTCCTTATTCGCTGGTACACATGATAAATCAAACGTGTTTTTCGAACGTATTCGAAACTACAACGCTTCGTTTTCATTTGCGTCCTTTAACGCCAACTTGATTAATTTCGATGGAAGACGTCCCGGGCCATATTGCTTCAAAATACAAGGCCAAATTTACTATCAAGTAAACACAGCACTATATCCAGCTCCTAACGAATTACCAAGCTACGGTCAGCTCTTTATAGTTGATTCGGATGAAGCAGTAGACTCTTTACGGCGTCGAAACACTGCTCTTGATCACGGTCTACTGGGATCAATTAATCGCATTATACGTGACAATAACGTTTTCGCTCAATCTTATCAGATGATGGGCGAAGAGTTGGAAGCTCAACGACAACGAGGTAATCAATCCACCGACATGCAACCTCCTGGTGAGTTGCAGTTATTATTTACATTAAAGCCAGGAATGGATCGCCGCCGATTTAATTTCCAACGAAGTAACGAAGTCGCTGCTGTGTTCTCCACTACTGCGGATGGCGAGATTCCCGAATCATACATCACCATATGTAACAAGAACACAAAGAAACTACAGTATGTCAGTACCATGGATCCCAATGTTGAGCCTTGGGTCTACCCATTGTTTTATCCATTTGGTACTCGAGGCTGGCATCGGGATCTAAAACAAACGGGTAACAATCCAAAACGTGTTTCCAGAGAAGCGTATGTAAGACATCGAATGGCAATCCGTGAAAACGATGAAGGAAACACTATTCTTTTAGGGCGACGTCTATTCCAACAATGGGTCGTCGACCATTACGTAAAAGTCGAAAAGGATCGCATTGAATTTATTAGGGCCAACCAAACCAAGATCCGTGCCGAAACCTACACTGGATTGATAGATTATTTGAACACCACTGCACATGATGCAAATGCACGACTTGGAAAAATTGTCATCTTACCATCGAGCTTCACTGGCTCACCGCGAAATATGATGCAGCACTATCAAGATGCAATGGGAATAGTTCGAAAGTTTGGCAAGCCAGATCTTTTCATCACGATGACATGTAATCCGAATTGGCGGGAGATCAGAGAAAATTTACTTCCCGGTCAACAGCCTTCAGACCGACCAGACCTTACTACACGTGTCTTTGATATGAAAAAAAACGGTTGCTTGATTTAATCACGCGACAAAATTTCTTTGGCGAAACGAAAGCATATGTCTACACGATCGAGTCGCAAAAACGTGGCTTGCTGCATATTCACTTACTGGTGACGCTAAAGTATAAACTTACAACTCCAGAAATGGTTGACCATTTTATCTCAGCGGAGATACCAGACCCTCAATTGTATCCGGAGTTGCACCAAATCGTCATAGGTAATATGATCCACGGTCCTTGCGGGGCATGGTGTGAAATAAACGGAAAATGTTCCAAACGTTTTCCAAAGATATTTCGAGAGGAAACGACAATGGACGCAGATGCTTACCCATGCTACCGCAGAAGAGACACCGGAGCTCTGTACGAGCGTCGAGAAGGACATGTAGTGGATAATCGATGGGTTGTCCCATACTGCCCAACGTTATCACTCATGTTCAACAGCCACATTAACGTGGAAGTTGTAACGAGTGTAACTGCTCCGAAATACTTGTACAAATATGTTTACAAGGGACACGATGCAGCGGCTATTCAGATAACGAACGGTGAAAACGGAGAGGTGAACGAACAAGTTCTTGATCACGATGAAGTAAAGGACCACATAGAAGCTCGCTACGTTGGTCCGAATGAAGCAATTTGGCGAATGCTCGACAAAAAAATGCAAGAAAAAAGTCACCCTGTGATACGCCTTCCTGTACATCTACCCAACGAACACAGTGTTACAATTCCAGCAGATATGAATGAAGATGGACTAAGGGAAGCCATAGGTCGTGTAACTATGCTCATGGATTACTTCGAATTGAACGTTCGGGATGCATCTGCAAGACAAGTTTCATACCCAGACATTCCATCGCATTATGTGTATAAAAAAATGAACGTTGACGGAAGAACTGTTTCCCGATGGGAAAAACGACAACGTGGACATAATGCAATTGGACGAATGTATTCGGTAAGTCCGGCACAAACCGAATTATTCCATCTTCGATTACTGTTGTTAAAGGTTAAAGGAGCCAAAAGTTTCGAGGACTTGAGGACCGTTGATGGCGAAGTTCGTGAAAGTTTTATCGCAACATGTCTAGCTTTAGGTTTAATCGAGGACGATGACGAATGGCGAAAAGCTATAGAAGAAGCGGCGGTTTGGATGATGCCTGGTCTGTTGCGACGACTATTTGTTAGAATTTTGATTCATTGTCAACCGATTCATCCAGAAGAACTATGGGAAACGTTCAAAGACAAATTGTCGGAAGATTATACGAGACGCATGAGCATGCAACGAGCGCAAAGAAAAGCGTATAGCCAAATCGCTCGTATGCTCAATAGAGAAGGTTCGAGTCTATCTCGTTTCCCAGGAATGGAACAGATAGAGAACTTGGATGAAGACGAGCCTGAAACGTTGCTTGCTGATTTTACCGAAATTGGTATGCAACAGTACGACCAACTGAACGATATCCAGAAAACTTTCGTTGATGCCATCCTAAGTGCTATAGAAAACGACAATGCCGAACAAACTTGTTTCTATATCGATGGCCCCGGAGGATCCGGCAAGACTTTCACGTATACAACCCTTTCAAATCTCGTTCGAGGTAGAGGCAAATGTGTTAGTGCCATGGCTTTCACCGGAATCGCAGCAATACTACTTCCTGAAGGTAAGACAGTACACAAAACGTTTGGACTGCCAGTACCTTTATACTCAGATTCCACATCGAGCATCAAAGTGCAATCGAAACAAGGTGAATATTTGAAGAACGTCGATCTTATCATCTGGGACGAAGCACCTATGGCTCCGCGTTATGCACTCGAAGTGGCAAACCGAACATTGCAGGACATAATGAACAATGACAAACCTTTTGGTGGAAAAGTTATTGTTCTCGGAGGAGACTTTCGTCAACTCCTTCCAGTCAATATACGAGGCACTCGTAGCGAAACAGTGAACCTATCAATCAAATACAGTGCACTGTGGCGACATTTTTCCAAGTACGCGTTAACTCAAAACATGAGAGTTTTACCCAACGAAGTGGAATTCGCTCAATTTTTACTCAACGTTGGTGATGGAATTCTTAATGATCCGAACGACAACCTCCAAGTTCCCGAATGTTGTTTGGCAGCTCCGGGTCGAGATATAGTTGAAGATACGTACGGACAATTAGTGAGAACAAAACGATACAAAGCAGTGGCAAAGTGTGCCACTCTGTCTGCTCGAAATGTCGATGTCGAAGAAATCAACTCCAGGGTCATGGACTTATACGATAAGGCTACGATAAGGCTGAACGACTCTACACGAGCGTTGACAGCACAGAGAATTGTGGCGACAACGACCAGATTAACGAAGTAATCTTGCCCGAGTACTTGAATACACTATTACCACCGAGTTTGCCGCCTCACGAATTACGTCTCCGTAAGTACAGTATCATTATGCTTATCCGAAATTTGAGCATCAACGAAGGTTTGTGCAATGGTACAAGGTTGTTGATTTTAGAATTAGGCAACATGGTTTTACGATGTGAGATTCTGTCCGGTGATAAAACCAGAGAGATAGTTTTCTTGCATCGGATAACTCTTTATTGTGAGAATGAGTATCCCTTCACCTTTAAACGACGTCAATTTCCAGTGAAGGTAGCTTTTGCGATGACCATCAACAAATCGCAGGGACAAACGTTCGAGAAGATTAGTGTTGATCTTCGCAGGGATGTATTCAATCACGGTCAATTGTACGTGGCGTTCTCACGAGTACGTTCTTGGGAATCTCTAAAAGTTTATCTAGGACCACAACAAAATGGAATGGTAAAGAATTTTGTATACCAGGAGTTATACCAATGAACGAGAACTTTTGTCCAGTAATCCAACAGGTATTTACCCCTAAAACCATTGCAAAATTTGTATCGATTACTATAATCGTTGGTTATAATTTAAATGCTTATAAGAGTTTAAAAAATTGCTTAGAAACTGACGAAACAAAATAATACCGCAAAAAAAATACTAAATAAAATTTATAAATTAATATCGTATTGTTTCGAGGAGGGACTATAATACACCAGAGATTCGCTCCCCATCAAATTATGATCGGGCGCCTAAATCTGGTGCAAGCCAGGCGAGTCTCACTGATGAGGGCGCAGGAGGGGGCCCCCATCGCATTTTCATTTTAATATACATTTGACACAAATGTATATTATGTTTTATATATATATGTTTTATTATTGTATATATTACAATTTTGTTTTTAAAGTATCATCACAAAATGATACTACAAATGTAAATCAAATCTACTGTATAAGAGCGCTGCAGCGCAACCCGTCTAAATCGCGCGCGCAGCGCGCGCAGTGGTCTAGTTCTCTAAATTCTTGATCAGATTCATCGTTTCGTGATATGATTTGTTCACTGTCAATTGGATCTGGTGTCGATGAACCTGCTGCTTTTGGACTTGGCATCGTGGGAGCTACCGCAGACGTGACCGGAGCTTCTCGATTTGTACATTCGTCTCTGTGAAGTAGAATCTTTTTCGGCGAAACTTTTGGGTTTGAGTTTCGATTCGACTCTGCGTGCGTTTGAACAAGCTGCAGTGGAATCCTTGGGTGTGGGCCTTGCTTCGTTTGACAATGAATGACACCAGGTTTCGGTAGAACTTGAGCAACGTTTATGAGGGAGTTATCGACAGATCCTCGACCGCAAGCGTCGGTATTTTCTTTGTGTTCTGCGCTACTCGATGGATCTAATGACGATGACTCGACAAAACCGGCGATACGATGGAAAGTGCGACTTTTAGTTTCGACAGAATCTTCAACGTATCCACGCGCAACTTGATCAGAACGCCACCCACCGTGACGTTTTAGTTCGCTGATATCTGCTCCAGAATCAGCTAAGAGCGTAGCTGAAGTGCGACGAAAGCAGTGTCCGGTGTAACGGTCGGGATCTTGCAAATTCAGATAGATTGCAATCGTTTTTGGCACTTCAGTAATTTTGTTTTTTCCAATTACTTGACGTAGACATTTTCCTCCTTGGAATCTCATGAAAAATCTCTCAGTACCCGGGCCCTCTGGTCTCAGGCTCATGTATTTCTTCACCATTTGATAATATTCCTTTTCGATAACGAATGAACGAGGATAGTAATTTTTCGTGTCACGAATAGTCACGATTAGTCTTGAGCCAGTGTCCTCGATGTCTTGCAGCGTTAAGGGACAGAATTCACCTGACCGCATCGCGCCAGTAACACCAAAGATCAAGATCACCTGTATATCGAATAAGAAATAATTTAGTTTTAATTTTCAATTATCCGTTCTGAGAAATTTTTTTTATTATGTATTTGGAATGTATAATGTATTTGGAAATTTGGAAATGTATGTAGTTATTACTTACTTTCATTGCTAAGTAAATCGCGTCTGGAGATGTCGTCAAAAATGTTGCGATTTGAGACGCAGTGAGCACTTTGGATTTTCTACTTTGAAATCCTTTAGATTTCTTTTTGATGAGTGCTTTCAATCTTTTGTACGAGTCGAGATCAATACCATGGTCGAGATCCATTATTTTTTTCAACATTGACCAACGGCTCCAAAGTGTCGATGGCTTGTACTTCGCAGATATCTCATCGAAATAAATGAGAAACACTTCCTCTTTAAACGTATCAATATTGTAACGATGGTCCAGCCAGAATATCATCTTTTCGCTGTGCATACTGGAACAACGATCCTCTCCACCGTCCTTTCTTTTCCCTGCGCCTTTTTCTCTCTCACGCGATTATCACACAGTGCAGTTGCCGCCGATATCTCTCCACCCGCCGCCGGTGCTAGTCGCACCGCCGTGCGTCCCGTTTTTTCTTAGAAGGACTCGAACGCCTATTCCTTATCCCCGCCTAAAATACACAATCCTATGCTCGACTATTGCATTCCCTTTTTCTCACCACTGACCACCTTCCAGGAATCCGAAACATCTGCCTTTTCCAGTATTTTCCGACTCCCAAATTCCTTCCCCACTATCTGAACTTTCCCCCGGGATAGATCTATAAGTACGATCCTCCACCTAGGCTAGCCAGTCAGTAAGTCACCGAAGTTCTGTACGACAGCGTCACTCTGCCAGTTTGTACTTTAATAAACGGTTCGAGCAGTTCACCAAGTGTAAACCGAGTCTTTCCTTCCTAAAACCGCGTTCTGTAGCCGAGTTGGCTACTCTAATAAAATAAATCAACGTTAAATAGTCAACCGCGACGTCACATTGGTGCTAAGTGTGGGGTAGTCAACTCAAAGTGCTGGGAACATAGGAACGATCGACGACACGAAGAATCTGCGAGAATCGACAAAGTCAACACTGGATTCACGAAAAACATCTGTGAGTAATAGTCCATTTACTCAATATCGCGAACCAAGAATTATCGCGACCGATTCCGAAAGTGACTCCGTGATTACCGATTCGATGTCGATCACGAACATAACTCAAACGCTCAAAGCCGCAATAAACAAGATGGGCGAGCAACAAAACGAACAGGGCAACAACTCGCAGGAACAATTGTCGCGAGTCGAAAGTGTTGCATTCAGCCTAGATTTAGAAGAAATAACACCGAAAGAGGCAATAGAGCTTATTAAAGAATTCGATGGGAAAAATCTCGGGGTCGAGGGATTTATCAGCTCTATCGAGGATGTGCGACTGCAAGTCGCCCGGCAAGACTGCCTCCGCCGATTAATAATCGCGAAAAGAATTATCGGCGACGCGGCACGCGAACTCCAAGAATACGATATCAGCACCTACGGTAAACTGTACGAGGGTCTTCGTATTTTGTTCGGGAATCTGCAACCGGTTGGTGTTTACCGAGACAAACGTTCTCGCATGTTCCAAGGCCGGAATGAGAGTGTCTCCAAATTTACGAACAGATTCCTTGAAGTGCAAAATCAAGTACTAGCTGTTCTCGCGAATTCCACCACGAATGAAGACAAACGCAAATTTATAATTGAGTACGAGAGGGAACAAGGGCTCGAACAGTACCTGCTGGGACTGCGAAGGGAAATATCCTCGGAAGTACGAGCGCAGCGACCAAGCAACATCCGATCAGCAATAGCGAAAGCCCAGGCTTCAGAGGCCTATGACTTGACGAGGGAAACAATGACTCGAAATCTTAACGCTGCCGATAGGAACTTAACAGCTGCTCCTCGCCACCACACACAGCCAGCCTCTCGACCATCCGCAACCTCGTCGGAAACACGGCGATCATCAGTGACCTGCCACTACTGCAAGCGCATTGGACATATCGAACGAGACTGTCGCACAAAGGTACGGGACTCGCAAAATCGCGGCAACTCCTCTGCACCGCAGTCGGGTTTTCAAAGGGACAGGCCTCAACCTCACCCCCCTCCAAAAGTGAACCACGTACCACAAGAGCAGACCTTGGAAGAGAAGGAAGAGGAGGACGACCAAAAATCAACGCCATTGGATCAGACAAGCGAGTGGTCAAATTACCAATGCGAGAAACAAGAAGAACGGGAAGATTTTTATTAGATACCGGGTCAGCTATCAATTTATTGAAAAAAGGGATGTTGACAGAGAAATCGCTAGTCAACAAAAAGGTCAACACGAAATTCACAATGGGCAATGAAGAACATGAATCATTGTTCATTACACAGCAGGAATTTGAAGGACAAAAACAGATTTTTCACGTGATACCCGACGATTTCCCCCTCTTAGAGGACGGACTCGTCGGTATCCCGTTCATGAAACAGTACCAAACCGTCATAGGTATCGGCCCGCAGGACTATCTAAAGTTTAATGAACAGAGATTCGATTTCGAACCGGATGAGATAACCATTCCAGCCAGAACTATCTACTGGATTCAAACTCGTACGGATATCAAAAACGGACCAGCTATTACAGCTGAAGAAAATTCAGAAGCGATCGTGCCTTGCGTTTTCGAAGCCAAGGACTACCAGGCCCGAGTGCCGGTAATAAACGACTCGGAAGAACCCAGGAGGGTCACAATACCATTGCTGCGCGGGATCCCGCTGGACGGAATTACCGCTTCGCCTTCGAGGGAACGCCAAGACATAACACCGCGCGCAGCAAACATTTACCACATCGAAAGTCAGAATACCGCTGGTCGAATCCGAAACTTGAAAGAAAACGTGCGACTCGAACACGTGCCACCGGACCAAGCGGAGCAGGTATGGGACATCATCTCTTCCTTCCCAGACGTCTTCGCGCTACCTGGAGACCCTCTACCGGGTACAAAGGCGGTCAAACATCGCATTATCACCAGCGACGATCTGCCAATAAACGTGAAGCAATACAGGTACCCGCCAGCACACAAGGAGGAAATCGACCGGCAGGTGAATGAAATGCTGCAGCAAGAGCTCATTGAACCAAGCGATTCACCGTACAACGCTCCACTGTGGGTTGTACCAAAAAAATTCGATGCATCAGGGAAAAAGAAATGGAGAATCGTCATCGATTTCCGAAAACTGAACGAGAAATCAGCTCACGACGCCTATGCTCTCCCGTGCATCGACGAAATATTAGACCAACTAGGGAGAGCAAAATATTTCTCTGCCTTCGATTTGGCTTCCGGCTTTCATCAAATCGCTATGGACGAGCGAGACAAGCAAAAAACAGCGTTCTCTACACCTTCAGGACACTATCATTATAATCGAATGCCCTTCGGCCTGAAGAATGCGCCGGCAACATTTCAAAGAATGATGAACAATGCGTTACGTGGTCTTATAGGCAACGCATGCTTCGTTTATCTCGACGACATAATTGTCTACGGTAACACACTCGAGGAACACAACAAAAAAATGACTGATGTCTTTAAGCAACTACGTGCAGCCGATTTGAAACTCCAGCCAGACAAGTGTGAATTCCTTCGGCCAGAACTGGAGTTCTTGGGGCACGTAATATCAGAAAATGGTGTACAACCAAACGCAGCAAAAATTAAAGCTGTAAAAGAATTTCCGCGACCCAAGGATCCTAAAGCAATTAAACGTTTCTTAGGACTTGCGGGATATTACAGGAAATTTATAAAAGACTTCAGCAAGACTGCGAAACCGCTGACGGAACTTTTAAAGATAGGAGCTACCTGGGTCTGGACAGAGAAGGAAGAACAAGCCTTCAACCTATTACGCACGGCGCTCACGACCGCTCCCGTGCTACAATACCCGGACTTCTCCGAACCTTTCATTTTGACCACCGACGCTAGTAACTTCGCCCTCGGTGCCGTCTTATCGCAGGGAACAATCGGTAAGGACCGACCTGTAGCCTACGCATCGAGAACCCTAAATAAAGCGGAGCAGCGATACTCCACCACCGAGAAAGAAATGCTTGCGATAAGCTGGGCAGCAAAACACTTCCGTCAGTACTTGTATGGAAAACACTTCCAGATTGTCACTGACCACAAACCGCTTATCTGGATCCTGAAGGCTACTGACCCTCCTACCAACAGTCGTCTGATGAGACTCCGGATGAAGCTTGAGGAGTACGAATATGAACCCATCTACAAAAAAGGTTCGCTTAACACTAACGCCGATGCTCTCTCCCGGATTTATGCTGTGGCCACCCGAGGTCAACAACGGGCGATCGCACAAGACACCGCCGCAAAAGACATCAGCAGCATCAGCAACAACGTAGGAGAAGACTCTATAACCGAGAACCTGGAAGAGGAGCCACCTCTGTACATGGAATTCGAGTTGTGCGATAAAATCCCACTAGTTCCTGAAATCAGCGAAGATCTTCCACCGAGGGATACTCCAGCACTGAAAATAGTGGATTCACCGACAGACGCTGCAGACTGCCTGTACATCGATTTTACGGAGGACGAAATCGACTGGTACAACCGGATTTGCACTGCACTAACCAAGGTGGTTAAGCCGATAAAAATCTACTTGGGCTGCGAACATTTAAGTGCTCACCCCGGAACGAAGAGCCGAATTAAACAAATAATCAATTTCATCTGGGCATCGAGGAACGACCGACCGTCCCTATATTTCTTTGACAGGGAAGTCTATGAGCCAGGTACCGAGGAAGAACGTCAGCGCATCATAAAAGAACACCATGGGACCAAGGCCACTGGACATTTCGGCGTAGCCAAAACTCTCGACCGCGTAAAAACTATTGCTACCTGGCCGAACATGCAAAAAGACATCGAAGAGTACATCCGAAGATGCGACACTTGCCAGAAAATCAAGTTGGTCCGCATACGTCCACAGGCAGAGGCCGTAATTACGGATACGCCTGAACGACCAAACGATAAGATCGCCTTGGACCTCGTCGGACCCATCCCTGAATCGAGCGATGGTTACAAGTACATATTATCGGTACAGGATCAACTCACGAAGTACATCACCCTCATTCCGCTCAAAACTCAAGACGCTAGAGCAACAGTCGATGCTCTGGTACAACACTTCATCTACATTCACGGCGCACCGAAGAAGATCCTCACGGATGGAGGCCGAAACTTTATCAGCCAGACATTTAAGCACATGGAAAAGCTTTTCAAGATTTCTCATATGACAACGACGACTTTTCACCCACAAAGCAACGGGAGCCTCGAGAGAGCCCATGGACCAATAAAAGAACAGATAAAAGCTCTCATCTACGATCACCACGAGGACTGGGACAAGAAGCTGAAATTCGTCTCCATGGCTTACAACACTGCGAAGCAAGAAGGTATCGGACTCACGCCTTTCGAAATGCAGTTCGGGTGAAAGCCAAATGTTCCGAACAGCATCCTCATCCACCGCACAAACGCCACGATCGACGAATACTTCGAGGGACTTCGCGCAGACCACGAGCGAATCTTGAAGAAAGGACGCGATCATCTCGTCGCAGCAAAGGAACGTTACAAGTTAACGCAAGATGCTAACATCCGTCGACCTGCACCTATCTTTAATGAGGGCGACGAAGTTCTGGTCGCCCAAGAAAGAGATAAGTCCCCACTCGCGCCGAAGTGGGAAGGGCCTGCGATCATACTTAATCGAACATCAGACGTTAATTATGAAATACTACTCCGTAAAAGAAGAAAACCGATCCACGTCAATAAACTTAAACCTTATTATAAAAACTAATAGCTTGTTTGTTTAGGTCATGCCATTACTTCTGCTCCTACTGCTAGGAACATCTGCAAAACTGTTTCAAATGAAACCAATCTCCGAAGCCGTCAGCCTCGAATATTTAAGAGATGAGATGATGTTCCACAAGACCTTGACCATGGCGAACTACGTCGACCCCACCAAGATGAACGGTTGAACATCGCCCAAACATTATCGCCCGTGTGTAACCGCACACAAGACAGCAAGATTGGATTATGTATCAGTTTACAATATTTACTATACCAACAATAATTGCTTCCATTTGAATACCACCGATCATATCGGCGATGTACCAGTAGACATAATCTCAGTTATACGAAAGCCTAGAAAATCCTTTTTATATTGTAAGGATTTTCTAATCTAAGGGGGGAGGTGTAACGATGGTCCAGCCAGAATATCATCTTTTCGCTGTGCATACTGGAACAACGATCCTCTCCACCGTCCTTTCTTTTCCCTGCGCCTTTTTCTCTCTCACGCGATTATCACACAGTGCAGCTGCCGCCGATATCTCTCCACCCGCCGCCGGTGCTAGTCGCACCGCCGTGCGTCCCGTCTTTTCTTAAAAGGACTCGAACGCCTATTCCTTATCCCCGCCTAAAATACACAATCCTATGCTCGACTATTGCATTCCCTTTTTCTCACCACTGACCACCTTCCAGGAATCCGAAACATCTGCCTTTTCCAGTATTTTCCGACTCCCAAATTCCTTCCCCACTATCTGAACTTTCCCACGGGATAGATCTATAAGTACGACCCTCCACCTAGGCTAGCCAGTCAGTAAGTCACCGAAGTTCTGTACGACAACGTCACTCTGCCAGTTTGTACTTTAATAAACGGTTCGAGCAGTTCACCAAGTGTAAACCGAGTCTTTCCTTCCTAAAACCGCGTTCTGTAGCCGAGTTGGCTACTCTAATAAAATAAATCAACGTTAAATAGTCAACCGCGACGTCACAATATTATTTGTTTTTTTCCATGCCTCAAAATCGTTGTAGCATGCTCGATATTTGTCCACGGATTTCTCAGGGATCAAATTATTCACGATTCCCGCTGCTCTATTTACGAGATCGAAGTTTTCGGCGACGCGCTCGTCATCGCTATCTGAGTCCGAAGAACTTGTCTCCATTTTTCGCCGTCACGAATTCACACTACTTTCTACGTAAAATCGTTGTAATACTTTAAACTCGTTGAAAAATTCAAATTATACGTGAATTGTGGATAACTGACATATGAGACTCAACTCTGTTTCCTGTGTTGCTATGCCAAACCTCGATTAATCGTGTGAAGGAGCAGTCCAATAAGAAACAATTGGTGAACGAAATGCATGCTTTCTAGGGAATAAACCGAGACTTCGCGCCCGTTTAACAGGGAACCAAGTCGAACTTTCCACACATAAGGGACGAAAAATTTATTATAGTTGGCGCCCAACGTGGGGCAGGGAGCAGTATAAGTCGCGAGGCACGGATACTAGCTATTGTTCTCGCCTAATAATAATATTTTGATAGTTCCTGGGTCACATGCTGACTCGTTCGAAGGCGAAGAGCGGTGATAACGCGAGGCACAACGCGAACGGTAACGATAGTGTCCACGAAGTAAACATGACCGATAATGCCAACCGTAATTTACCTATAGATCCGCCAAATCAGTTCGCGATCATGGAGGAACAATTGCGAGTCGAGCGAGAACGCCTCAACAGGCAGCGTGGCGAATGGGAGGCGTTGAGGCTGCGTATGGTCGACGAAATGCGTGAGGCGAGGGAAGCACGTGAGGCACAGGATCGGGAGATACGTCGTTTCCGCGAGGAGAACGAACAGTTGCGAAATAATTCAAACGCCACTGAGGGTGGTGAAAGGAACGCAGGTATGTTGAATGGGTTGGTGCACGGTATCCAATCTATGAATTCGAACGTAAAGCTTCCGCGATTTGGGAATGATCTCACGGTAAACCCCAATGAATTCGTGGAACAAGTGGAGAAGTACTTCCGCGTTAAAAAAGTACAGGACGAATGTAAATTACTGGTCTTGGAAACGCTACTGGATGGCCGCGCCCGCGTTTGGTATAAGGCTCAAAATAATGCGTACGCGGATTTTGAAGCATTTAAGGTCGCGTTCATTGAAGAGTTTTATTCAAGCGCGACCCAGGTTCGTCTGAAGGTCCAATGGTCTGCGCGCCGGTATGCTCAACCAGATCAGGCTATGCAATCATATTTTCATAAACAAGCGAGTGTAGCTCAATATTTTACCCCAAAACTCGACCAATACGAGATCAATTACAGTGTCGTGCAACAATTGCCGATTCGCGCGCGTGATGCCCTTGTTACCATAAATTACGGTGATATAAACGCGGTTGCCAGAGCTCTAGCTCAGCTCGATGCGTCATTCGAAGAGAGTAAAAATCGAGAAATTCGCCGTAATCCACCGACTCATAACTCAAGCTTTACAACTTCGCCAAACACTAGTGCTAGTAGTGGGGGATCCCGGTACGCTAGCAGAACGCCTAACACTAGCGGCAACAATAATCAGGGGTATTCGCCTACGCCTGCATATCGCACGCGTGGAATGGACGTAAACGTCGCCGAATGGTATCCGTGGCCGGATATGTCGAGACCACCTCCGTCGGAACCGATGCACAGTGCATCTGGGGGATCGGAATATCCGGTACCGAAAGAATCGGGTGTCTCACACGAACCGAACAACTCGCAAGATAATTTAAACTAGTTCGCGGTGCTCTGATTCGACGGTCCTACACGCGCCGCTATCCGTTCGACTTGTTCGAGGACCTCACATCATCAATTAGTAAAAAGAATCCTGATAACGAGAAAAATAAAGAGGAGTTTCAAACTTCATCGTGCCCGCATGCGATTCTGTTTATTTTTAATATTCCGATGTCTACGTTATTTGACACCGGAAGCCAAATAACGTGCATCTCCGAGCAGTTTTACGCATACTTGGGAAAGGCTAACAAACTCGTAGAATTGCCGGTTGCTGACGTTGTCGTGTTAACCGCGATTAGGGAGAAGCCGACCCCGGTACGAAGGCAAGTCATGTTGGAAGTCAGGGTGGGCAAGAAAAAAATTTCGACGGTCTTTTTGGTCATTCCGCATTTATCGAGTAGTGTAATTATAGGAAGTGATTGGATGCTGCGATTAGGGATTATCGTAGATTTTTCGCGGCTTTCTTTAACTATCATCGGTGACCTCGTACCTCCGAGTTTCGTCTCCTTCGGACGCGCACCGCTGGAGCGCTTGAGTGTATCCGCGGAAAAAGATTTCACTTATATCCAGATCGTGCGTGTAGCGGATGCGGCAAATAACTCGAATATGGTTCCTATGAGCACGCGTACCAATCTGAATACTTTCGCGTCCGTGCAACAGAATAAATCGTCGAAAGCGCGATCCGATATCGCGACAGATTTAGGCTCGATCCCGGGGAGATCGCGGACACTCGAAGACTGTAACGCAAAAGTATCGCCGGCTGGGGGATACGAGTTAATCACTGATACGCGTGCTGAAGGGAATAATCCTATCAACGTCGATGATTCACTCCCCGACAGAAATAACAGTCCTGTTTTTTATCACGTACAAATAGAACCCTCTAATGCGTTGTCTATTATTCTAGGCCCGGAAAATTCGTCAGAACGGCTGCGAGATTCGGAGCCGGCTCCAACGAGTAATGCCACGATCGAACTCGGATGCCTTTATCGTAGTGTGGACGCGCACAAATCGTGCGGGATAACTAATGAAGCCTTATTGTCATATCCAGTCGAGGCCTCCTCAGCACCGCACGTCGTGTCTTCGGTGCGTTGTGCGAATAAGTTCGATACCGTCGACGGAAATGAAAAAACGCATGTCGATCGAGAGTTTGATAGTTTAGACGTTCAGGAGAGCACGGTCGTCGACCTTGTAGAGTCTCGTCATGCGTACAAATTATACACGGAGGGAGAAGACGAGAACTTTTTCGATGATGTCAAAAGTTTAGTATCAGAATTAACGGATTATAGTTCGGACGAACGCGAAGCGATCACGCAAATGTTATCTCAATATAAACGATTGTTCTCATACAAAACGACCGGTGCGAAAAGTTACGAACATAATATACGCTTAAAAGATAATAAGGCTGTAGTACGTCGATCGTATCCTATCCCGTTCGCGATGAGAGATTCCGTCGGGAAAGAAATTGTAGAAATGTTAAGCGCCGGTATAATCGAGAGGTCTACGAGCCAATATTGTAACCCGTTGCGTGTCGTGGAAAAGAAGGATGGGCGGATTCGAATCTGTTTAGATGCGCGATTCATCAATAATATTATCGAGTCGGATAACGAGTCCCCGCCTATCGTTGGTGAAATTCTGCAGAAATATTACGGTACTAAATTCATGTCCACCACGGATTTAGCTTACGGCTATTGGCAAATTCCTTTAGCTTCGGAAGCGCGCCAGTATACCGCTTTTTTGTATGGGTCGCAATTGTACCAGTTTTGCAGAATTCCGTTTGGGTTAAAGACCGCCGGAAGCGGCTTTATTAGAGCCCTGAATCTCGCTTTCGGAAATAAATTCGACTCGTTCCTTACTTGCTATATCGACGACCTGCTAATCACGTCACCGTCGTTTAGCGCCCACCTTTTGCATCTCAATTCGGTCTTCAGCAAGCTACAAGAACAAAATTTCACACTACGTTTAGACAAATCTTATTTATTTCGACGAGAGGTCGAATTCTTAGGATTTATCCTGTCCGTCGAAGGAATTAGACAGAATCCGAATAAACTTGAGGTTATCCGCGATTTGGCCGAGCCAAAAAACCGCAAGGAATTGCAGCAGCTAATTGGTGTATGTAACATATTACCGCCAATTCAGCGTCCGTCACGCGAACTTAATAGACCCCTTTCGGTCGTTATTAAAAAGTAAGAATCCCTGGCACTGGACGGCCGAGCACAGCATCGCGTTTCGCGCACTAATAAATACTTTCGCAGATAGCATTATACTGAATCATGTATTGCCCGGTGTTCCGTTTCGGCTTCAGACCGATGCTTCAGATAAGGGGATCAGTGGGATTCTGTATCAAATCGATTCAGAGGGCGAACATCGCATAGTGTCGTTGGTTAGTCGTTGCCTCAATGCGGCGGAGATCAATTATAACACTACCGAGAAAGAACTTCTCGCTATAGTTTACTCCATCAGTAAATGTCGTATATATCTCGCTCAAAATTCTTTTGTGGTAATAAGGGATCACCAGGCCCTAACATTTTTAAACACAACTCTCTTTCACACGGCTAGATTAGTTCGGTGGAGCATTTATTTGCAGCATACGATTTTTCAGTTGGGCACTGTACAGGGCGGGACAACCTGGTCGCGGATTTTTTTATCCGAAACCCCATGGGTCGATTCGAGCCAGAGAGCAATCCCTATCGGTTGACCGTTGCGTCACTAAGATGCGATTTAGAACCTACGAACGAAACAACACGCTGTAAATACAATATAATTTATAAATTGACGCGAAAATACGATGAGTTGCCCGTCGATATCCGAAAAAGTTTAGACAATCTCGCGGAACTGCAACGTAAGGATTCTCGTGTCGCGAAGATTATCTCCCGCGTCGAAGGAGGACAGGATAAGGAGCGGTATCAAATACACAAGGGTATTCTGTTTCACTACCGACAGCGACAGATATCCCCCCGCGTCTCCGAAACGTACGTTAGAATTGTAATCCCCGACGTTTTGCAACGACGATTAATCGAATTTACGCATGAGAAACTCGGACATCCAGGGGTCTCAAAGACCCTTGCATACATTAAGACACATTTCTGCTGGGAATCGGTCCACACTGACGTAAAAAAATATGTATTGAGTTGCGACCTGTGTCAAGGGGTGAAGCATGCTAACGTTTCAATGGAGGGCGAGTACCAGATGGTCCGCGCAAAACGACCCTCGGAGCTTGTTACGGTTGACTTTTATGGTCCCCTCCCTCGATCAATCGGAGGTGTCGAATTTATATTCGTCGCCCTTGACGCCCACTCAAAATACGTGAAACTATATCCGATCAAACGTGCGACCACTCGAATCGCGCTAAAGAAAATTCTTGAAAATTACATTCCGGAAATGGGAAAACCCGAGGCGATACTATCGGACAACGGCACACAATTTACCTCGCACGTGTGGAAGTCGAGCTTACGGCAGGCAGGAATTCGCGCTATCTTTTCGTCGATTAGGCATCCTCAAAGCAATCCGACAGAACGCGTGATGCGTGAATGAGGTAGATTATTCCGGACCTTGTGCTCAGACTCTCACACAAAATGGGCCCAGTACATATCGCTAATCGAGTCATTTCTGAATGTCACGGTGCATTCGAGCACGGGATTTCCGCCATGTGAGCTGCATTTTGGTAAACGCGTCACTGATCAAATCGACGAAATAATATCGTTTCCCCCGAGAGACGAGATCGATCATGTCGAAAAAATCGCTGTAGCGGAATCTAGAATGAAAGTTTTTTTGAATATCGAAGGCATTCCCAGAAAAGCGCTTCCAAGGTTCCGTTAGAGGCAGGCGACCTCGTACTCCTCCGAGTACCGTTTCAGTCGAATGCGCACCATCGCGTAATTTCGAAATTTTTCCACCTGTTCCAGGGTCCGTACAAAATCGAGAAAGTCATTGGGAGCAATGCGTTTCTTTTGGTCGAACCTAAGGACCCAAAAATCGTTAAAAATGTTTATAATCGGTGTAGTTTAAAAAAATACCGCACCCCTGTTTAACATGTGGTGCTTAATTTCCTGCTTCTTTCAGCTTCTTTCAGTTTGCAATATGTAAATTTTTATTATTTGGCTCGGTGGCGTTATTACATACGACTCATGAACGCCGCCTCCGCCAAATAAGGGGGATAATTGTAGTGTGCTGCCCTCGCGCCACGACAAACGCGCACTGGCGGTGAAGATCCAACTCGATAATCAACCGATCGTTATCGTCGCTAGGCGCCGTGTGCGGTACCGAAATATGTAAACGATATGACCCATCTAGGTAGGCTCGACGATCTGGGGCAGTGACGAGTGTGAGAGAGCTGTGCTCCTCCCCCCAGTCGTCCACAGAGAATCACCGATACTACACGGTAAATGTCCGCGAGCGATCTCGTAATTTGCGAATCGATGTAATTCGTGATCGTAAGTCGATCAACACTTGTCTCTTCCAAATGATAAAATCGGTGATAGGTGTTGAGTGAAATTGAACAGGTATGCGATTTTATAATGTTATCTTTTCGGCGAAATAAGTTTGTATATTAATTGTAACCGCGCCTCGTGTCTACCTAGGACGACTGGGTAGCCATTACGGGCCACAATTTTCGATTATTCATCTGGCGTGCGACAACATCAGATCTCGAGGGATCAAATCACATCTGGCAACCTTCTTTGGCCAGCAGAATACCGGGGTTTGACGTGCTGCAGGTCGGCGACAAGAACACGTTGTGTCGGAGAGGACACGAAGAACTGGGCGAATTCAACGGTACGCCCGTCCGACCTGAAGAATCGGCCGCAGTCACCAGTTCTCTGCTCCATTGTGGGCGCGATACGAGATAAGTACTCTTTTGAGGGTAGACACGAGGACTCGTGTGAGGTTCGCGAGTTCTCCAAAACGTATATTTTGTGTTTTTTTTAAATGATTATCTTCGTATCACATGTGCGCGTCACTTCTCCCGCGAGTCGCGGCGAATAGTTCTGGAAGGAACGATGATAAAAAGTTAGAAAGCAGTGATGATAAGCTGTCCAAAAATTACTCGATGTCTATTGGTATCTAACGACGTCGTTTGTCTCGCTCTATAAAGAAGAAAGGGAGACGGAAAAGAAAAACGGGATCGTCCGATTGTAAAATCGTCATATATTGTATTTCCCATCTCAAGTGTAATTTGTTTCTTCATGTCGCGGCTCGGCCGGATCGTTGCTATTGTCATATATATATTGTAACGTGGCAAAAATTGCCCGTTACTTAAGTAAGTCAAGCGCTCATTCCTCAGGAGAACAATTAATCAATGGCCGTCCGTCGTACGTCGCAGCTCGGGAGGTGGCTCCGCTGGTCCGATTGTTAGGGAAAAGAATTCTTACTTATGGCCAAAATATTTATTTATTTGTATGTAACCCTGGGCGGTCGAGGGAACCTGCACCGAGGAGCTACGGCGGCAGCAATACCGAGAGCGACCGGGAGTATCGAGTTGGAGCGAGGATCGAGCTCGGGGCCCGAGCGGCCTACGCCCGCTGCGGACATCTGTACCGAGGTTCGTCGTCGTCCACAGGACTTCCCCTGCCCGGCTGTCTGAGTCGCGGGAGATCTTGAATCCGGGGCAAAACATCCTTCCGGATTGCCGAGCAAGTTCCGAGGAAATTGTCGGGACCAACCGTGGCACCACGGGAAGGGTTTTCATCGGGCGTCCGGCCAATAATCTCCCCGATCGTCCCGGGATGAATCTTCAGTCCGGCGGCGCGAATTATCCACCGAATTTGCCGCCGGCGTGTCAAACACATTTGCGCTCGCGCGGCGGTCAGCAGCGTTCCGGCGTGTGCGCGAGCGCCGAAAATCGATGATCGATTCCGGTGATTACCGAGGACGCGGAAACGGTAGCGAGTAGGCCGGGTGGGGGGGGGGGGGGGGGGGTAAGATCTAACGAGAGCGAGAGCGTTCGAGAGCTCGGGGCAATCCTCGCTGAGGTCTGACGACGTACGGACGAGCCTTCGAGTTATCAGCAGCCCGCCAAATTCCGAGGCACAAAGGGAGTCATCGCCGAATCCAACAGCTATTGGTTTCCGAGGCCGAATCTTCCTACCGCGGTATTCACGGGTGAGCTTGTCCGTCCCAGGGACCATTTTTCCATTTTCTTTTGTGTTGTATCGAATCTTGGGGCGTTTGGAAACGAGAAAATTAGTTTACGTCGGCGTGTGCGGGAATCGGGTTTTCCGAGGGGAAGCGGGCCTCTGAGGCTACGTGGGGAATAACGGGTCGGCCTCTCCGATACCTGCCGAGATCGAGATATTGCCGTATCTGGTACGCGCCGTTGCATTTAGTTGTTTCAGTTAACTTCGCGTTAGCACCTCGGGATCGTGCCCACGGGGATTGCCTTCGGGTTGGCGGAATCCGCGAGCGGTCCACCGGCCTTTCGCGTACAATTGGGGAATTTTTGTTTATTCCGGTGTGTTTTGGATTTTGTTTCGGATCGTCTCGAGCCGGCCGTACCGAGGACCGTCTCGCGCCGCGGTATATCGTGTGTGAGTGTGAAGAGCGTTGGGCGGACTCTCGGTTTGTCGAGAGCGGGAGCGAATTACGCGAATAAGCCTCTTGATTGTACGGTGCGAGTGTCGACGAGTGTGTCGGACACTGCCGAATTATTTTCTTTGTGGGAGGTTTTCCTCCGGGCTTGCCCGGTTTCCTCCTGGTTGAATCACTTACTTGTTTTCCCCGAAACAATAAATATCCAGTTCATTTAGTTTACGTTTTTGTTGCGAAATTCGATTGCCCCTAACCAGCCCGCTCTGCCCTCGGGTTGAACTGCATCGAGCCGGGCACTCTATCCGTCCTTTTCCTCGGCGCGTCCTGACGCGCCTGGCGCCCCGATAAATAAATCAAGAGGAAAGGGTCTTAAGTCCGCACTACAATATATATATCGCGCTGTTGTTCTTTTTTTTTGTACCGTGTTTTTCGAATATCGAGTTCTTGGCGGCGACCTTTAGTCGCGTCGATCGATCGGTGTGGATGAATGTGTGCGTGCATTATAGTTCGGAATCATGAATGTATTACATTGAAAAATATTGCTCCCTGTTACCATTCGAATATATATGTGCCTAAGGAATCTAAGCAAAGAAAATTTATTTATTTATTTATTTATTTATTTATTTATTTATTTATTTATTTATTTATTTATTTATTTATTTATTTATTTATTTATTTATTTATTTATTTATTTATTTATTTATTTATTTATTTATTTATTTATTTATTTATTTATTTATTTATTTATTTATTTATTTATTTATTTATTTATTTATTTATTTATGTATTTATTTATTTATTTATATAAATAAATAAATTAATATTATAATAAAACATAATACTCTTATGTGTTAAAGACAACGTACGCTGGGGATTAGCCCCCCTTTTGTGACCCGCGATAACGGTCAAGAGAGCGGGCGATTAGCGGAACCGAAATCGAAAACAGTGAGTTACGAGTGTCCGAACGAATACGTCGCGTTACGACGAGCGAAACCGAACGAGAGAGCGGGTGTGCGTGAGAGTGTGTGGAGCGACCGCGAGTCCGAGAGTGCGAGTGTTGTGCGAGAATCTTTATAATTATCGAGCAGCGCCTTTCCGCTGAAAATAAAGTTGTCCAATTATCACCGACCGAATTATTTATTGTGAATCGCAACCCGGCCTTGAACCGGCCCTCAGTCGAAATCCCCCGGTTCTGCCCTAGAGCAGTCTGCAGGGCTCGGCAATCCTTCCGCCCTGAAAACCTCCCGAATACCGGGCAGAGACTTTAACATATGTTTTATTATTTTTATAATATAATTTTTTGTTATTGTGTGCACAACACAGTAAATACGAAGTTTCGTAAAAATAATTTTGTTAAATAAGTGACAAACTAGTTGTGTTCAGGTTCGAATACACAAACCTGTCTTTTTTATTTCCCTTGTCATTAAGAATTTTAGTTTCTACTTTGGTTTGTAAAACCAGAGTTACCAAAATAATAATAAATTAAAGTTACCAAATAAAAAATTGTGGACGTTTTTGGACAATAAGTTATAAAGAGTCCAAACTTTTTTTTCAGTCCGAGCCATTCTGGAAGGCGGTCGACATCAACGAAGTGCCAAACTACATGGATTACGTCGTGAGGGCGATGGACCTGAACCTCCTTGAGGCGAACGTCCGGGCGAAGCTGTACGGCAGCACGGACGCTTTTATGGCCGCCGCGAAGTGGATACAGCATAACTGCATCGTTTTCAACACCTGTGAGTACTTAAAAAATGTTAAAATTTTTCCCGTCCTTAATCAACCAAAGTACTGACGCGCACAGTGCGTTAAATATTGACAGCGCAAAATGGTAGCGGAATCGATTTGTTTCAGCTCAGCTGTTCTGCCTGCTGTCGCAGTACAAGAGCGCATCGTCGAGAACGGATCGGTCGGATTTTTACCGTTTCTTGTATATAACTGGAGTAGGATGAAACCTCTGACGAAGTACTTCGCCGTGACGAAGATGAGCTCGGAGGCGAACGACTCGAATTACGGGGAGGAAAAAAAGACGATGCGAAGAAGGTCGTCAAAGCGTCGCGACTATCGATTACCAGCGTCGCCAGAGAGAAGGAGAAGCGCGAGGAGGAAGAGATAACGCTTATGTTGGAGAAATCAGCGACGACGGATCTCGAGAAATCGGTGGAGTTCGTGAGAGCGAGGAATGCGGTGAACGCGACAACTGAAACGAACGAAGTCACTAACGTTCATCGAGAGCCGAGGGAAAAGAGGAAAACTTCGTCGCTGTGGGACTCGCTGAAGGAACGAGAATCGAAGCCGATCGGCGGTACCCGAAAATCCAGACTCGATCGCGCCACGACGATGGAAATGAACAATTCGAAAAATAACTCATCGCCGAAAAAAGATACGACGATCACCGACGATTTCAACGAGCGCGTTGTCGCCGCACTGGAAAGCGTGGCCAAGTCGTTAAACACCAAATCACCTACGACGAGAATAGCGGCAAAGAAGATCAACAATATTGTAAAGAAAAAAAATCAGTCCATGATATTAGAGACTTTTTCCAAGAAGGATCTCGTCAAAGGTTAACGACGAGATGGCGATGCTCATTTTACACAACTGTATATACCAGGCGACTTGTACAATAGAGTATGAAGGACTAATTTTTGAAATAGGGGAGGGTGGGGTACAATGTGTCACTTTTTTTCTTATGAATTATTGCCGTCACCAGAATAGTATATTCAAAAAATGCCCTTCATAATCGATTTCTATAGACTTTCGGGCATACATTAAGGCTGCAATAATTACTGCCAAAAGATCGACAATATTTAAATAATTCGATTAACAACTGGTCGCGAAGTGACACATTGTACCCCACTGGTGGGGTACAATGTGTCAGATAGTTGGGTGCAATGTGTCAAGTGATGCAAAAACGTGTGGCACAATGTGTCAAGTTATGCAAAACGTGGGGTACAATGAGTCATGTAAGGACTGTTCTGTTTTGAGGTTAAACCGCCGAGCCGTAAGTTTCCGACGGCGCCTAGCCGTCTCCTCCCTTCGCCGTTATTCTCTTCTTCTTGCATGTTTAATATAAAAGACAGAAAAAAATAATATTCTATACTTGAATTCAACGTTGAAGTGACATTATATACTAATAACATCTAGGGATGACACATTGAACACCACAACTCTGTGACACATTGTACCCCACAAGCAACAAACGATATTAATATTAAAAATTAATTATTTATCGAACTAAATATACATTAATATGGACATTGAGCGATGCACAGATCATTAATCTGTCTATTACGACCGAAAACCTGAACTGCGTAAAAAAGTGATGGAAAGTTTTACATTTTTTCTAAGAGCAAACAATTTTTTTTCCTGGAGCCCAAATCCATTATTATTTTTTATATTTTTTTACGAGCTGTCATCTAAGTTTTCTTAGGTCTGACAAAACTCAATTTAGCTCACGGCCCAACACAAAAAGTTTCGAAATTTATGCACCACAAACCTCTGAGAAATCGATCGTGGCTCACTGTGCCCCGTGACACATTGTACCCCACTCTCCCCTACGGTAGCGGTTTGTTAAAAAACACACACACACACACACAGAATATGTACCAAATTAATCTTTCGTGAATTACTTACATATGCGATTAAAGAATCAATGAGTTATTTTGTATATGTTGTGTATTTTGTATATTTGATCAGATTTTCAATGCTGGGTTTGCCTTCCTCTACTTGTTCTCGAGATGCGGTCAAAAAATGGCATTACAAAATTGCGTTTTTTCATTGTTTGAACATAGAAAAAACGCAATTTACAAAGGTTGCAAAAAATTCATACTTATTCAGAAAAATAAACGAATTATTTTTATGAAGGAAAATATAGTTAAGTTGCCGGGTAATTTGTTGAATAATAATTTTTATCTTCAATTTGTTAATGACAAATTGGAGTTATTATTTGATAAAAACAATCTTTGCAGCACCTCCAGCATATACTTGATCTTTCTCAGTTTAGATACTATTTTAAGGAGGTCGGGGTGCTTCAAACATAGCGGGACTCGAATCGGTTAGTCAAGAACTCAAAGAATCAGTTGTATTGCCTATTCAGAGGAAAGATCTGTTTGAAGACTCTCAGTTAACCCACACTAGTCAAATAAGTGCTACATTTTTCAAGTCGTTTATACGAACCTTTACGCATATATTGATTATAGCGGAAGGTTACTTGTATTAAATGTGTAATCAGTGATCGGCTTCTGATCAGGAGGAATTATGATCTCTTTCACGGCTGTTAAGAATAATAAATCAGTTTCCCTGGTGAAAATATGTCTCTGACAATTTGTTTGAAAAACTCTAAATGGACCGTTTCAGTGATTTTCACCGATTTTACGAGATTTTTCTCTGATTTTCTCTGCTATATGCTAAATATTTCTGCCATTTTCTCTGCACAACCTTCTGCAATCATAATATATCAGAGAAATGCAGAGTATTTTCTAAGAAATTCTGAATACCTCTGATTTTTTCTGATAAAGTGCGTTAAGGGAAAATACGAGTTGTCCCTGAGATTTACTCATTATATTACTCGTACCAAGAGTAGACATTTTCAGAGAAAATACCTTGTATTTTCGGAAATGCTATGATTTTCCCGGATAATGTTAGTTCAGAGAATTTCAGAGAACTTACGCGTTCTCTCTAAGATCTGTTCATGTCATTTCCAAGATCATCATCTGTTGACTTTTTCAGAAAATACTTTCCGGATATAGAAGAGAAATAGGCTTAGAATATCAACAAAGTTCATAGTTTTTTCAAAGAAGATGTCAACAAAAATCAGAAATTTCCGAACAATTTGAAATATTTAAAATCATAAAAATCTTTGACTTTCTCTGAAAAGTGCGAAAAGTGAAAGAAATTCAGAGGACTTTTCGAAGACATTTTACGAGACGTTAAGAGAAATTTTCTGAGACTTTCAGAGATATTCAGAGAACTATTTTCACCAGGGTTATAGCAACCGTTGTTGAACACGCACAAACACGTACGCACGTACGCATACATACACACAGACTCTCAGGACGAAAATAATGTTGACACATACAATTTTTTTATATTATAATTTTTTTTATTTTTAAAGAAAAAAAATGTATAAAAAAACTTTAAAATAAAATAAAAATAAATTACATGGCTCTTAAGGTTTATAT
This sequence comes from Ichneumon xanthorius, assembly GCA_917499995.1. Lineage (NCBI taxonomy): Eukaryota > Metazoa > Arthropoda > Insecta > Hymenoptera > Ichneumonidae > Ichneumon > Ichneumon xanthorius. Next base: position 20,249,561 of record OU824206.1, read on the forward strand.
CTGTAACAAAAAATTACAATGCATTAGTGTTATTGTCAGTATTAATATACAACCTTAATTCAATTCAATTCAATTCCTCTTACTTATCGTACTATGGTTCCCCGAAGAGGGCAATCAACAGCTTTTCGACGGGGTCCGTCTCCTCCTTTACCTGCACCTGCTCCTCCTTCACCGGCACCTTCTCTTTCTCCTTCTCCTTCTCCTTCTCCTCCTTTTTCTTCTCTTTCTCTTTCTCTTTCTCTTTTTTTTGTCTTTCTCTTTCTCCTTCAACTCTTCCTCCGTCATGTGGCCACTTCTAGAAATGCATACATTTTTTGTTAAATGATATACAAATACCACACAAATGGAAAATACAAATACCATAAAAAATACCAACTTCAGTCGATCCAATGATTCCTTCCATTCTTGAAACGTCGCCGATGCCGAGGCCCCCAGATTGTAATGTGTTCTGCCGTAGAGCGAAAAATGTATTTGATAAAAAAGGGTTGCGAATATAATATTAGGCAAGCAATCGATGACCGGTCTGGCTTCGAAAACAATTACAATTTTTTTTTTTCCTTAAGAACATTATGCTTCCCCTCAGAGGTAGAAGCATTGTTCGCCGAAGCCAGACACTGAAAAATATATTTGTATAAAATTTAACATACTGGGACTGGATCACACCGCACGAACTGCGGTGTGATTTTACATGAACAATTGTGATGAAAAATTACGGAGGGTATATTAAAAAAAAATCTTTATAAATACTTTACTTTTAATGATTTACTCTAATTTTATTACAAACGTACTTCAATTCTAATAATTCACTTTAATTTTACTGTAAATGTACATTCATATTTCATCATAATTGTACATTAAATTTACCATTTTTTTAAACAGCGCAACGCGCTCAACTACACTGTTGTAAAAAATTGTAAATTACCGGACCGGATTGTTATGTACCGGACAGGAAGTTTTTATGCAAAAACTGGTTCATTCAATTTAGTGTGCAATTGTAGTGAAAAATTAATATACTTTTACAGTGAAATTAAAGTGAATTATTAAAATTAAAGTACTTTTGTTGTAATAAAATGAAAGTAAAGTATTTCTAACGTTTTTAGTACACGGTACATTAATTTTTCCTCACAATTGTACATGAAATTTGATGCCCCAGTTTGTGCATAAAAACTTCTAGTCCCACTACGCTAAATTGCATACGATTTTTTTTCACGGTGTGCACTTACTGAATTTATCCATCGGCGTAATCTATGCCGATGGGCATAGATTAGTCGATGGGCACTACTGCGAGAATTACACCAATGGATCGATCTTACTAAATTTATTCATCAGTGTAATTTTCGCAGTAGTGCGTAGATTACATCGATGGATCTTTTCAGTAAGATTGGTCCATTCGTGTAATTCTCACAGTATTGCGTAGATTACACCGATGTATAAATTCAGTAAGATTGGTCTATTAGTGTAATTCTTGCAGTAGTGCGTAGATTACATCGATTACTGCGTAGCTTACACCGATGGACCAACTACTTTTAATAAAATATATTGTACTTACAATTTTTTTTGGTCGCTCAGCTTCGTCGGTATCTGCTCTCTTTTTATGTAATCCACATAAAATTTATAATTTTCGCGGAGGTGGACCCGCAGATAATTTTTTCGAATACCTCGTGGGCCCGAGACACACCAAACTTTTTTGATTACCTCCGCCAAATCGGCACCCTTCAAATTATGTGGCGCTTTTGCCAATATGTGAGGCTTCGATGAAATCGCGCACAACAACTTCCCATACTGGTAATAATTTTTGGTGATGTCTTTATAATACTTTTGCATTTTCGGCATCGTAATCACCTGTTCACAATAACAGCACGAAAATATTTGAATATTTGGTAACACTTCGAACACCGTCTTAGAACACTGCATTGTTACCAATATTCGCACATTTTCGTGCAGTTATTAAGGCGCGACCACAATGCCGAAAACGCGGAAATATTATACGGACATTACAAAAAATGTTGAACAGTACGGGCTAATGTTTTGCGCACGCGAAGCGTGAGTAAAACTGCCATTTTCACAATGAGTGTAATAAAGGCCCTATTTCATAGCTGCAATGGAGGTAGAAAGTCGCCGATTTTCGACGAGCGGGAGAAAACGTGATTTAGCGAGGTGACAAATTTAAAATAGAAAACTTGCAAAAGAAAATAATTCAAAAAAGAAAAAATTAAATTATTTCAAAATAATTGTAAAAAAAAATGTATAGGAATTGCAAAAAAAAATAGATAAAAATTTCGAAAAAATTACAAAAAAAAAAAAATTAATGGAAATTGCGAACAAAGTACACAAAGAAAATCTAAAAAATTATTAAAAATGCACTAAAATGTCGAACGAAAAAATGTATTGCCGACATGTAAATAAGGCCACTTTTTGCATATTCGGAAAAAAAATATCGGTCCTAGCAACTTGAGTAACCGTTAACGGTTACCGGTCTGGAAGTACCGTAATTTTGTTCGGTTATTCTACGGTTATTTTTTTTTAAACAATTGTTTAAAAAACAATTATACAATTTCACACTGTTTTTTTTTTTGTTTTTTTCCCTGACATCAGCCGTTCGTCAACTTGCTAGGGCAATTTTCCTTGACAGCCATTTTGTGACGTAGCGAGAGAAGAAATGGATCGCGAAATGTGTAAGCACATAATACTCGGAGATTATTGATTTCGTTTGATATTCTTATTGTTATAATTTTGCTTGATTTAACGACTTGTTACAGGGACGAGCGTATGGACGTGGCGCCTGATTAACGAACGCATCGACAACGACGCAATGTTCGGATTTTTTGCCAGCCATTCTGCCCGTCGCAAAGGATGGATGTGGGAAGCCATTAGAGTCCACTGAGAGAAGAATCTCGTAAAAACAACCGATCATCTAAGAAAAATTACCATAGCACATAGTAGTGCCCTACTACTATGTGCTATGGTAAGATCTCTGAAGCGATATAGTCATTTTTACTAGATCATTCTCTCAGCGTATATAATTATCGCTTTTACGTTTTTCATTTGTGTACATGTGTTTAATTTTTCATCCAGTAAGGTAGCTAAAGCTCTTCCGGAGGCGTTCACTGCTGAAGAATGTGCTATGGTAAGATCTCTGAAGCGATATAGTCATTTTTACTAGATCATTCTCTCAGCGCATATAATTATCGCTTTTACGTTTTTCATTTGTGTACATGTGTTTAATTTTTCATCCAGTAAGGTAGCTAAAGCTCTTCCGGAGGCGTTCACTGCTGAAGAATGTCAATTGAAGTGGGAGAAATTGATTAAAAAACTCGACGTAAGTAGAGTTTATTTCATCACTATTATTATCACTATTAGTATCACTATTAGTATCACTATTATTATCACTATCAGTATCACTATTATTATCACTATTAGTATCACTATTATTATCACTATTAGTATCACTATTATTATCACTATTAGTATCACTATTATTATCACTATTAGTATCACTATTATTATCACTATTAGTATCACTATTATTATCACTATACTGCCGATTAAACGATACAATATCGATTTTTAAAAAACATATAAAAATTGTTCATACAGAGAATGATGCGTACGGCAAGGTGGAACGAGGAGGGATGTGATCTCGTCCTTCCCCGAGAAGACTTTTGGCCCTATTTCCAAACTCTTCTGCAGCATGAGACGAAAAGAGACTGGACCGTTAAATTTTCGGATCATCAAGCTTGAACATCAAATTTATTAGTGGCATATTATAATCCACCCCCTTATTATGTTGTTTCATTCTCATCACAATTTTCAACCATTCTGTAATTTCGATCAGACAACATTAAAAATCTTTAACTCTAAACGTTTTCGCTAAATACTATTTCCCAAGAGTAACGTTCGCTAAAATGAAGATTCGGAATAATACAGTTTGAAAATTTGACGATTCGGAAAAATAAACATTCGGCAGTTTCCGATTCAGAAAAATGAAGGTTCGGAAGTTCGCCTATTCAGACGAAATGCGTTCGGACTGATGATTTTCGGCTGTACAACGAGGAGCCTTCAATCGTACACTCGTATCGTCCCAGATAGAAAAATGACGGCACGGAGACGGCACGTTTTTCGCCCTCGTGGAGTAATGTACTATTTTCCCCCTTGCGTGCAATACGGGCGGAAAAGAGCCTATTATTGACCGATGATCATTATTAACATGTGCGCATGCGCAGTACAATTTCATTACTCCCTAGGGAGTAATAGGTCTCATTACTCCCTCTGGAAGCTCTATTACTCCCGGGGAGTAATGGTCATTGGCGAAGATGAGGATTTTGCGACGCAAGAAATGTGGTTATTTTAACGAAATCGGAAAAAATATCGTATGCCACAAGGGAGGAGGTAAGTGCATTTTCACTTACCGGAAATGAAGAAAGCAGTTTACTATACAAGGCAGGGAATCCCCCAGCTGTGTATAAAACGCGGACTACACACGTCGAGTTACCCTCTCCTCGTATAAGCGCGTGCACGCAGAGCAGCTGAATCGAACAGCTTTGTGTGCGCACGCCTCAACGAGAAGCGGGCGACTCAGAAGCTTGTAGCATGCATTTTATACCCAATTAGGGGAATCCCAGTCTCGCATAGTAAATGACATTGAGAAATTGTTGCCGCACCTTCACGGGGAAAATAATAACGAGGTCAATCAGAGTAGAATTACAGTTGTATGTAAATAGTGATAATAATACTTAACGCATTATCATTTTTTCTGTTACAGAAAATGACCCTTACAATTAATAAACTGAACCCGAAGAACTCGAGAACTAAAAATAAATCCACCAAGTTAGGCGTAAACCTTAAGTGCTCGAGCGTTCACCGTTCAGTCCGAAAATATTTTACTATAATAAAAATATAACAAGTTTTTCGATGGATTTTTTTCCTGCTGGGATATAAGACGAATATCTTCATAATTTGTATTTTTTTAAAATTATTCGGCGAGTGCTACCAACATTGTCGCTGAAATGGAGCACAAACGAGTCATTGATACACCGATTGAATAAGGACTCCATGATGGTTTCGCTATGAGGTCTTTGGACATTGAATAATTGCATAAATTCTGCAATGGTACTTCCGGTCGAGTTGGGTAAATTTCGTTTACTCACTAAAGCTTACGTAAACCAGCCCTATCGGCACAATCGAATGTAAGCTAGCTCCGTCTGTTAACGGGAAAATTTCGACTCAATATTGGAGTGACCAAAACAAGTTTTTCGATGGATTTTTTTTTCTCTCGGGATACAAGACGAATGCCTTCATATTTTGAATTTTTATTTTTTATTATTATTATAAGACTTATTATTATAAAAAGCAAGTATATGGGAGGTGCTGCAAGGATTGTTTTGGTGAAATAATAATTCCAATTTGTTAACAACAAATTGAAGAGAAAAATTATTATTCAACAAATTACCCGGCAACCTAACTATTTTCCTTCATAAAAATGCTTCGTTTATTTTTCTGAATAAGTATGAATTTTTTCAGATTTCTTGTGATTTTTAGAAATTGTGTTTTTTCACAGCTTGAACATAGAAAAACGCGACTTTCATACGTTATGATGCAGTTACACATTTCGCGATCCATTTAATTTCTCGATACGCCACAGAATGAGCTGAAGGCTGTCAAGGGATGTTGAAGGCGAAAATCCCAATGCCAAACAAAATTCACTCGATGCTATCATTCGTTTTTTCAATGTACTATCATATAAATGCCATTGCGGAACTCTTTTTGGTCAATCCAATGTTGGACTATATTTCTCACGATAATAGAGGGAGTTAGCTTATATTCGGTTACGCCGATAAGGCTGGTTCACGAATGCCTCAGTGAGTCGACGAAATCCACTCAATTCCACCGGAAGTCGGGTTCCTTTGCATTGCAGAATACACGAATCATTTATTGGTAAATGCTCAATAGTGACACCAACCCCGAGGTCTTGATTCAATCGGTCTATCAGTGACTGGTGTACACCCTATTTCAACGAGAAGGCTGGTTTCACTCCGAGTAGAATGAAAAATGATTGCCGATTATAATAATATCCGATTTATATCCCGGAGGAAAAAAAATGCCATCGCGGAACTTTTTTTGTTCAATTCAATGTTGGACTATAATTCTCACGATAATAGAGGGAGTTAGCTTACATTCGATTGTGCCAATAGGACTGGTTTACGTAAGCTTTAGTGAGTAAACGAAATTTACCCAACTCGACCGGAAATACCATTGCAGAATTTATGCAATCATTCAATGTCCAAAGGCCTCATAGCGAAACCAGCATGGAGTCCTTATTCAATCGGTGTATCAATGACTCGTTTGTGCTCCATTTCAGCGACAATGTTGGTGGCAGTCGCCGAATAATAAAAAATAAAAATTCAAATTATGAAGGAATTCGTCTGGTATCCCGGAAGAAAAAAAATCCATCGAGAAACTTGTTTTGGTCACTCCAATATTGAGTCGAAATTTTTCCGTTAACAGACGGAGCTAGCTTACATTCGATTGTGCCGATAGGACTGGTTTACATAAGCTTTAGTGAGTAAACGAAATTTACCCAACTCGACCGGAAATACCATTGCAGAATCTATGCAATCATTCAATGTCCAAAGGCCTCATAGCGAAACCAGCATGGAGTCCTTATTCAATCGTTATATCAATGACTCGTTTGTGCTCCATTTCAGCGACAATGTTGGTGGCAGTCGCCGAATAATAAAAAATAAAAATTCAAATTATGAAGGTATTCGTCTTGTATCCCGACAGAAAAAAAAATGTAACGGCTCCAGCCTCCTTTCACACCGGTATCATTTCTTTCGTCGCAGCGGTATTATTTTTCCGCTGCGTTTCTTACGGAGAAGCCCTGCAGCTTATCTGCATCCGCTCTCACGGCTCGAAGCCGTGAGAAGGCCCTTATCTAAGCGTCGCGACTGTCCGTCGCGACATTGTTGCGGGGTCCGAGGCCCTCAGCCTCGCACCTCAAATCATCAGTCCCGCTCCGATCGCCAAACGGTACACTCTCCCGAACAATCAAGCTGCGACTAATAAAGCCTTCATTTATATATATTTCACCTCGGAATACGATTCATTACTTCTACCCGCAAAGTCATTCTGTTACATGGTGTCAGAGTGGGCGTTCCACGTAAACACGCCGCACACCACTTTTTTGATTAATTAAAGAAAAAAAATCTCACTTTTTTTTTCAAAAAAAATGTTTTCACCCAAAATCGACAACCGTGCTCGAGCCGCGCTCGCACGAATACAACAAAACCGGACAGCGAAAAACAAAAAGTGACAACAAAAAGGAAACAGTGAAAAAAAAAGTAACATTCAACAAAAAGTGACATAACAAAACGAAGTGAATATAGTGAAAAACAAAAACGATACAGTGCAAACAATACGGTGCCAAGACACTTAATAAAATAATAATTCACTTAGACATTAAATATACATACACACATTTATTAAATAGTAACTTACGAATAATAATATAAAAAAAGAGACTACAGTGCAAAAAAAAAAAAAAACGAGCGACGTCGGAATTACCGACGGCCGAGAATAACGTCGTGCAGCAACGGCCGCCGACGTTACCGTCGACCAGCCGTCATCGACCGCGACATCGACCCGCCACGGGCGTAATCCGCCGCACCGACGCGAGCCGCCCTATTAACCGACGCAACATCCGCCACCGCAAGAAATTTTTTAAAAAATTGAATGAAGGAAGGAAGGACGTCCCGAAAAATAAAAAATTGAAGGAGGGAAGCAAAAAAAAAAAAAAAAAAAAAAATCAAGGAACAAAAGAAAAGGAAAAACCCATGAGACAACTATTTACAATCCTCGTGGTAATGTAAGTACCCTGTATTTTGCTTTATTTACTTTAACTATTTTTTCTACTATATATATATATAAAAAAAAAGAGAGAAAAAAAAAGAGAAAGGAAAAAAAATCTTTTTCGCTTTCACGACCCCCACGGGAACCGAGCGCCGACACGCGACGCGTGTATAAAGCGTACGACCGGGAAAAGGGTACGTGACAACAAAAAAAAAAAACAAACACTAACTAACAAACAACTTTCCTCCCTTTTTCATACATTCCCTATAAATAAATACATATACAATAACTATAACTTAAATAAAATAAAACAGAGAAAATATATATACATATACATATTTACAAAAAAATAATAATAACAAAAAATATATAAATAAATAAATTAAAAAAAAAAAAAAAAAAAAAAAATTTCTGTGTGGATGCGCTACACAAGTAGCAGCAACAGCATCCAGTAAATAGCAATAATAATAATAATAAACAAATAATTTAATAAAACAAAAAAATAATACTTTTTGATATAATAATTCGATAAATCGATACTACACTAATTTGACAAACTCAAAAAAAAAGAGAGAGAGAAATACAAAAAATTTATCTTCTTTTTCCTTTTTTCACCGTGCCACATACCAGTTGGCAGCAAACACACGTATATATAAAAATAATTCCTTTTTGTTTTTGTCTAATTATCGAATCAATATCCTTTATTTTTTCTCTTTCAAAAAAAAAAAAAGAAAAATCTTTTACTGCGCCTCACATTAGACGGCAGCAAAACAAAACCATCGCAACACAAAAAAAAAAACTTTTAAACAACGAAATATTTACAAAATATACGAAAATATATACATAGATATATATATATCAAATACAAAAAAAATCCCCAATTGCGCCTCATGTTAGACGGCAGCAACACAACGAAAATCTATTTATACTTTGTTATTTTTTCTTTATTAATTGGATAGTTCGTTAACTATACCAAAATTGATTCACCAGTGCCGCCCCAGCGCCCTGCGCGAACGCACGGCGGGAATAATTTTTACCGTCGAACGTTATCTGCCGATCGACTCCCATTGCGGCCATATTACGCAATGGCGAACAGTTCGATAACGCTCCGCGATGTTCAAAACCTCATACCTAATTTTAACGGGAAAAATATCCCTCTCAACGACTTTATTCGCGCTTGCAAAAAAGCTGCGAAAATAATCACAGACAATGACCAATCGCAGCTCCTGGAAATCATCCAGCTAAAACTGTCAGGAGTCGCCGCCGACATAGCTGACGCGAGAACATACAACACGTTAGAGCCACTCCTGAGAGATCTCAAAAACGCGCTTGAAAAACCAATCGAACTGTCAGATCTCGAACTAGAACTAAAATCAAATTCCCAGAATTATAACGAGTCGGTACTCGACTATGCAACCCGAACGCGGAAAATAGCTACAAGAATCGAAGACCGGTTAAAAGAAGTTTATCGAACAGAAGCTCAACAACAATATTTGCAAAACCGCACTGACGAAGTTCGACGAACCGTCATAAAAGCTTTCATTCGCGGCCTTTTCGATCCAATCGCGAATATAATAATGCAAAAAACCTTCTTAACCCTCGATAACGCAGTCGACGAAGCGCTTAACATTGAAAACGAACTCGTCCGCAGACAAACTGTGCATCAGGGACGACAACGCAATAAATCAGAAACTAGGGACAAAAGTCCGGAAAAAGCGAGAGTTCGATTCACGCAATTGAGCGAGAACAATGGACTAAAATTCTGCGAAGTCCACCGCGAAAACCCTACGCATTCAACATCGGAATGCTATTCCGTACTAAGATTACGCGAAAATACGAACACGCGCGCTAACAGTCAACAATATCGTAGCAATTCACCGGGAAATTTTCAGAACAACTCTCGCAGCGGCTACCGCAACAACTCACGCGGTAATTATCAAAATAACGCGCCTAACTATTACCAAAACGGTCCACCTGGAAATTTCCAGAACAACTCACGCGGAAACTACCAAAATAATTCAGGCGGAAATTACCAAAATAATTCGCGCGGGAATTACCACAACAACGCGCGAAATAACTACCGAGACAACTCGCGCGAGAACTATCGCGGTAACCCACGTAACTATCAAAACAACCCACGACGAGACGACTCGTGGGACCGCAATTACGACAACGACCGCGACAATTATCAAAACGATAACGGCCGCAACAATTATCAAAACAATACCCGACGCGACAGTTCGCGAGACGGAAATAATTATCGGGATAACTCGCGTAACCGAGACAGCCGAGACAACTCGCGAGACAGACAAAACGGTCCGAGCAACGGTCGAAACTCGCGAAAATCCGACCATCAGTCGAGCCTCGATGCAGCGCAAATCGAGCAGATTTTCGAGCGCCTGCTCCAAAAAAACGAGAGAACCGCCTCTCGCGACAGCGCGACGAGAGGTCGGACACCGGAGCGCTCGTCAACGACAAACTAAAAGACGCGAACAAAGCGCAAACCGAGACCGAACTTGTAAAATATGTAGATACTAATTATGTAAAAAGCGTAGACGGTAGTATAACCATTAGAAAAGCGACTATCAAATTAGGATTGTCGCGCCGACATAGACCTCCAACGGTGACCATCGAGTCTCCGAACTTGTTCACCAAACGGGCTTTATTTCTCGCCGATACTGGAGCGGAAATAAACCTGCTGAAACAATCATTACTCAACACGCATACGGAAGTAGATCCGACGCTGATATATGAACTCAGCGGGATCACTGACGGTATAGCGAAAACTCTCGGTAGATGCTACCTAAAAATAAAAGAGTTCAAGGTCGAGTTCCACTTAGTGGAAGACTTTTTCCCGATTACGCAGGACGCTATACTCGGCGACGTCTTCTTCAGGGGGACCCCAGCCGACATCTTGTATAGCGAAGCTTGCATAACATTCGCAAGCCACAGAATTCCGTTCGAGACCTTCGAGCGTGTAACAATACCTGGCAGATCAAAACTCATCGTACCTGTTAGGCTAAAACCAACCGATCTCGAGGAAGGATATATCCCGAAGATGAACGTAGGTCATCGTCTCTACATGGGAAATGCGCTCGTTAAAAACACCAACGGAATTGCGTATCTTTGCGCGATTAATTCGCAGAATGGCGAAATAAATCTGGAAATTCCTACAGTCGAGCTAATCCCGGTAGAGGCTATCTCGGAAAAACCGATCGATAGTTTCACACCGAGCAACTCCCACGATTCTCAGCATGAGAACTGTGCGGAAGTACACTCAATACAATTAGACGATCGATCCAGACTCGAAGCCCTTCAGGCACTTTTACAACTAGACCATCTGAACGAAACAGAAAGAGACCACGTGCTTGAATTGGTCTCATAATATCAACATCTATTTTGTCTACCCGGAGATCGGTTAGGTCACACGACACTAACAAAACACGAGATCCATACGACGGATGACAGACCAATCAACACAAAACAATATAGGTTCCCACCGGTACACAGAACGGAGATAAAAAATCAGGTCAGCGATATGCTAGACAAGGGAATTATACAACCATCCCTTTCTCCGTATAATTCTCCAGTTTGGGTCGTTCCCAAAAAACCAGACTCGAAAGGTAACAAAAAATGGCGAATCGTCATAGACTTTCGAAAACTCAACGATAAAACCACGCCAGACGCGTACCCACTCCCAAACATCATCGACATACTGGACCAGTTGGGTAACGCCCGCTACTTTTCAACATTCGACCTGGCATCCGGATTTTATCAAATCGAGATGCACCCAGTGGATAGACACAAAACAGCTTTCTCGACTCCGAACGGGCATTATGAGTACCGTCGAATGCCATTCGGACTCAAAAACGCGCCAGCAACCTTCCAAAGGTTGATGGACGTCGTACTATCCGGACTTCAAGGCACAGACCTTTTCGTCTATCTAGACGATATAGTAATATACGCACAAGACATGACAGAACACGGGAACAAGTTCAAAGCATTAGCGAAACGATTAACATCATCGGGACTGACGCTACAGACAGAGAAATGCCACTTCCTGAATAGAGAAGTGACCTATTTGGGGCATATTATATCCTCCGATGGCGTTAGACCAAATAGCCACAATATACGGGCAGTAGAGAACTTCCCGGTACCCAAAGACAAAAAGGGAATTAAGCAGTTCGTCGCACTCGCCGGATATTACCGACGGTTTATCCGCGACTTTGCGAAAATTGCTATTCCTCTAACGGTACAACTAAAAAAGTCAGAGAAATTCGTATGGACAAACGAATGCCAATCGGCATTCGAATACCTAAAAGCAAGAATCGTCGAACGACCGGTTCTAAAATATCCGGATTTCGACAAAACTTGCACCCTCACTACAGACGCATCAGACTACGCCATAGGCGCAGTACTCAGCCAAAAACACGGCGACTTTGACCATCCAATAGCGTTCTACTCAAGAGCATTGAAGAAAACCGAAATCGCGTATGACGCGATGAAAAAAGAATTACTCGCAATAGTAAATGCGGTAGAGTACTTTAAAATGTACTTGTACGGGAAACGCTTTACGCTCGTTACGGATAACAGAGCATTAACCTACATAAAAAATAAACCTGATATCCCGCAACAACTCCAACGATGGCAAATCATACTAAATGGGTATGATTATGACATCGTACACAAACCAGGTAAACTTAACGTCGTTGCTGACGCTTTGTCGAGAAATCCCGCGGAAATTATGCCGATCAGGCAACGCGAGGAAAGCTCATCGGAAAACACGGGAATACAGAAAACAAAAAAGCAGAAACTGACTCCCAAAGCATCACCTGAAACCAGAAACCGGTCAACGACTGATACAGGTTCAGGAAATCCAGCGCCGAGGAAAAAGCGGATTATACAGGGAGACAACGAACCTATGGAACAGGAAACGAAACAAACCCAACAAGAAACAAACCCACAACCGGAAAAGACAACAACCAAACAACAAATGGAGAGTGTACCCACAAAAACCAATTTAAATATAAACAACGAAACATCAACTTCGGAATTATCCGAAAACGAAGGCGAACTCATTCAACCAATCAAGAAGATGGTTGAAGAGCTGTACTCAAAGGAGAACACCGAACCACAATGGCGGCTCTCCAAACGTCCTATAGATACAACGGACGACGAAGGAAATAGGCAACGACCACGCAAACAAATTAGAAACCGACGCGATACAAGAAAACAATATAAATATACAGATATAGAAGATAGTACAACAGAAGAAGAAGAAGAAAGCCCAACGAGGCAACAAAATAAAGAAAGCCCAACGAGGCAACAAAATAAAGAAAGCCCAACGAGGCAACGAAATAAAGAAAGCCCAACGAGGCAACAAAATAAAGAAAGCCCAACGAGGCAACAAAGAGAAAAGAGCCCAACGAGGCCACAAAAAACAAAAAGCTTATCGCAGCAGAACAAAAGCGAGTTTCGCGAAAAAGTCAGCCCTGACAGGCAAACCGGCCACTTATACGGTGACAAAAGCGAAAAAACCAATGGATCCGAAAACAAAAACGACAACCAAAAGGCGAAAAATAAGGAAAATCGAGCGGAACACGAAGCAGAACCCAAAGACGAGAATAATGGTAAACCACCGATCCAACCAACCTTCAGATCACCACCTTCAGTTCCGACACAAAAATCCAACGATCTACAAAACGACGAAAGCAGCGGGAAACGGACAATACCACCGAACTTCCGTTCACCACCCGCAACTTTAGAATCTCGGAAAACTACAACATCAAGAAAACCGGAGAAACGTTTGCCCGAACCAGTCAAAAGGCGAGCGAAAAAGACGCCAAAAGAACCGACTAGGCGTAGTGAAAGGTTGGCAAATAAAAAACCAAAAGTCCCGGATAATCAACCAAAAAACCAGCCAATTACAAAAATCTTGAGCGATCCTGAGAACCTGTCACCCGAGATGACAGATGAATACTGGGATTCCAAAGTTACGCGCAGCACTCGCAAAACCAAAGGTCAAAAACAAAAAACAAGAACTCGATTCCAACCTCCGGACTCAACATCCTCAGACTCAGATCCACAACCATCACCACAATTAACAACAGAATATTGGGACTCCAGAGTGACTTATACCAACGATATAATACCAGAAACCCCAATTCAACCAGATCCTGAGGATGCACAACAAAAAACACAACCATCTGTTCCAATGTCACCTGAAATGACACAGGACTACTGGGACTCAAAAGTCACAAAAACTCCGGATAATACAACAACGGTGGAACAGACAGTTCCCCCACGAATCGAGCAGCCGATCGCAGTGCCAAGCACTTCTAAGAGGACCGACCAACCAACTACTACACCGAGTGCCTCAGCAGAACAACCAGCTGCCACACCAGGGTGTTCATGGCAAATTGACGAACCAGCCGCAACACCAGGGTGCTCATGGCAAATCAATGATTTCACACCAGAACAACCAATCCCCACACCAACGTCTTCACAGCAAATTAACGACAGTTCACCATCAATGGACATCGAACCGACATTCAGATCACCAACGTGGATCCCACACGAAACAACGGATTCGAAATCAGACGAATCGCAACAAGCTATATTAAATCGAAAACCATCTCAAGCGTTAACAAACCAATATCACGATAAGTAGCCATCGTCAGAAAGTGATTCTGACAACGACTCAACGTACAGACCATCGCAATACCAACGAAAACGTCTAACATTACAAACTCCACCAACAACAAGGGGAGCAACAATAACAGAAGACGTACAACTAAAAAACAACATCGTAATAACGCAGGAAAACATCCTAGCGCAGGAAGACAACATAGCTCACTTCCTGTCAGCCGACGGTGTCATGGACACAATGGTCTCGAAAATACTCGCGGAAAAGGGTAAACTCACCCATTCGGTATTTACGCAGTCCAACCCTGGAATCGGACATATCTTCATCACACGCGACAAAGCGTTACGCTATTTTACAATAATCTGTAAGAACAGATCGACAGACGCTACTAACACACTCACCATCCAAAAGTGCCTAGAGAACCTCGTACAGACTCTAGTGGAAAACAAAATCACATCTTGTACTCTATCCAAAGACCCAAAAATCATCGATACATTTTTGTGGTCTAACATCAAAGGATACCTACGAGTACTCGCGATTAACTCAAACATCACTTCTAGGCTATGCGAAGGTCTTATAACCGTTCCAGACCAGGAAAATAGACAAAACATAATCAGAGAATTACACGGATCCGCAGTCGGAGGCCACAAAGGCGTAACGAAAACATACCAGCGCATTCTCTCGCAGTATTACTGGCGAGGACTAAAAAAGGACGTAGAAACTTTCATTCGATACTGCTTCGACTGCCAGAAAAACAAACTGGTCCGAGTAAAAAATAAAGCTCCTATGGTCATCACGGACACACCAGCGCAACCCTTCGACAAAGTAGCCATCGACATCGTAGGTCCACTACGCGAGACAAAAAACGGACATACGTACATACTAACTATGCTCGACTTATTCAGTAAATTCAGTATAGCGGTACCACTTAAACACCAAACGTCGATAGACGTAGCGAGAGCGCTTTGTACAACCCTAATATCAACTTTCGGTGCGCCTCGCGCGATATTAACCGACCAAGGTACGAACTTTATGTCGGAAATGTTTAGAGATTTCGCTCAACTATTCCAAATAGAGCAACACAGAACAACTGCGTATCACCCACAATCGAACGGCGCAATCGAACGCAGCCATCACGTTCTTGTGGAATATCTAAAGCACTTCATCGACAGTAATCGAGACTGGGATGAACTGCTAACATTTGCGACACTCTCATACAATACTAGCATACACGAAAGTACAGGGTTCACCCCATACGAATTAGTATTCGGTAGGAGAGCCCGAACACCTTCAGAGTTCCCACCACCCGAAAAAATCATAACATACGACGACTACATGACAGATCTAACGAGAAACCTTAGAAACGTCCAAGAACTTGCTTTCGAAAAAGCAATAAAGTTCAAAGAAAATACTAGCATACACGAAAGTACAGGGTTCACCCCATACGAATTAGTATTCGGTAGGAGAGCCCGAACACCTTCAGAGTTCCCACCACCCGAAAAAATCATAACATACGACGACTACATGACAGATCTAACGAGAAACCTTAGAAACGTCCAAGAACTTGCTTTCGAAAAAGCAATAAAGTTCAAAGAACGAACTAAACGATACTACGATAAAAGAACCGTAGAACCAGAATATCAAATAGGTCAACTCGTTCTCACAAAAAACGAACGCAAAACAAGTAAATTTGACAAGGACTGGCTAGGCCCGTACCAAATCATAGAAATCCCAAACAAGCGCAACATTACAATACAATTAGATGACAACACAACAAAAACTCTACACGTAGATAAAATAAAACTGGCATATGTTGCAGATGCCACGCCAATTCCGTAAGGGCGTCCGCACCAGACGCCTTCAAAATTACGCCACTGACGAAAAACCCCGGACTTTATTCGGAGTCCTTGGGCACACTTCATTCATACCATACAACATGGACGCTAATTACGTACATAGACACCCATGGATTCGTATCCAGACGACAACAAATACAAGAAAACCTTGATGCCGCCAACGCATTTTGCTCCACCTTACAAGGACATTGTCTAACCAGAGGTCAGCTACAAAACATACAATCCCGACTGAACAACGTCGCGAACGCAGAAGCAACCTTACAGGAACTGATACCATCAATTCAACTCGATTCAACTGACAAGAGAAAGAAACGCGCGCCTTTAGAATTCGTAGGAAAAATTAACAAAATACTTTTCGGAACAATGGACAGTGAAGACTCAGACAGAATAAACTCACAAATCGATGCACTTGCAAATACAACCACCGAATTAGCGGAAATCGTACTAAACCAAACACATATAATCAAAGCAGGTTTCAACTTCACCCAAACCCAAATCACTAAATTAACAAACGGAATAAATAAGGAAATCAAAGAAATCAAACTAAAACAGGCATCACTCGAATACGAATTACACGTAATCCAAAAGCTGATAACATACACCACTTCTGTAGAGGAAACACTTATCCAATACGAAATCGATTTAGAAATATTGACAAACGTAATACTTTTCGCAAAAATGGGACAGATACACCCCGAAATACTTTCAGCAAAAAAGATATTAGTCAGCGCAGAAGCGATTCGAAAGGCAACGCCAAACACAATATTTCCTATACCACTCAGCACAGAATACGTCCCAGAATTGACGAAAATAATCGAGCTCACAGCGTTCCACAACGGAGAACGGCTCATTTACGTCATCAAAATTCCACTTTTGGACCTAACACAATACAAACTATACCAACACTTATCCGTCCCGGTACGCCAACTATCAACAGCAAAAGGCGCGAGATTCGCGTACATTAAACCGGCAGTCCGATACACCGCAGTTTCCGAAGACTTTAGTAGTTATTTCAATTTGGAAGACGAAGGCGAATGTAAATTCATAGTTAATCGATACATCTGCAAACAAATCTATCCCGTAGCGCAGATCAACGACGAAACTGAATGCGAGGTTCAACTCCTCGTCAATCCACAATTCGGCAATCTAGAATCATGCGATATCAGGCTAAAAATGCTGAAGCAAACCTATTGGAAGAAAATTCGTAACGCAACCGCATGGCTGTACGCAGCACCAAAACCCGAAACTTTATATCTTATTTGCGATAATCACAAATCGATCATTGAAACAATCGAAAACGCCGGAATACTACAAGTCGAACCCACCTGCCGAGTTAAAACCCGAACAACGACACTAACTCCTTCAGTGGAAATAAAATCCTCAATCGAAGTAAAATTCGCACACACACCGATTCTAAATATAACAGCAATGATCCAAAAATCAATGGAAAACGTGGAAAACATCAACAACACCGCGATCCAGCGGAACCCGGCAGTGGCCGAATGCGTCCTCTGCCAAAGAGGAATCAGGGTGTCGGAAATGATCCAGCACCTTAATATTTGCTACGCCGAGTTAATAAGGGGAGTGGCGAGCCAAGCCGTCAGCAGAGCAAAGTGCCCGCTGTGTCACTGTTTCTTCCCTGCGAGACAGTTCGCAGCCCACATAGGAGAATGCTCGGCATACCTACTGGCGCTGCGAACACAACCACAGCAACAACAACAGCAACAACAACAGCGACAACAACCATGGCACCAAATACAGGAGCAACTGCTCGAAATAAACAACGAGGAAGACGAAGACGACAAAGACCGACCAGAAATTATATATATACCACACACACCAGAGGGATCACCACCACCAGTAGAAAACATAGACAATGACACGGATACAGAAAGCGAAGCAACAGACACAGACACAGAATGCGAAGACGAACACCCGGAAAACGAAACCGCAAACGATACAACAAACGAAAAAACCAACGACACAAAGAAAAAACTGAACAAAAACAACGACGCAACAAACGAAAACCAAACAACACAAACAAAAAACCAGATGACACAAACGGAAACAGTAACAACAGAAAACGAAACAGACTTCGACCCAACGAAACTGACGATACAGGACGGATTTAGATGGATCGACAGTCAAAATTTGGAACACCTACGGAAAATAAAGAATAAAGCGATGTCGAACATTTTCCTTGCGGAATTAAAATTAGAGTCAACGAACAAAAGACGACGAACGGACACAGACTCGCAGTAAAATCTGACAAAATAAACGGAACGTACTCATACACAATAATCACCTTATCCTACACTAACAACTAATCATAAAAACACAACAATAACAACAAAATAACAATACACGTAGACACGCGACACGCGTCGCGTGACGTCAAAAAAAAAAGAAGAAAAAAAATATGAGGACCATTATTATTAAAAAAAAAAAAGAAAGAAAAGAAAGAAAAACCTTTCTAGTTTATTTTACTTTTGTTTTCATTTTACTTTTGTTTTATTTTATTTCATTTTATTATTTGCCTCACTTTCCTTTTATATATATATATACTCTGTTTCTCTTTTTTTTATTATTAATTAATATATGTTATCTTGTAATATCAATACTTGTGTTCATTATTTTTACCAATTCCAGAAATAACTCCCATTTTCTGCCTACAGAACCAATCCTGACATAACATACCTAACCCACTAACCTACTACTAATCAGATTTTAGACTGTTACAGGTAATATACTATCAAAACTTAACGGAATCTGAAAAGCTTTAGCCGAAAAAGGGACAATTTAGGAAAAAAAAAAATTTAAAAGGACAACAAAATAATCAAATGGACAAAACAAAACAAAATTAAAAAAAAAAAACAACAACAAAGGATCAAAAAGGAATATATACAGACATTTTGGAAAACCACAACCAAACCTTCTCAACGAACAAAACAGGACAACATTCTATATTTCATTTTTTAACACCAAACGAACCTATCAAACTTGACCAACCTACCCCCACTAACATGAACAAATAACAGTTTTTCTTTAGATTGTTACAGATACCAACATTCACCACTATATTCATTACGAGAGTGTACCGGAATAAACACCAAAATCAAGGAAACCAAAAAACAAATAAAACCAATTCGGACAACATCAACAATCAACAATCAACAACCAACAAAATTAAATATTCAAAAAAAAAAAACAAAAACACAAAACATAACACAATTACACAAAAAAAAATGAAAATATAAAAAAAAAAAACAAACAAAAACCCCCAAAACTTTGCATTTATATAGAATCACACTGAACAACAATTATTACATGTAAATTTTGTTTAATATCCGATGCGGGGGCATCGTTTTTTCAAGAGGGGGAGTGTAACGGCTCCAGCCTCCTTTCACACCGGTATCATTTCTTTCGTCGCAGCGGTATTATTTTTCCGCTGCGTTTCTTACGGAGAAGCCCTGCAGCTTATCTGCATCCGCTCTCACGGCTCGAAGCCGTGAGAAGGCCCTTATCTAAGCGTCGCGACTGTCCGTCGCGACATTGTTGCGGGGTCCGAGGCCCTCAGCCTCGCACCTCAAATCATCAGTCCCGCTCCGATCGCCAAACGGTACACTCTCCCGAACAATCAAGCTGCGACTAATAAAGCCTTCATTTATATATATTTCACCTCGGAATACGATTCATTACTTCTACCCGCAAAGTCATTCTGTTACAAAAATCCGTCGAGAAACTTGTTTTGGTCACTCCAATATTGAGTCGAAATTTGCCCGTTAACAGACGGAGCTAGCTTACATCTGATTGTGCCGATAGGGCTGGTTTACGTAAGCTTTAGTGAGTAAACGAAATTTACCCAACTCGACCGGAATTTACCTAACACCTACGATTCTTCGATCGCAATTAATTGTTTTTCTTCGAATGTAACTTTCAACCAAACCAATGTTGAAATTAGAATTATCCGATGAGGAAATAGCCCATCTACCTTGTGTCTTAGCGAGGGCATTGGTTTGATTAAACTTAAGCAAAGAGAAAAAAAATATATTCATCGATCGCATGAACAGTGGCAGTAACCAACATTTTTTGGTTACTGTCCTACTGCTCATACGATCGATAAATTCTTTTTTAAAGTTAAAAAAGGTTAATAAAGGTCTTTTTTAAGGTTAAACGTTGCAGCAACGTTCCACCAACGTCCACTTGCGGTTTAAATATGTGCGAGGGAACCTTGGTGAAATGAACGGTGCAGGACGGTAAAATATTTCGACAGGGTTACAACTTGCTTTACATACTCCCTTCTCTTTCTTTTTAACACACTTACCTTTCACTCCTCGCTCTTTTCCTTCTCAGTCTCTTTAGTCTACATTTCCTCCAGTTTCTCTCTGTCTCTCCGCTGTGTTTCACTTCACATTTCCCTTTCTCTTCGCTCCTATTCTTCTTTGTTTCTTCTCTCTCCCCGCTCTCCTCGAGATCCTCCACTTCTTTTATCCAGCTGTCTCTCCTCTATCCACTATTCACCTCCTTTATTTATTTTATTTATTTTATTTATTTTATTTATTTTATTTATTTTATTTATTTTATTTATTTTATTTATTTTATTTATTTTATTTATTTTATTTATTTTATTTATTTTATTTATTTTATTTATTTTATTTATTTTATTTATTTTATTTATTTTATTTATTTTATTTATTTTATTTATTTTATTTATTTTATTTATTTTATTTATTTTATTTATTTTATTTATTTTATTTATTTTATTTATTTTATTTATTTTATTTATTTTATTTATTTTATTTATTTTATTTATTTTATTTATTTTATTTATTTTATTTATTTTATTTATTTTATTTATTTTATTTATTTTATTTATTTTATTTATTTTATTTATTTATTTATAGACCGGGAAGGCCACTTCAACTTTCTGGGCCTGTCGTAGGATGTTCAACTCGACCTGGGGACTCAAACCGGCTGTGGTGAAATGGATTCACACAGCCATCATAGAGCCTCAGGTGACTTACGCGTCGGTCGTATGGTGGCCTGCGCTGCAGCGGGAAACCA
Organism: Ichneumon xanthorius; assembly: GCA_917499995.1. Taxonomy (NCBI): domain Eukaryota; kingdom Metazoa; phylum Arthropoda; class Insecta; order Hymenoptera; family Ichneumonidae; genus Ichneumon; species Ichneumon xanthorius. The sequence goes on from OU824206.1 coordinate 20,270,975, forward strand.
ACAGGAAGATGCTTAATAAGGTCTATAGGCTGGCACTGCTGGGGATTACAGGAGCGCTTCGGACGACTCCTACCCTGGCACTGGGGGCGCTTCGGGACATAGCGCCTCTAGACATCGTGGCTAAGGCCAAAGCGATGGGTGCAACCGTTCGGATAAAGTTTGGAGGAAAGTGGAAGAGAGCTAGCAGGGGCCACGCGTCTCTGCTGAATGGCAACAGAGATCTCGAGGAGGTCCTAGCCCTAGGCGGAGACTGCGGCCCTAGTAGCTACCACTTCCGCCGAAATTACGTTGTTACCTTCCCGAGTAGGCAAGAGTGGGAAGAGAACAGTGTCGGTTTGCTGTCACCGGGGGGACTCGTCTGGTATACGGACGGATCCAAAACCCCGACAGGGACAGGCGCCGGAGTATGGTGCGCGGGGCCTAGGACGAGGATATCCTTGGCACTGGGGACCCGCACAACTATACTCCAGGCTGAGGTGCTTGCCATCAGAACCTGCGCGGAGGAGATTCTGCTAAGGGGTTACGAAGGCAGGCATATTTACATCTGCTGTGACAGCTGTGCAGCACTCAGGGCCCTCGACTCCATCGAGGTGAAGTCCGAGCTGACTCGCAGCTGCATCGAAGCCCTATCACGCATTTCCGGCGTTAATAGGGCTAAACTGCTCTGGGTGCCTGGGCACACAGGCATACAGGGTAAGTTAGCAGCTGACGGATTGGCAAGAATGGGTTCCACAGGATCCATAGCGGCCATCCCTAGGTCGGTACCGGTTACCCCGGGCGTCATAAAAGAGATCATAAGGAGGTGGACTGCTAAGCAGTTCACAATCCGATGGACCTCGGCGCCAGGGTCAAGACAATCTAGGGCTCTCTTCTCGGGCCCCTCTGAGAGACTGGGCTCGGAATTGATAGCCCTCGACAGGCAAAGGCTGAGGTGGCTGGTGGGCTTGTTCACAGGACACTGGTTCACCCGGCAGCATTTGAAGCGGATGGGGTGGGAGGTAGACTCGCTATGCCGGTTCTGCGGACTAGAAGAGGAGACCTCCCTCCACTTAATAGCGGTGTGCGAGGGACTAGAGGGGGCTCGACTGAGAACCCTCGAAGCCCCAGCTCTGGATACACTGCAGTTGGAGGTGACGGGCATTGGTGGGCTTCTCCGCTTTGCGGAAGGGGCCGAACCTCCGCCCCAACCCTAAAGTTTTGCGAGAGCCCCAAAAGGGCCCGTGTACAATGGTCCAGTAGGACTGAGTGCTCGCTTCGCTCAACCAAACCATAACCATATATTTTATTTATTTTATTTATTTTATTTATTTTATTTATTTTATTTATTTTATTTATTTTATTTATTTTATTTATTTTATTTATTTTATTTATTTTATTTATTTTATTTATTTTAAAGTTAAATGTCACAACATGACTTTATCCATTTGGACATTTACTGTTCACTGTCATAGGTTACGTCAACCGAGATGACATTTCGTCGCGGGACTATTTTCACGCGTGTAGGAACATCGCGCGTTACCCCTCCAAAATCGACAGATGAATGCAAGCCCGACGCTCTGACACGCACACATTCAAACTGTGAACACCGATAGGGAAACTTTGAGCCGTAGAAAAATTTCAAAAAAAGGAAATTACTCGGGCTGACGCGCTCTACCAGTATGTTCAATACTCTATACTAGTTACGGGACACCCTGTATAGTTCATGATGCTCATCTATGAGAACTTTCAATAGGTTGTGCGTACATACTTGATAAAACGGGGCCATTACAATATCCATTATATTACACAGGGTGGTATACTGCCCGTCATTGATGCCTGGATTTTCTGGATTTTCTATCTTCCTGGGTATCTTGCTCGATGTCTTAGCGGGATGGAAGATATCAAGGAAGATATCCAGCAAGACATTCAGCAAGACGGCATGTCTTGCCGGATGGCTTGCTTGATTTCTTCCATCCCGCTAAGACATCGTGGAAGATATTGAGGAAAACCAGGCATCCATGACGGGCAGTAGAGCGACCAAACTTTATCACCTTCAGCTATTAAATCTCCCATCATAAGTCGTAAATTTCGAGTCAGACACATCATTTCAGCGGCTTTGATATTAATTTTTTTTTTAGCATTTCCTCTGTAATGACTGGGGGCTTATTTCCGAGCTCAACATAACCGTAATCGAATGATTGGATGCATGAATTTATTGTTTCCAAATCCAAAAGTTTAACGCCTATGTAGTAATCGATCATCAGGGTCAAGTCATAATTGCACACTCCTTCAAGGAGCTCATGCATAATATCTACGGCATCATTATTTGCGTCATGAAACGATGGAATTTCATTGAAGATTGAATTTTCTTTCAAATATCAAACCGGTTAATCTGCAATCGTCAAGTTGGAGATCGTCATTGTAATTTTCGGGAGTACGTAACAACTCGTTGTCTTCTTCAGTGCTTTGTAATAAAACACGTTTGTGGCCTCGGCAAATGCGACAAAAGAAATTGCCAGAGCAACTAACATATCCGAGGATGGCATTCAAGCCCGCATTATCACCTAGTATTATAGCCAGTGAAAAATAAATCTTTTGCGTCTCGCCATTTTGTCGATCAACAGTTATTCTTTCTCATTCGAGAAAAATTAATTCTTGAATTAGTACTCGGAAAATATTACTCCCTTCTGCGACCATGTCTTGATAGTGTACAAGCAAGGCTAAAAAAATATTAGCTAAGCGGGTGTTACGTCCGGTGAATTTTACCGAAAATTCACTGATGCAACCGGCTAAAATCCACAAAAATTGGTAATATGATAACAGTCAGAAAAGTCATAGAAAATCCATAGAAAATGTATAAAACACAAGTAATCATTGATAATGGATTACGTGTTCATTAATTATGCGTCAGCCAACACTGAATGATTCGATTCAGTGATTGGCATAGCAACAGTTGGTTAACTAAAAAAAATATCGCAAGAGGTATATTCAGGTTGCTGGACAGGTATCATCGGCAGCGAGCATACCTTAGGCTACCTGGAGGCTCTCATTGTTTTAATTGAGACCGGAAAGGGCAACCCGAATCTTTAGCTATATGCGTCGGGAGACGGAGCCTTATCGCTCCAACACATTGCGCGGAGCGACGCACATACGCACACAACGGTGCAGCCAGAGAATCCGTGTGACTGACTCTAGGCGATTGATTGGCAAAATCACCATCAGCGCTAACGAGTACAGCACCTCTCAGGGCATCATTATTCAAAATATTATTTTAAATATGTTTAAATGTTGTTAATAGAAACAACATCAAAATATACCAAACGTGGACATTTTTTCAGAAAATAATGAATTAATCAATTATCTAATAGAATCACGAATGAAACGAGGTTTGGGTCAAATCGTTAATATAAAGTTATCATAAACATTTATGACTTATTATTATCTATTATTATTATCATCAGGGAAATTAATTAACACCTTAAAATCATATTTTACTATCCTTAGAATAGTCAAATAAAATAGTCAAAAGCAGGGAATTAATTATTATCATCAGAGAAAGATATTTAGAGACATTAAAAAATTATCCGTTGAGAAACCAGGAATTTATAGATAATATTTATAACAATTTCATAAATCAGGATTATAACTTTGGATAGGAGAATCGTAGAAACTTCGCTCAAATTTGTAAATTCTTATTATTTAAATCAAAGATTGTCAAAATAATTTGTTTATCCGGAAAATCCTTGTAAAAGCCAGAATTTTAAAGTTATTAAAATAAGGTGCGGAAGACGCTAAAACCGATCGATATTGACCGAAGAAGGGGGCGGCTGATGCAACGGACAGCTTGGAGACGCGGGTGCCCCCCGATCAAAACAATAAAAGAGGCACCTCCAAGGGCGGAAGGACAGTCTTGCGGGCGACATACCTCACCCTCTTCGCGACAGTCGTCAGTCGTCTCTTGCGGACCGGAAGTATAGTCTTTTGCGGGCGAGACATTTCGACACATACATCTACAGTCATAAACCGCGGAAATTTAACTATTGTCCAGAAGTCTTTGACTTCTCACGGAATATTGTACCAACATTAAAATTTGAAATATTGGAGTTAATAATCGAATAAATATCCTGAATTATCATCGAATAAATAAATTGAAGTTCAACGAAAAGTTATTTTATCACCTGCATATTTCGACATCACCATTTATTCGGCTTTCTCAACATTCATCCATTATCTTCGAAATTCGCCGATCGATTTAATCAACTTTCCCTGAAAGAAGGAAGGAAGGAAGGAAGGAGGAATTCGGAATTCGGAATCAACATCTTTCATCCATTTTCAATCGTTTCATTCATAGGAGTCATTCATTGACAATCACCGTAAGTCATTGAATCATTTAAATTCAAATCATTTATTTTATTTCAACGATCGTCTTTGAATAATTTATTCCATTAACCAATAATTAATTATCTTGAACATTTGAGGAACTTATTGAGGTATTTAATCCAATTCATTTTATTTCATTGGTCTTTTTTGAAATTTTACTCTTTTGTTAACTCATCGGATGTTAATTAACTATCTTGAATCATTCTGAATAAATAATCAGAGTTCGATAAATCATAATTTGAATTTATAAGTCGAGATCTTCGATCTTTCCTCGAGAGACCCAGGGTATAGAGCAATGAACTCGACGTTTGGTGATAACGCTGGCCTTCAGTCGGTGGCGGACATCACTGCGCGACCGTGAGGGATCTAATTACACAGCCTTGCTACGGTGTGTCAGGGTCGAGTGAGGAATCATAATATTTTGAACGTGATACACACCTTATAAGATCATCGAGCTATATTCTTTTCGACATGCAGACTCAGCCCATCCCTGAATAAATTTCCGAAAGGTTAGATTCAAAAGGGGCACTGTTCTGATAAAGCGTCACATGCGATAAACGTGTAATAGGGAGAGAAATCTCCTTGACCGTAGATGCCTGAAAATGCTGATCAGGACGTAACATAAAAATTGGGGGCTCGTCCGGGATAATAAGAGTTTGCACGTCGAAATTAAATAAATAAATACATAATTTCAAATAAAATTAAACAAAATAACATGAAAATAAGTAAATAAACAATTTCAAATAAAATAAAGATAAAAAAAAATATATAAAAAAAATACCGAACGAATAAATGATTAAATAATTCCAAATAAATAAATAAACAAATAAAATCAGCAAATTCAATAATGATAACAAAGAAATAAATAAATCAAATATAAATGCCTTACACTCGATCTAAGGGAAGCGTTTCCGATAAATGCCTCCATGAGTATCCAGGAGACAGAAAAAGTTCAAAGCCGAAAAATTCAAAACCATTGCCAGTAGTGAAAACTAAAGTGTCAAAATCTACTAATACTCCGGAAAGAAGTGAGGACTATATGGCGTCTGACGATTTGACACAGGATCAACAAAAAAAATATTGAGCCATGTTCATCCGGAACAAAAAGAAACGGGAGTGACAGTTCTGATCCATCTGATACGGAGGAGCAAAGTGTAATAGAAAATTTAAATGAAAAAGTGAGTCGGGTTGAAGTGCTACCGCAGGGGCTAATAAGAGCGCATAGTGAACCTTCGTTACTGAGTTTAGATATTTCTCAACTGGCACATAACTTGGCTAGAGTCGATATTAGACCGGGTGTTCGATTTAATTCGGGAATAAGTGCATCGTCAACGCGACTTGTTAGATCTCGTTCAGTGGATACCTCAATTAAATTAAAATCAGCTATAAAATCGTGCATGAAAGTAGGTTCAGTAAAAACAAAAAGTGCCCCGAGTATTTGTGTTGGTGATCAACTTGAGAAAAATAATAAAACAATCGAATTATCTCAAAATAATAATCCAGTTTTGAGTCCAATAAACGATACGATCGAGTCAAAATCTAGTGATAACGAAAAAAATAGTGATTGCAAGTCAGGAAAATCTAAAGTAGGGGCTCCATTGAACGAAAATCTGATATCCTTTAAATCTTGCAGTAAAACTTTACCAACACTAGAGCAATTGCGACAGATTTTTGCCGTTTGCGGGGCTTCACGTCGACCACCTGTCAGAGTCATATCAAACGAAGTAGTTAAAAATCTTTTTGAAAATATGGACAGGAAAAATGAAAGGAACGATAACACTGGAGGTGGCGGAGGAGGCGATAACGGTGAGGGGAGTCGGGGCGGTGGAAGCATTATTCCCCCTCGCCGAACAAGCCCATTCATCGGATCGCATAGGTAACTTTTGGGAACGGAACAGTGGCGAGAAGCAGTAAAAATGATTCCAGAATTCGACGGAAAAAAAGGACTTTGAGTCGTTATCCCGGGTGTTTAGAAGATGCGGCAGCAATAGTGGGACCTGAGTTCGAATTAGACTTAATGAGGGTTGCTAAAAATAAATTAGTCGGTGAAGTATGGAATCGTGTTAGCAGCAGTCGATTCAGTCACATTTCCGATTATATGGATTATCTTCGAAAAATATATGATCCTCCTAGAGACATATATCAATTACAGGGTGAATTAGGAACCATTGCTCAACTAAATAATGAGACAGTAGCTGAATATGCATATAAGATTGAGCAGTTGGTTGCAAAACTAGAAGAGGCAAGACGTTATATTGATGGATATTTATGTGAGGGTGATAAAGAGGCGATCGAAAAAATGACAATTAATTGTTTTAACCGTGGATTAAAACCCGAAATATTGGATAGAATACAGGAGGAGAAAACGTCACTTCAGGACGCGATAAGCACGGCATTGGCCATTGAACTTGACGTATCTGATCGATGCAAATTAAGAGATAACGCGAATTCCAAAGTTACGCCAATAAAAGAAATAGAGAAGGGTGTGAAAAAAGTAGGCCTAAAATTTGTTGAGCCAGCGGAGGAAGTCACCATGGCACCGTTCACCGAGACACCGAAAATAATAAATTGCCAATATTGCAAAAATCAAGGACATACTGCTAACCAGTGTCCTAAAATACATGAACAGGAAACAATCGATATTTGTCAATTTTGTAACAAACGAGGCCATTTGGCAGATAAATGTAGAAGCATAGGCTGTTCAATTTGCGGTCAAAAGGGCCATTGGGCCGAAATCTGTAAACAGAAAGGGCAGAGTGACGGTGAACGAACGTCTGGTGAATGTTCAAATCAACAACCAGTTCAGCAAAATTACAGACAAGCTCAAAATCAAGGAACGTTTAATTCAAATAATTATAATAATAATCGTCAAAATGATAATTATAATCAGGGTTTCAACTCGAATCCACGATATAATTTTAACCAAAATCCGAATTCCAATCAAAATTCAAACTTTAATCAAAATCGGAATTTTAATTCCAACCAAAATTTCAATCAAAATTTTAACCAAAATAGAAATTTTAACCAAAACTTTAATCGAAACCAGAATTATCAGAATCGAAATTTTAACCAAAGTCGAAACTTCAATCAAAATTTTGGTCAAAATCGAAACTTTAATCCAAATTTTAATCCATCTTATAATCAGAATCGGAATTTTAATCAATCTTCTAACCAAAATCGGAATTTTAATCCAAATTTTAACCAAAACCAGAATTTTGGCTCGGATTTAAACCGTGGAAATAATCAGATGACAAACGATCAAGGAGCAATGTCCTATGCACAAATGGCTAATCAGCCCTCTCAATCAAATAGTTCTAATGTGATTTGGGTAAGCGTCAGATTTATATAAGACCGCGAATCTTACCGGTAACGTACAATCGATAAATTGATTGGTCAGCACGAGCGTGGGTACGCGCATGTCTGTGAACGGAGACGGAGCGTCGATCAGCGATCGAACGGGAGTGTGGTTTGAGGTGTCGAACAGGTGGGCAAGATCGGTGCCTTGACGCCATTTTTGGAGTAAATTAATTATAGAAGCGACGTTCGGTAGTAGCCGAGAATTAATATTGCAACGACCCAAAAAAAGTAATCTAGCAAACCAGCATAAGAAAGTGTGTAATAAAAGAGTTTAATAGTTACCAACCAAATAATATCACGGACTAGAAATTATTACAGTTATTCTCCATCCTTACGCGACTTCGTGCCATCGGTTAGTTATACATCCTGACAAATCCTAATAAAAAAATAACCATCTTACAGTCAGAAGTGGGATTCGGAGAATCTGTTGCGTGAGTGAATCGGTGTATTGAATATTTTTTGTGTCATTCGAGTGAAAAATAATTATTTTCGCTACATTTTGGAGTCGTGTGAAAAACGAGGAGTCGGACATTTTGGTACCTCGCGTGAGTGTCGGTGAGCTATGTCGATCCCGAATTTTCCGTCGTTTCGACGCGGAATAAATGGCGGACAGTTGCATTCTACAAGATTTTCTGGGCCACCACCAAATCTCAGTTACCATCCTCGTTTTGCACAGCAATTTGGACTTAGAACTCCGACGCCGCATTTACCGGATTATTCAAATTATCAGTTTCAACAGTTTGGACCGCCGATTATTCCGGTAGCTCATTTACCGACAGGAAATGAAACTCCCCGACACACGGTAAATGATAACACGATAAATGCTACGCGTCGATAAGCAGATAAATTCCGCGATCCTCCCCCTGGAGATAACAACGAACAAAGGCAACTCCAGGCGGATAACCCTGGAGATAACAACGAACAAAGGCAACTTCAGGCGGATAATCCGGAAAATAACGGTACGTTACGAGAAAGCGCCGCGTCGAGTGTTGTTACGGATCGAGTCGATACACCGCAACCGGTCACAGCGTTGGAACGAGTGCTAGAGACAATGACTCAATTAATTCAACAGAACGCGACGCTGCTTCAATCTCAAGCTGCTGCAAATCCGGTCCGAAGTTTTCACGTGATGCCAGATCTCACGAAATCTGTCGGTGATTTTACGGGACGCGAAACTCCAGTCGAAGCGAAACGTTGGCTGAAGCAGATCGAAACTTCAGCGTTTATTCACCAATGGCCGGAACAGTTCCTGTATGAAACGGCAACGATGCATTTGAAGAATGCCGCGCGTTCGTGGTTTTTAGCGAGAAGTGAATCGTTTATGTGTTGGGGTGATTTTCGGGCTGCCTTCGTTTTAGCGTTCGCTCCGGAGATAAATAAGTCTCAACTTTGGGATAATTTGAAGAATCGTCGTCAACGCGACAACGAATGTTTTCAAGATTATTACTATGACAAAGTGAGACTGTGTACTTCGTTGGACCTGAAATTCGAAGAAATTCGTGAACAAGTGGCATCGGGTTTACTGAACCGTGATATGACAGTTCACGCTTTGACTACGGAATATGATACCATTGAAAAATTATTCCACGGTTTGGTTCGATTCGAGCGAACGATCAAATCGTACGATAATTTGAAATTTCGGAAACCAAAGGAAGTGTCTACGAATAAAGCGAAATCGCGTTCGGGAAAAGTGACGAGTGAGGACTCAGAAAACACTAATGATACGGACTCGAAAAAGAAGACCGAGATTAAATGTTACATTTGCTCTAAAACAGGGCATTATTCGCGAAAGTGTCCCGACCTCGAAAAGCTGCTGAGTGCAGAAGGTGCGGAGAGACGGGGCATTATGCCAAACATTGTGAGATGCCGTTGCTTCTGGACAAAGGCGAAGTGAAGATTGTGTCGTCTGCTTCTTCAAGTGCTTTCGCAGGTAGCGCAAGTGGTGACGAAGAAGAGACTCCAAGAAAATCTGCTTCGGCCGAAAGATTAGCTAAATATCTTAAAGAAATAAAAGTTAACGGAATATCTATGCAAGCGATGATAGATCCGGGGAGCTCGGACTGCACAATTAAGGCTACCGCTGTTTTGTGTCATCGTCTCGAATTCGTGAACGCGATGGAAAGGAGGTATTGTTGTATGTAGTGTGACGTATTTTTCTTTACCTCGATAGCGCGAACTCAAAACTCAAAAAAACGGAACAAAACTAAATCTGAACTCAAACCAAAAGGGGAGCACAAAACGCGAAACCGAAACTTACGTCACCTTCGGCCGTCCGCCCGCACGGATGCATCGACGTCCCGGTGGGCGCCAGTTAATTTTTGTTTCGCCGGTATTAACAACCGGACTAAACTGGAGGTCGGTGGAACGGCCGACCTCCGCAGGGTCGATTTTTGTTTCGCCGGAATCGCCAAGCCGGTCTAATCTGGAGGTCGATGGAACGGTCGACATCCGCAGGGCTGATTTTTGTTTCGCCGGAATCACCAAGCCGGACTAATCTGGAGGTAGGTGGAACAGGCCGACCTCCGCAACGGGAACACACGAAATCGGAACAAAACACACGATATCGCAAACGAGAACTAGACGGTAACGAGAACTAACGCCGATGCATTCGCGAAAGCGAACGGTTGCGGAAATGCACGGTTGCTCAGGATGCGGGTTATGGTAGAAGGGTCGCGATCCTTTGCCAATAAAATAACGCGGAATCGAAAATATCGGAATCTCAAATTTTAATTACGGGAACAATTAATTTGTAGGCTGTAAAGCCACGGGATCGCACACTAGTGCATCGGGAGCGCTCAGCTGATCGAACGATCGAAGCGAGCGGAGCGAGAACGGATTCTACACGCGATCGAAAATTTATACAACGATAAACTCACCGAACTCGCAGGAATTAATCCAATAAAGGGGCGGGAACTGCATCTTACGACACCTCGAGAACTTAATCACGATCACTGCACCTCAAGAACGTTATTCACAACGCGTCTCGAGCACAGAAAACTCGGTGAAGAGTTCGGAAACGAATCCGCACGAAACACCGTACACGAGTCCATAGCGAACGCGACACACGAACCGAAGCGAGAGCGGTAACCGGAGTCTACGGTAACGCGAGCGAGAGCGAACGACTGACTCAAGCGCGACACAATAGCCGAAACCGTAAACATCGGGAGCGCGAGAGGTCCGAGCTGCCTCGAGGACGACTCTCGGTAGACTGATAAGCCTACGAAAATATTCTAACGAGACGTTATCATGATTATTACGGGATCCTTAACCGGTAACTACTGCCCTCTTGAACTATTTCGTGACGTCATCTATACGAGAGCCGAAACTGTAACGCGGTAACTTTGAGAATCTTCGCGATCGCTACTCCAAATGCAGGACGTGAAAACAAGGCTCTCTCTCTAAACTAAAACACGGCACAAGAGGTTCCAACCTTGCCCGGACTGAACTAAAACCTCCGCCTGTTCTCCAACGTCCTGTATTATCACCTAAGCGGAGTGCCGGGTTTGCACCGGACTTTGGCGTATTCGTGACGAAATCTCGTCGGGCTCTCCTCTATTCGTGTTTCTCATTTCTTCGAGATTCTCTCCACCGAATAGATTCGAGAATCCCGACCTGAACTAAATCTTTCTGAGCTTAACTCTAAGCTTATCACACACAATGCTCATCCGCAAAATCTAAACTGGATCGCAAAACGTTACGAACATTCATTTAGCGAGAACTGGACGGTACATGGACAGCTAAAGGGCAGTAAAGCGGGAACTAACGGGCTAACCGAACTAAATCGATAGCCGTATCCGAAAAATGTTGATTTTTGTGACCGTGATCGAAAAATCACGTCACAGTAGTACTTGCGGCTATGCGCAAAGCCATCGCAATTAAATATCACGATTACGGTAAGCATTTTGGCATAGATAAAACGCTCGCGAGAATTCAATCCTACTACTATTTTCCGAGGATGAGAACGTATCTAAAAAGGCATATCGCGCAATGCTTGGAATGTATAATGAGCAAAAAGTCAACTGGGCCTCAAGCGGGAGAGCTCCATCCGATACCACCGGGAGAACGGCCGTTCGCGTTAGTTCATGTAGATCATGTAGGTCCGTTCATTACGTCTTCTAAGGGGAGCAAGTATGTATTGGGTCTTATAGACACACTGACGAAATTCATTATATTCGAGCCAGTTAAGAACACGAGCGCTGCACTAACTGTCAAGAAGCTCGAAAAATTCGTGGGCCAATTCGGAGCGCCGACTCGAATTATTAGCGATCGTGGGACCTGTTTTACCGCGAAGTTATTTGAAGAATTTTGCTCTCGTCACGGTATAAAACACACGTTGAATTCGAGTCGTCATCCTCAAGCCAATGGGTTGATTGAGCGAATGAACCGTACCCTGATCCCTGCTATGATAGCACGCACCGAACAGGGAGCGCGTCTGAACTGGGAGGAAGAAGTTAAGTTAATCGAGCGAGATGTTAACGCGTCTGTCAGCAAATCCACTGGTAGAACGCCTTTCGAATGCTTGTATGGCTATCAGCCGCGTTTCAGGGATGGACGAGTGAGAGAGTTGACAGAGAACTGCGAAACTTATCGTAATCCTATGGAAATTCGGGAAGAAATCCGTGAAAGAATCGGGAAGAGTCGGTTAGAAAAAAAGGAGTATTACGATAAGCGTCGATATAAAAATGTGAAGTTCTCTGTAGGTGAGATTGTGTATGTGAAGGTTGATCACGTATCCACAGGTGAGAGTACCAAGCTACAGCCGCGATATAAAGGTCCTTTTGCTATATCGAAAGTCCTGACGGGTGACACGTACGCTATCACGAGACTGTCTACCGGTAGGAAGTCTTATAGACCCTTGACAGCTCATGCGTCGCAGTTGAAGATTTGGCGCGGCCGAGATTGGTACTCGAACCTTGAAAAGGATCTAGATATAAGTAACGAAACATGTGATAATGTAGAAAACGAAATTCTAGTCGAATCGATTGTTACGTTCTCCGTAATTCTTAAAACATGTTTTTAACAAGAATAACCAAAATATCGATTAATTAAAAAGAAGCTAACCTAAACCTAATTAAAAAGCATACGCTTATCCCTCATGACACCCTCTCGCTCTTACTCTCACTCTTTCACTACAGTGTTCTACCGCACCGGCCCTTGCCCACAAGAGTCTACGACCTGCTCTAGGTCAGGTCATTTCCCCCATCTTTCCGTCATCACCGTCACATAAAATCTTCCACGAAAGGGCAATAACCTTACCCTAAGATACTTACTTCTATTTTAAAGCCTAAACACCCGTACCTCTATCTCGCTCGTTCTCCCATTCGAGCCCTGCATACAGCAACTTCTCTGTCTTCCAATCCCTACTCCAATTTAAACGCTCCTGTTCTTTCCCCCACGCATTGAGAAAATGTTCTTTCTCCCAGGCATTGAGGATATCTTCGTTCTTTCTCCCATGCATTGAGGAAACTTTCTTTCCTTCTCCCACGCATTGAGAACCCATCTTCTGTCTCACTTTTCATACGTTAACCTATCTTTTGTCTAGCTTTATATCGCTACCCTTTTTCAACGTTAATAAGCATAGGCATAGATTTAGTATAAATAGTCCACGAATTTCTGGATCAAATCAGTTATTCTTCAACCAACGAACCTGCTTCTTCAACGAACCTGCTTCTTCAACGACTCTACGCAGAGCGAGCAAAGCTCTTGTTAAAACTCTGGCCCTGCGAGGCAGAGTACTTCAATTGAAAGTAATAGTTGAGCAAGTTGGCTCTTTTTCTAACCATTTTTGTATCATCGAAACTTATTCAATATATACTAATTGTGAGTATTCAAAACAACGCTTTATTTCAAACATTTATTTGCATGCACTCTGGTCTTTCTGATAATCTGTCAGGAGGCTCAATACCTTCTACCGTTATATTCCTTTATTAAATCCACGGCAGTACGGCGAGGTCTCCGTCCCCGAGTAAAGGGCTAACGCCTTGACTCAAAAGCGAGACTATTCTACGTTTATGGTTCTCACCGAAAGCGAACTCATAATTCGCAGGTCAGAACGTAACATCGATGTTACGTGACGAAAGTGGAAAACCGACGAAAAGTGATCGTGATTCCAACGACATGGAACAAGCGGAAAGTGCACCGACAATAATCAGAAGTGAAGTTCAAAACAGTGTAGTTTTAGATCGACCACAACGTGAGCGTCGAAAGCCCGCTCGTTTACATGATTACGAGTTAGACTAAGCGTACAAAAAAATGTCAACGGAATGAATTAATTCCTGAGCATAAAAGTGCTGTGACAAAAATAATTGTATCGTCGAAAGCGATGTAAACTGTTCCTTTTCAACTTAAAGGAAAGATGTAACCATAAGAACGTGTATTTTAGAGGGTCCTAAAAAGTTTATCAGAATGGTCGAGTGTAAGCATCAGATTTATATAAGACCGCGAATCTTACCGGTAACGTATAATCGATAAATTGATTGGTCAGCACGAGCGTGGGTACGCGCATGTCTGTGAACGGAGACGGAGCGTCGATCGGACGGGAGTGTGGTTCGAGGTGTCGAACAGGTGGGCAAGGTCGGTGCCTTGACGCCATTTTTGGAGTAAATTAATTATGGCAGCGACGTTCGGTAGTAGCCGAGAATTAATATTGTAACGACCCAAAAAAAGTAATCTAGCAAACCAGCATAAGAAAGTGTGTAATAAAAGAGTTTAATAGTTACCAACCAAATAATATCACGGACTAGAAATTATTACAGTTATTCTCCATCCTTACGCGACCTCGTGCCATCGGTTAGTTATACATCCTGACAAATCCTAATAAAAAAGTAACCATCTTACATTTGCCATTACTGTGGAATAAAAGGACATGTGATGTACGAATGTCCGCAACGCATACAATATAATAACAGGCGAGATGCGATACAGGGAAACGAGAGTGGCCAGCCAGTAAAGGGTGCGCCGGCAGAGGCCAAAGCGAATCCGCACCCAATATATTCAGTACAAACTACACCCCAACCATAGAGGAACAATGTCGAATAATTGATGTATTTCTGGTAAGGCCGGAGAAAGGAATTATTCCTCCTACGATTTAATTAAAAAGTAATGACCTTCAGGATTTTGTTATTATGTTGTTGGATACGGGAGTTGGTAAAAATGTGTTAAAAGAAAAATGTTTGAACGAGAATAATATGATATGTAGAGATGAAATTTTGAGACTTAGTGGAATAACGGATGAATTTATTTATACGTCAGGATACGTAATAATTGAAACTTTGGGACGAGAAGCGGTGTATCATATTGTGGCTAATAATTTTCCTACTAAGCATGATGGATTTTTGTCTAATGATTATATTCGAGAAAATTTGGTTAAAATAGATTATGAATACAGTATGCTCAAGGTTCGCGATAAAGAAATAGAATTTTTTACTCAGGAAAGTATGATTTTTCCACCGAAAACGAAAAAACTTTTCTATGTGAGGATAAAAGATGACACGATTCGCGAGGGATACTTGGCTCCTATGGACTTTGGTGAAGGGGTAGTTGTTGAACAGGGACTGGTGCAGAACATTAATGGAAAATGCTTTATCAGTATCACTAACAATCGGACGAACAAATCGAAATAAGAATTCCTACCATGAAGTTGGCTAGAAGTCCTGCCGAAATAAAGGAAAAAACGTGGGTAAAAGAAGTACAAGAAAAAAACGAAGAAATATATGTCATGAGTCGAACTACGGAAAAAAATATAAATACAGTTGAAAGTGATTCTGGGAGTGACGGGGATAATCCGAGGTTGGAAAATAAAAATATAGAAATACATTGTACGGAAAATAATGAAGAAAATATAAATATTGACAAAAATGAATGGGTAAAAATACTGTATGAAACGTTTGAAACAACTTTGAAGAGAGTTAAAAGAGAAAAGAAAATAAAAAGAGAAAAGAAAAAGGAAAAAGATTTAAACGAGGAAAATTCAAGTTCAGTTGAGAAAATACCAGAAAATTCAAGAATAAGTCAAAAATTTGTTACAGAGAAGGATAAAGAGAAAGAAGAGAATTCAGAAATAAATTCAAAAGAACAATCACAGGAATTAATTTTATCAAGTGAAATGCCAGAAAATGAAGAAACAAATCAATTATTCGTTACAGAAGAAAATAAAAATGAGGCAGTAAATTCAGAAGAAAAATCAAGAAAATTAAATGAATTACGTAATAAATCTGAGTCAATGAAGGAGGAAACAGAAAAAAAGAAGAAAAATTTAACAGAAAATTTTAAATCTCATGAATTTTGTCATCCCTTAATAGGAGTTCAATTTTACGGATCAGAAAAATGTTTTTGTGTCAATGCTAAGCTCCAAGATGAGACTCGGTTACCAAAAGTAATAAAATTATTACGACTAACTGGATTAGATAAAGAAGAAATAAAGGCTGTACATGAAATAATTGAGTACGGAACAGATCGATTCCATATACCGGGTGAAAAATTAGAAGCTACAAATGTAATAACACATCGGATACCAACCACTGATGATTTTCCAGTCAACTCTAAGCAATATCGTTTCCCTGAAGTTCACAAAGAAGAGATTAAAAGACAGATAGCAGAATTTCTAGAAGCAGGATACATCAGACAATCGACGTCTCCATATAATACACCAGTGTGGGTAGTACCAAAGAAATTAGATTCACAGGGAAATAAAAAGTGGAGAGTAGTTCTGGATTTTCGGCAATTAAATGATAAAACGATCGGGGATGCTTATCCCTTGCCCTATATTGTTGACATATTAGATCAATTGGGAGGAGCCCAATATTTTTCAGTTTTCGATTTAGCCTCAGGATTTTACCAGATAAAAATGCATCCAGAAGATTGTCATAAAACAGCTTTTACAACACCTTATGGACATTATGAATATGTTCGAATGCCGATGGGATTAAAGAATGCACCTCCTACATTCCAAAGAGCAATGGATATGGTTTTGATGGGCTTACAAGGTCACGAATTATTCGTTTATTTAGATGATATTGTGGTATACGCAAAAACATTGAAAGAACATAATGAAAAATGCAAACGATTAATAGACAGATTAAGGAAAGCTAATTTGACTTTACAACCTGATAAATGTGAATTTTTAAAGAAAGAAGTTGAATATTTGGGACATGTAATTAGCCGCGATGGTTTAAAACTCGATCCAAAGAAAGTTGAATCGGTCAGAAATTTTCCAAGGCCAATTAATGTAAAGAAAATTCGTCAATTTTTGGGATTAACGGGATATTATCGTAGATTCATCGAGGGCTACGCTAAATTAGCAAAGCCATTAACCAACCTTTTAAAAGATAACACACCCTTTTTATGGGAAAATAGCCAAGAAGAGGCATTTGAAGAGCTCAAAGAGAAACTTTGTACCGAACCAGTTCTGATATTCCCGGATTTTTCGAAACCTTTTGTTGTAACAACCGATGCTTCAGGTTATGCAATGGGAGGAATTTTGTCACAGGGACCTATAGGGAAGGATAGACCAATAGCATACGCCTCACGGACACTTAACGAAGCTGAAACAAAATATGATACTTATGAAAAGGAAGCCTTAGCAATTGTCTACAGCGTTTTGCATTTTAGACCATATTTATACGGGAAAACGTTTACTTTGGTGACTGACCATAAGCCTTTAGTATGGTTTAGAACTTGTAGGGATGGTAACACACGGGTTCTTAGATGGAGATTGAAATTGGCTGAATATGAGTACGATGTAGTATATAAAACAGGGAAAACAAATGTAAATGCCGATGCTTTGTCTCGAAATCCAATTGTGAGTGAAGAAAATGGGTGGAGGAAGAAATATTTATCACGGAAGTTAGAGGACGGACGGAATGGACCGATGATGAGATGCTGGGATTCTTTGAGGATGATATCGATGAAAATGATGGTGTAAGTGATCAAGAAATAAAAGAGGAAGATGAAGAAGAGGATCCAGAGAAATTATGGAAAGAAAGTTTAAAGACTATCCAATTAGAAAAAAATAATAATAAAATAAATTCATCGTTGGAATCGTCAGAAAATGAGGTTCAGCATTTCCATTTCGATCATTCTTCGGTCGACACCAGTGCAGAAGAGGGCTCAGCGGAGGAAGAAATACCATTAGGCAATCCGGTAAACAAAGGAAGACTAGTAAGTGGAGCAAAGGAGAAAGCACTCGAGAAAATCAAGGCTAATTTTCAAGCGACCAAACAAGGACAAAAAGAAATACAAGAGGCTGGCAAAATAAACAAGAAAAAGAAGGTGAAAATTAAAAAGAAAATTCAACCAGCACAAAATACCAAAGAAGATGATACCACGGACAATGAAGACAGGGAGACCGAGGATGAATCGGTAAAAAGGCCTCAAAGGAAGAAGAAAAATCGGAAAATTATAAAATCAGACGAAGAGGAAATAATACAGCCCCGAAAGAAAAAGAAAATCCCTCCCATACAGGACTGGGATGATAGGGAATCCTCTGAGGAAATGGCCAGGAGCGATTCTGACAAGGAAGAAAACAACAATAAAGACGAAAATAACGAAGAAAACAGCGACAATAATCAACAATCTGAATTAGAACTCGAATATTCCATATCGCGAAATATTATTCCTTCAAGGGAAATTTTCTTTACTCGCAAGGATTCACTTGTTTATTTTCTAAATTTAAAAGGGGAAGCGTTTGACACGTGTTCACAAAAATTGACTGATAGAAACGAATTGCCTTATTTTTCAAACCTTAAATTAGGAGTGGTTAGCGCGATAAAGCGAGGGAACAGATATCATATAGCTTTGCCTGTAAGTGATGACTCTGGGGAAGGAGCTTCCTTAATATTAAACCATATAAGAAATGCTATAAGAAGTTTACGAAATTTTGCAGAACAAGAAAAGATACAAAGTGTAAGTATTTCTAAATCAGATGCAGTTGGAAACGTTCCATGGGATAAAACTGCAAGCGATTTACGATTGGAATTTCTTAATAGTCCGGTAAATGTGGTAGTTTGTCATGGAATAGTTCGATATCTAAGTAAGGCAGAAAGAGAGGGAATAATACATGAAATGCATGGATCAGCTGTTGGTAGACACAGGGGGGTCACAAAAACATTTAACAGGATCAGACATAAATTTTATTGGGAAAGGATGAAAACTGATATCGAACGATTCATACAACGTTGTTTACCCTGTCAATTAAAAAAATGCGTCAGAATAAAAACAAAACAGCCGATGGTTATTACCGATACTCCGGGAATAGCTTTCGATAAAGTAGCCATGGATATAGTAGGGCCTTTGCCGCGAACAAAGCAAGGTAATGAATATATTCTCACAATTCAGGATCAATTAACAAAATGTTGTCTTGCATTTCCTATTCCCAACGCAACATCAGTCATGATTGCTGATACAATGGTAAAATATTATATTAGTATTTTCGGAGCACCCAGGAGTATATTAACCGATCAAGAACGAAATTTTCTTAGCAATCTAATCAAACGAGTCGCAAAAAGGTTTAAAATAAAAAGAATTCGTACTACTGCTTTTCATCCACAGTCAAATGGACCTTTGGAGCGATCACATCATGCACTTGGGGAATATTTAAAACAATACGTAGATAAAAAGTTCGAATGGGATGAATGGGTTGAATTAGCTATTTTTAATTATAATACTAGTGTCCATGAAGGCACCAAACATACACCGTACGAACTCGTTTTTGGAAAATTGGCAAGAACACCGTCGAGTGAACCTTTACAAATGGAGGACAGATTACCGACTTATGAGGATTATTTGGTGAAATTAGTGACGCAATTGCATGAAATTCGAAGAATCGCTCGAGAAAACTTAATAAAAGCAAAAATAAAATCTAAAGAACGATACGATAAAAATGTTAATGTCCGGGAATTTAAAGTAGGAGATTATGCATTTTTGAAAAGCGGGCCAAAACCGAAGAAACTAGAAAATCAACATTCTGGACCTTTTGAAATAATCGAAGTAAAGGGCAATCAAAATATAAAAATAAAGACCAATAAGAAACCTATGGTGGTACATGCTAATCGATTGAGATATTCTCATATTAAACCTCAAATAAAATAAGATAAATAAATCAGTAAGGCCGAAAATTAATACATAAATTTCAATCGAGCATTAAAAATAATTACAGATAAAATGCAAGCAAGAAATTCATCCATAGCCGGAGCTAGATTGCGACGCCGACAAATGACGGATGTAGCAACAACCAGGCCGACGGAATATGGCTTTATTAGATATCAACTAACACGAGAATTATATTCGGAGGCTACTGGAACAAATAATCCAACCAATAGTCATGCCACTACGAGTAACGGAGAAGAACCTCAGACAGAAGGAAGAGTAGGAATAGAGATAAGAAGAATTTGCGATGAGTTTGTGAAAAACATTCGAAGAAGTGAGCTAGAAGGGCAAGCAACTGTGATTAGGCTGGGAAGAAATCAGATAATAGATATGCAGAAACTTATAATAGGGCACGACGAGAGAATAAGTGAATATGATTTCTTCGTGTATTGGGGTCAACTTCGAGATGTAATGCGGGAATATAATATAGAGATACTGCGTGAGAGTAATGAAGGACAACATGAGCAAGGGGTGTGTTATATTGTCATGTACAAAGATACCGAACCCTTTGTGTGTATGGAGGTGGGAACACCGAAATTGATGATCGATCTGAAAGGCTTAGGCGACGTAATAAAAAATATCCGAAAATATTTTACCAAGAAACTCCGTGAAACGTTCGAAAAACTTGAACAACAATAAAAAAAGGGGGTATAACGATAGAATGTAAGATGTAAAGTTTCCGGTTACAGGAAATAAAAATGTCAAACGAAGAGAAGTCTACCATTCGATTGGAGCGTATGTATGGAAAGGGAGCCGTGTATCTAAACGTTCCGTATACCCGGAATATGTCAAGCAATACACATAGGATCCAGGCTGTCTTGGGCAGGTGGAAGGATATCGGAGTCGGCCACAGCGAGGAGGAAGCGAGAGAAGCCGCTGCGGAGGCTTTAATAGAAAGAATAAGCGAAAGTAGAACACCAAGACACGATAAACACTTCGACCTCCAAAAGGAAAATGATCGGTTGATTAAACGCCTTAAGAAACTAGAATTGACTACGAAAGAGTTGGGGGTAATAGCTATTGAGAAAATAATGAATAAAATCCGCGGAAACGAAGATACGATCAGCCCGTTTGAGATAATAGATTTGCAATTCGAAGCCATCGAGATTTTCGCAACCTTTGGAATAGCATTGCAAATTCGGCAATTTCAAAGGGAGAAAGAGACGGGAGTAGCAATGACAATAGATTCAGAAAAAGATAGTGCTAAAACAATATTAGAGTTTCACGAAGACCCAAATCTTGCGGAGCTTAGCAGCCTTGCTGGGGGTTCTGTATTCAGTACAGGGTAGTTTGGGAATTCAAATAAGAGAGATGCTGCAAGCAGAGGAGATGATAAAAAAACATGAGCAGGCAGAAAAAGAAAGAGAAACTTCGAAGAGGCGATGGGGCCGGAGACAGAAAAAGAAGTAAACGCAGAAAAAAAAATAAAAAAATTATTTACATATAGTATATATGCACTTTATAATCTTATTAGCACATTGGGAAATTATAATACAAGAAGGATAAATCCGTATTTTTGGGAAAAGTGCAAATTGTAGTTCAGAAATGCACTATTGGGGTAGAATTAACATATGAGTAATGTATAAACTCAAAAACAATATTTACATGTACTCACTTATATATATGTATATATATATATATATATTGTGACGCGGTTTTTTTGCCTCGTCACAAAAGTGAGAACCGCGAGTCCGAGAGCGGGCTGTCACAGGCCCTCACGGCGCACCGTTCCACCTTCTCGGGCAATTCCGTGGCCTCAGTATAGGATAGGCGTATTATTACTAATTTAAGCGAATCGTTTTCATGTTCAACTACTGTAAGGATGGAGCACTCATTGAACACCAAGGAACGGTCTACTGGTTCGAGAAGGCGCGGTACCGCCTGATAAGAGCGATCGGTACGATTATCTTCCGGAGGCACGTCGAAACCGCAGCTTCCGATCCACATCATCAAAAGGATGTTTTCCTCTGCTTGTACCACGATACTCGTCGCCCAACGATGGAAAAGGATCCATCGACGACAACCAGAGACCTTTCTATTTGGCTGTCGCCAACCCTTTTCGTCGCTGTATCTGCGATAATGCGTTAACTGACGGCCGCTATTCGAAAAGATCTTCGCGCGCGCCGTATGAAAAGGTGTAATTGCGAGGCGCCAGTTACCGGTACGCTGGGTTATGGGAATTAGAGTAGGCGCAAGGGAGGGGTGGTCGCGATCTCGATCGATGAGCGACAACCGTTTTTCGGGAATTCTCTCGCGAACGGTGTAGCGTGACGGTGTGGGCAGCTCACTCTCGGACTACCGTATTGGAACTCTGCGCACCCGAGCCACAAGGGATTTTCGAGCTCGCTTCTTGTCTTTTGGATTTTATTTCTTGCTACCGGTAAGCCTTTCGCAGCCGATCGTAAATTGAATAATTGGACCTTCTTTATCGCGGTAGTTGTTTTGATTAATTATTTATCTGATTCGCTGTAATTTGTGTGAAACTCGGTCGCGGCGTCGAGCACCGGCTCGGGCTGACTAACTCTACATTTGATATTTGTTCCTGTTAAGAGAAGGGCCGAGTGCTACGGGCTCGCGTCGCCCGTGCGTAGTGTCCATGCGGAATTGGCCGGGAATCGCGGGAGTTTCCATTGTGTGTGTGTTAAATTGTGTGTTTGTGAAAGGTAAGACGTGCGGGTCTCTGCGCTGTTTTTTCGCGATTGGTAAAATTCGAGGCTTCGGTCGACGGCGGCAGCTGTTCGACGGGCAAACGGCGAAAGAAAAGCGAGAGCGGCGAGAGTCCGTATCGCCCCGGCTTCTCCGGTTACGCCAAGATTCTTCAGTGCGACTTTGCCTGCACTTATTACCGGTAATTGAAAGAAACTCCTAATTTCGTGTGTTTCCCGCGTAGGCAGACCCTCACGTCGTCGCGCGTTCGGGTTTCGTCCGTGAGCGAGTGTCCTTCTGACCTTGCCGCGCGATAGCGGAGACACACCGCCGATCGTTTGCCGTTTCTTTTGTTACCGCGTGTATTTTGTGTGTGTGAGTGTGCTAGCCGTCCGGAATTTAGTAGGGAATCAGGGATCTTTTGTGTATTATTTATTATTATTAATTTATTATTGAATTGTTTGGTTCATTTTGCATTAGGCACCACCTTCCGATGGTGAACTGAGTAGCCGTCGGGAGTTTATCAGGGACAAAATGTACCGGGTAGTCTATAAGTTTTGGATGAAAGAGAGAGCGAGATTCATTCTTTTGATAGTTAATTGTGTTGGCTGATCTTAGTAAATTATCTTTGGTTTAATAAAATATTATGCTCGCGTCTCGTAATGCTGTAGATTGAATTGATTAATTCCAATAGCCTAGCTCAGCTCGAATTCACCGGACCGCCCCTCTACCATTCCCCCATGGCTGCTTGCTAGCCGAGCACAGCCTTGACCTTCTGTTAACATCTTTCCCGATCGGGTCGCACACCGTGTGCGAATGGCGCCCATTGTTAATAAAAATAAACCGATCGAGGGTTAGAGCTTTGTGCAGAATTTACCGGTAAGGAGGGTTCCTGCGAATTTGCCCTCGCCCGGAAATTTTGGTCACGATATATATATATATAAATATCCACATTTATATTCATTAGTAATAGTAAAGGTGGCACAAATTAATAACTGTGCATCAAGAGCACCTCACCTATGTAATCATCAATATTATGGTTTTTTATCAATAAAATAATCATTCATACAAATAATAGACTTTTGTTTTGTTAAACAGATGAGTCGAGAGGTATGGTCATTAGCGGTGATATGGGTATTTCTTCTACCCACACCTTCCTCAGGGATGATCGGATATGAGTGTGGGTCGCCATCTTCAAATATCACAACCCTGTCTCTGCTGGATGTGGACGAGTGTGACGTATCCTCATCATCATTGAACATTTCCTCAGTTCATATTCAGTTGGTTCAATCCGGGTTTCTCGCCCGGAAATTTTGGTCACGATATATATATATATATAAATATCCACATTTATATTCATTAGTAATAGTAAAGGTGGCACAAATTAATAACTGTGCATCAAGAGCACCTCACCTATGTAATCATCAATATTATGGTTTTTTATCAATAAAATAATCATTCATACAAATAATAGACTTTTGTTTTGTTAAACAGATGAGTCGAGAGGTATGGTCATTAGCGGTGATATGGGTATTTCTTCTACCCACACCTTCCTCAGGGATGATCGGATATGAGTGTGGGTCGCCATCTTCAAATATCACAACCCTGTCTCTGCTGGATGTGGACGAGTGTGACGTATCCTCATCATCATTGAACATTTCCTCAGTTCATATTCAGTTGGTTCAGATCAATGAATACGGAAATGTGCACGTTCATCAGTGCAAAATAGAAATAGATCGAGACGTTCGGAAGTGTGGTATGTTTTCGCATACGAGTGACGTGGTTAATGGAAAGGCTTCATATATCTTTGAGGTCTCTCGAGACGTTTGTATGAAAATGCATGAGGTCGGATCATTTCGAATGGATAATGCGGTTATCATGGGACTTTGTGGTAATCAGACAACGAGTCATCCAGTTATTTTGGCGGGACATTTGGAAGTGGATGGAGGATGCAAGGGTTCATCTTATTCGGATCCTTTCGGAAGCGGGAATGATGTGGTGGTTCGGTCCACAATAAAAATTACCTTGAGGGACTATTATGCATCGATCGAATTAAAATCGAACAAAGTATATTTGAAGTCGGGAGTTAGGTGTGAGTTAAATACGGGACAATGTATGGACATGGAAGGTGGACATACGTTCTGGAATTCAGTTCCAGTGGATGAGTGTGGCGGTAGTGAATACGGAGTATTGTACATGGGAATGGCTGAAAAAGTAGTCGATAGGGATGCCGACACGGTATATACCGTGACTACTTCTGACATTATCTTCGCTCTCGTTGCTCAATCATCTATTAACGTGTGTGGACAAAGTTTAATTCGAACGGAACACCCTAGACTACTCATCCACGAGATAAAGAATGGACGAATGTTTTTGCAAACGAAAAAGGTTGACGCGGTTAACATGGACATATACGCGTATGTAAAGTCTAAATTCGTGTACGTCGAGAGACATGTACAAACTCAAATTCAACAAGTTTACATTGATCTCTTGACACAAAAGTGTGAGTTGGAGCGGGAAATGTTGAGAAATCGTCTGGCCATAGCTACTCAAGCACCAGATGAATTTGCTTACCACTTGATGAAGGGACCTGGATACATGGCGGTAATATCAGGGGAAGTAGTGCATGTTGTAAAATGTATTCCGATGGAAGTAAAGGTTAGACATTTGGAAGAATGTTATATGCATTTACCAGTGTCTAGAGGCAATGTTAGTTATTTTCTGGCTCCAAGAACGCATATACTGATGGAAACGGGTCTACAAACTACATGTAATAGAATGGTGCCACCGATGTATTTTATCGATGAAGAATGGTATGGAATGAGGCCTGGACCAACGCTTATCTATCCTCCTGGAGCAATGAAGCGTAATACAAAGCCATCGTGGCAGTATAACGAAATAAAATCATTAGCTAGTAGTGGAATATATACAACAGCAAAATTAGAACAATTAAGGGAATATATTATGTTTCCGGCAGAAAGGCCTGCAATGTTGAACTCAGTAGTAAGGGGAATGATGGGAAAATTTACAGTTAAACAGGGAGGACCTTCGTAAAATTACTTGAAGGACCTGAATTAGAAAAGATAATGCAGAGCGCGTGGAAAAAAATGTGGGAAAATTTAATTGTATTTGGCCATATTAGTGCCGGACTTATTGGAATAATAATGATAATTCGAGCCATTAAATTAATAATAGACACGATCATACATGGATATGCTTTACACACTGTTTATGGGTGGTCATTGTTTTTGATAGGAGCAGTTTGGGACTCGGTAACAGGATTATTGTTGCATTTAAAAAATGGATCACCAAAGTCCTCAGGAAAATTAGAGAAAAAGAGTAAGAAATCAAAGAATACAGATATTGAATCAGAACAGGTAGAACTAGACGAGGAAGACGTAAATGAAGTAGAGCAGAAGAATAAAAAGAAAAAAGAAAGTGATGTTGCAAGCCAGACAGTTGAAAAGAATGAAAATAAAATATATCCCAGAATTCCAAGAAAATTAACAAAAAGAAAATAATAATAATAATAGTAATAATAATAAAATAAACAAGTAAAATAGAAGTTATAAGTATACACATATACATATATATATATATATATATATATATATATGTCTAAAGGAAATAATTTAAAAGAAATAGAGTAAAAGAAACTAAAAGGAAAAGTTACCGGAAAGAATAGTAAAATAGCCGTCTGGAGATGTAGTCGCATATGTACTCTCAGATACGTAGCGTGAAAGAGGGAAAGAGAAAGATATATATAGAGAGAGAAGGATAGAGCACGGCGAAAGACCGCACAAAAGGGAGCAGCCGAGAGCGGCTGGTGACGTGACGTAACGGGGTATTCCGCTTATGATGATTCGCAAGCAGGTATTAAAAAGGGTGATTGTACAATGAACACTGCACAGTCGCACTCACAAAGTAAATTAAAATAAATAAGTAAATAACAAAATTAAAATAATATAAAATAAAAAATAAAAAATTATATATAATAAAATTAATAAGTTTTCGTGACCCCTATATTTTTTTGCATTTTCGTGTACCGTCCGACTGGGGAACAATGAATATGAGTGCCAGACCGTTGCCAAATGTACCAATCCGAAAATATTTACCCTCAAAGTTGGAAAAAAAATTGGTTTTTCGCCTCTCCAGACAAATTGCTCGCGATATGTCAATTTTTGCACTAGTGTGTGTGCGAGTACACGCGAGCACACTATTGGATGCATTTTTTCCCGCATGTGCTCCAAAATTTTGTTTTTTCGCCATTTATGTGTTTTTTTCAACTTCGGCGACACCCTGTATTTCGTGATTTCGAGCGAAATACGGGTCAAATCTGGCAATTTTTTGCACTCTCGAGTTGCGTCCGGCTGGAGAACGACGAATATGAGCGCTGAACCGCTGCCGAATGTCTTAATTCGAAAATATTCGCTCTCGAAGCTGAAAAAATGTCCGGCGACATTTTACTTTTTGGCGTCTCAAGGCGAATTACGCGTGAAATATTTCCGCATGTTCACGCGTGTGTATGCGACAATACTCGAACATCCTATTGGATGTATTTTTTATCTCGTATGCTGCAAAAAAAATTTTTACGTTAATTATGTGTTTTTTCCAACTTCGGCGAAACCCTGTTTTTCGTGATTCCGACCGAAATACGGGTCAAATCTGGTAATTTTTTGCACTCTCGAGTTGCGTCCGCGAGGGGAACGACGAATATGGGCGCTGAACCGATGCCGAAAGATTTACTTCGAAAATATTCGCTCTCGAAGCTGAAAAAATTTCCGGCGACATTTTACTTTTTGGCGTCTCAAGGCCAATTACGCGTGAAATATGTCCGTGTGTTCACGCGTGTGTACGCGACTACACACGAGCAACCTATTGGATGTATTTTTTTACCTCGTATGCTGTAAAACATTTTTTTTACGTTAATTATGTGTTGTTTCCAACGTCGGCGAAACCCTGTATTTCGTGATTCCGAGCGAAATACGGGTCAAATCTGGCAATTTTTTGCACTCTCGAGTTGCGTCCGCGAGGGGAACGACGAATATGGGCGCTGAAGCGATGCCGAATGTCTTAATTCGAAAATATTCGCTCTCGAAGCTGAAAAAATGTCCGGCGACATTTTACTTTTTGGCGTGTCACGGCGAAGTACTCGCGAAATATGTCTATGTGTGCGCGCGTGTATATGCGACTACACTCGAGCACCCTATTGAATGTATTTTTTTACCTCATGTGCTGTAAAAAAAATTTTTTACGTTAATTATGTGTTTTTTCGAACTTTGGCGAAACCCTGTATTTCGTGATTCCAGGCGAAATACGGGTCAATTCTGGACATTTTTGGCACTCTCGAGTTGCGTCCGCGAGGGGAACGACGAATATGGGCGCTGAACCGATGCCGAATGTTTTACTTCGAAAATATTCGCTCTCGAAGCTGCAAAAATTTCCGGCGTCATTTTACTTTTTGGCGTCTCAAGGCGAATTACGTATGAAATGTGTCCATATGTTCACCCGTGTGTATGCGACTACACACGAGCAACCTATTGGATGTATTTTTTTTACCTTAATATGCATCGAAAATTGAATAATTACGGTTTTTATGTGTATTTTAAAATTTTTTATTTTTTTTTGCGTCCCATCTGTACGAGATTTTGGCATACCCCACTTCCCCAGGATTGTTGATGATTGCCACGTTATAATAAATTTTTAGTCCAGGTACAAATATATATTTTTGAAAATTAATTTCACATTGCTTTCCCCTCTTTTTTAAAAGCGGAAGCCGAAATTTATGTGACAAATTAATGTGTTTATTAATGTGTTAATGTAACCGGTGCGGTGGTCTAGTGGTTAGCGTGCTCGCCTCTAAGACCTAAGCATCGGGAGGTCGACGGTTCGATTCCCGGCTTTGTATGTTTCGACGAGAAGGGAAAAAAAACATGGACGAGACGAAGCTCCAGATATATACATCGGTCACTCGCACACGGTAACTGCAAGTGTGAGTGTCGGATGTATATAGCTGTACTCCATTGTTTTCATTCTCGGTGAGACGCGACGAAAGTCCGACGTCGGGAATCGAACCTGAGACCGAATCGGCGTACGGGACGTAGCGTACCCATCGCCCGGGACGCCGAGTCTGTGTGTATCAGACTCGACGCTCCGCAATAGCTATCCCTGGCCAGAGTGTAAGCTATCGTGCTCGGGATTCATGGCACCGGGGTATGGTGCGTCATAACGATGCTTCTAGGATTCCAGGCTATCCTAGAATACTTTCAGCCTTGCCTCCTTAACCTGGGGCTCTGAGGAGGCCGACCATGTTTCCCTAGCTTGACTACAGATAGGGATGCTGGGGGACGGGGGACTAGGTAATGATACCCTGGCTACCGGCAATCCCAACAAGGGGGCGCTGGGAACAGGGGGGAATGGCCATGATACCCTGGGCTACCCCAAAGAAGGCCTGCTGGGGGACGGGGGACTGACCAGGATACCCTGTGCTACCGGTAACCCCAAGAAGGGATGCTGGGGGACGGGGGACTGACCATGATACTCTGTGTAACCAGTAATCCCTACGAAGAAAGGTGTCAAGTCAAGAAAGACCCGAACAACGCCTGTCGGTTGTGGTCCGCGTCTGAGGAACACAACGTGGACAATTAAGGCATCGCGAGTGCCCCACAAGGCCCGAGTACAATGGTCCAGCCGGACTGAGTGCTCGTATCGCTCCACCAAACCAAACCAAACCAACCAAAACCAATGTGTTAATGTGTGATTTATTTAATTTACAAAAATAAAGGCAATTTCGTTGTTTGTTCGCTCATAAAGCAAGGTTTGTTTTTATGTCAAAGCGTGTTTTCGAGATAAAAAGAGGAAGCAATGGGAAATTTTTAACTTCCACTTAAAAAGAAAATAATTTTTTAATAACGTCCAATAAAAAAAAAATTGATTCAACAATTAATTTGATGTGATGTTGACACCCAGCAACCGCATTACAAGTTGTAATCGAAAAACGATAGATATAATGTATATCTCGAGGACAATACTTCGGACCGTTTCAAATTCACGCGGAGTAGTATATTCATCGTTTAAGGATGCATCACACATATATTCCCAATCAAAAGTTTAATTCGATCAAAATTTTAGTACTTCCCGACATGCCAAAAATCTGAAAAAAAATCAGCCGTACTATGTCAAGACTTTTGATTTGGCATAATAATAATAATGCCAAAAGTTGTTAACAAATTATTACAAAAATAAATTGTTTTAAACAAATTAGACAACTTTCTTTTTTTCCATTTTAAATGAATTCCTTGATTTTTTAGAATTCATATGAATGTTTTCAGAATTTTCTAACATTTAAATTTTTGTTTTTTGCTTCCTTATAGAGGAAGCTTTGTTTTGGTTAAAAAAAAAATTTCGAGATTTTAATGAAAACGTGTTCAGAATGTTCGAAAACATCGAAAAATCACATTTAGAAAAAATGTCTGGATGGATATGTGTGTGTGTGTGCGTGCCAGGCCTCCAAAATTCAATCGTCTATAACTCAAGAACGGTTTTATCAATCGGGTTGAAATTTGGCTCACACGTAGAGCAGTTCAGTGCCTCTGTTTGTTACAATTTATGCACTAATTGAAACATTCGTTCAGATTTTATGAGATTTTAAAATTTTTGAAAAAAGTTTGTTCGCGCTCTAGCTTTCGCAAATTTTGAGATTCTGGGCTGAAACTTTCTACAGAAGTAGACCAACATCAAACAATTTTCGCTATTGAATTTGGTACGAATCGGTCGAGAGGTTTCGGTTATGTAAAATTTTCGATTTTTCAAAAAATATCTATTTCACTCCAACTTTTACAATTTTCGAGATATTTGACTACAAATTTGTACATAAATAAGCTATTATGAACTCGTATTTTCTATTAAATTTGGCAAGAATCGGTCGAACCGTTTAAATTTTATGTCATTTTGAATTTTTCGAATTTCATGCATTTTTTTTTTTTTTTTTTTGGAAGACCCATTTTTTTCGGATCAAATTTTCCTCTGCGAATAAAAAACATGTCAGATTCGTGATCAGCGCGGAAAAATACATGGAATTACAGTCCCGGAGCGACAACTAACCAAAAAGTTTACCAGGCATTTTTATAGCCAAAATTGCAAAAATGAATGATTTTAGGTATTTGTAAACAACGATTTCTTTGCATTCCGATGGCATCGCGGGAAAACCCAGGTGCCTATCGTGATCTACAGCAAGACATACACAAGACGATGGATATGACGGGATTAAAAAGCTAGATAAAGAGGTATCACTAGGAATTCTGGAATAAAAATCAAAAGGGCAAAAAAAATTGAGGAGCGCATACTTCCATGTATTTTTTCGCGCCAAACGCAGATTCGACAAAGTGAAACGTGACGATGTTATATTTTTTTACGTACTGAACCTGAATCGGTCAGCCGTTTTGCATAAAAGTCTAAGACTTTGACGTTGAAAAAAGTTGACAATTGAAATTTTCATATCGCTTCCTCATAAAAGTTGAAAATTGAAATTCGCCAAGCTTCCTCTATGAGGAAGCCAAAAATACAGACAATGCTTCCTCATAGAAGAAGCTTCACGAATTTCAATTTTCAACTTTTACGAAGAAGCGATATGAAAATTTCAATTTTTTTATTCTTTATTTTTGACAAATCGATGTACAATCACGAATTTCGGATATTATGTTTCCGTATCTCGATTATACAGTACACACAAAAAGTTTCGAGGCCATTGCGCCAACCATTCGGTAGTTATGGCCTTAAAAAAATTTCAAAAACTAAAAATTCAAAAATGTTAGAAATAAAAAAAAATTCACGTGGTTTCTAGAAAATTAATGAATTCATTAGAAAAGCGAAAAAAAGGTTTAGTGATTATTTTTTGAATGATTTTTTTAGCAATCTGTTAATAACTTTTTGACATTATTATTATGCAAAATAATTAATGTTGTTGGCACTATTAATACAGTTGATTTTTTTTTTTAGAATTTTATACCATTAGGAAGTGATCAAATGTTCATTGAATCTCACTTTTGGCTGAAAATGTACGTGTGAAGCATCCTTAACCAGCTCTTATTCGTTTATTCTGCAGATCTTTCCGTGTTTTTGATTCTTTTCTCTCTTTTGCGAAGCAAAACTTATTTTTCAATAAGCTTTGCTTTCAATATCTCGTACATCATCTTCTCTCGGAAGTAGGGCATGTCCTGTTGCGTGAAAATAATTTCTTTTCCGGTGGATATACATTCGGCGAACATGCATGTAAAAAATACTAGGATAGTGTAGTTAGGTCGTGATTAATACTTCGATGTACCATGGGCAGTTACATCCGAGGATAGTTAATATAAATATTTTGTCGAATCAATAAAAGAAGTAACATAATAAATGTTCCGAGTGGACATATGTAGGAGACGGAGGACATTCCGATGGAGATTAAGAGACGCGGTAGCGTCTCGGGACAAGTACATTTTGACGAGACGCGACCACTCTCTTTTACTCGAAGGATCGCGTTTTTTAAGCCTTCGCCAAAACAATATAATTGGATTTTTTTCACATTTTTCCTTTATTACAGAAAGTTTCCGCAAAAAAATGTGGGTTTTTTTTGCTGTCGATTGGATATAAAATAAAGCTTGTGGTATAAAGGCATAATCGATAATTTCAGCATTTTCGATTTCAACTTTCCTTTTTAACTAGTCAGCAAATTTTTTTCGTGCACCCTGAAACGTTCGTCACTCACTCGCTGCACGCTTGCCAACTGATATTTTTGTTATTATACATTTTTTTGTAGTATTTTGTAATGTAATTATAGGATAAATATATGTAATTATTAAACATAACCTTCGGTTTCTTTCATTTCAACGATAACGAAAAATATTATTTTAGTTTACGGACACAACAGATGGTTTTTCGGTTAAGTGTAATGGATGGAAAACTATGCAAGAAAATAAAAATTATGAGGTTATGTTCTGTTTTCATTTATATAAAATATATGCGACAGGTGATAATAAAAATCAGTTTTTATATTTATATTATTGTTGTTATGTTTTTCTCTCGACCGGATGCATGCAATGTTTTAATTTTTTTTAACTTGATAAAGTGCGATGGGCCATTTTCAGATTTTGCATTTACGAGGCACAAAAGTTTCCAAAATCTAGAATTACAAACATTTGCATAGCCTCCAAAGTAATAATGTAGTATCCAAAGATACTTATTATTGTTACAATACAGCGGCAGGCCTAAAATATCTTTCAATCACCGATAAGTAATAAATATTGCATAGCGACGAGTGTAATAATCGATCGAAGGAATATCACAGTCCAGCAGCAGCTCATCTCAATCATCAATTGCCAGGTAAATAATACAAAAAATGTATTGAAACACAAAGATTATTTGATTTGATTTGTTTCCTTAGTAATAATATATTTGGTTCAGAATCTATATCTCTTAATAACACTTTTGTTTAACCTTATGTTTTAATATAATAAAATATGATGTTCTTTAATCACAGCGAGCTGCAACAAAATAAAAAACATATTAAACAAACCATATTCTATAAATATGTGCTCCCGTAAACTGTGCTTCGATTGATTTAAAAATAATTTGACAGATTACTCGCAGCATAAGACAATGTTTTTATACAAACCTTGACTCGAACGATGCAGGAAACTTAATGGTGAATTATTAGTGGTATCCACCGAGAGGAGGGAAATCATACTCGTACACACCGTAGCGCAGACCAACCGGATATCCTCGTCTGGTACTGCCTCGTTGTTGACCTCGAGTCCCTCTTCCGTACTGGCGATAACTGAAAAAGTAAAAATGATAGTCTCAAAAGCAATTCAATTTTGTCATATTATTTTTTGTAGATTTAACATGACTTACTACTCATCACGCTCAGGTTTAAATCTCCCGCCCCTAGTTTGAATCGCATGCTTAGAATTTTTTCTTCGCTCATAGACGCAGCATCCCTTCCACGGCCTTGCTTTCGCACTGCTTTCTGTACTTCCTCTCTGATTAATGGTATGTACATTTTTTTAAACTTCTCCTTCTCCACTTTTTTTTCTTCATATTTGATGCTCATTGCTATCGCATTCTGCAGAACATTCTTCTCCTCATTCTTGATGCTTTCCAATACATGATCAGGTCTTCTCGCTTTATTTGTGCCATCGCTGATCTTCTTGTCGTCTTCTCGTTTTTTTCTTTCTGCCAGGTGTTGTGCTACTTCATCTCGATATCTTTCTTAATTTCTGCGCTTTTTAAACGTTTCTCGATCTCTGCATCTATAATTTCTCTGACCATCTGTCGTAGTTTTATCTCTTGTTCGAGGAAATCGCGTCGCTGTGTCTCTAGTGTCCAACGCAGCTCTTCATAGACATTTTTTTCCCTTTAGTTGACGTTCCATCTCCTTATAATGTGCCTCCTGATTACTTGACAACATGTTGATCGGTGTTGTTACTATAAAGATAAAAATCCTATAGAAATATTTATTCACGAAACATAATAATTTATCAGGTTATGTACGTATCAATTAATTATTTTACCTGACATCTTGCCAATCGTTGCTATCCGTAAATAAAAAATAAAAAAAATAGATGCTGAACACTCTGTGTCGTAAACAAAAGGAAAACGAAACGAGTCGATTATTATTTTTTTTTCACTTCAGACACGATATTATTTAAGAAAGAAACTACACCGGGACAAAGAATATTTTCAGGCACTCTTAAGAATAAGAAAGAAAGTACACTGGCACAAAGAATATTTTTCAGGCAGTCATCACACGTGCTTGACGAAAAAACAAAGGGACTGTTTGTTACGATGCCAGCGGACGGCAGCCAATCACGAATCGTTCTTATATTACCGTAAATTTCCACGTCACTTATGACATCAGTAAACTTACATTTATATATGAACGATGACTAGCGATTGGTTGCCAGCTAGCCGTCTAAGCCGGCTATATTTTTTTCTTACAGTTGGTAGTGACGAACTCGGTTTCCTAACCCATCGCCATTTTTGTAGCAAAGCATCAAATCTTTCTCATATCCTACAGCCGTATATTATAAAAAAATATATTCTTCAGTGGCCTACGAAAAACAGATACTGAGATGTCCGGTAATAACTTGTCTTATCGATAGTATTTCTAAATTAAAATATTATTATTTTTCATATCGTCATCATTGTGTATTTGTATGTTTACAGCCTCGCATAACGCTTTAAAAAAAAGTGTCGACTCGATGTCGACGGGCAAAAAAAAAATCTGATGTAAGTAAAAAATCCAACACTCCAGGCGACAAAACCGAGGCCATGGAGGAAGAGTTGCAAGCTGTAACGGAATCCATTGAAAAAATGAAGAAACAATTAGTCGAGCAGAAGCGAAAATTCACCGATTGGGAGTCCAATTTCCGCGAAGAGATTCCTCAACTTATTGAAGAAGCCTTTAAAAATCGGATCAACAGTGAAGTCGAGAATGAAATAATGAAAATCGAATTACGAGAATCGGTCTACGATCAGAATCAGAAAGACAACAGCCGTGATGGATTCAGAGCGGGAAAAAAAATCAGAAAGGTGGAAGATGTGGAGGATGAGGACGAAAGAAAAATGGTGCAGAAGCTTATAAATGAAAGTATACAAGTACAGAAAAAACAAAAGGCAAAAGAAGAAGAAATAAAGAAGAAATATGAACATCTTATCAAAGCTGAGGTGACGAATGCTATCGGCGAACAACAGTCCGATGTTGATTCGTCTACGAGCGACGATGAATAGTACTTGGAAAATGTGAATCCCGCACACACGAAGCGTGCGTTACACAACCATCAACAATACAAGTAAGTTTCCATAAAATGTTTTATTAAAAAATTATCACATAATAAGTTTA
Organism: Ichneumon xanthorius; assembly: GCA_917499995.1. Taxonomy (NCBI): domain Eukaryota; kingdom Metazoa; phylum Arthropoda; class Insecta; order Hymenoptera; family Ichneumonidae; genus Ichneumon; species Ichneumon xanthorius. Next base: position 20,306,361 of record OU824206.1, read on the forward strand.
GCATTAAATTACTTTATACATATTGCATATTTTTCATTGTTTGTTCGATAGCAACTATGCCAGCGGCAGCCGCAGACCAAGGGACCCTCAAGACGAGAGCTACGCCAGGCCCAGTTATTCGCCAATCTATGGCAAAGGACCGTCCTATGGCAGAAGACAATTTTGATATATGTACGACTTATCTACACGAGATATGTTATAATTATAAAAATAAAAACTTTGTAAATTAAAACTTTATAGTCTAATTTTGTCGGGTCCTGTGTTTTTTTGGGTGCTCTCGCGAAATGTCCTTTCAGGCGATACGAAAGTTTGATTGTTTTTAAGAGACGCGGTACCCGCGCAAAAAAGGAAGTATTAAATTAGTAAAAAAAAAGTATAAAAAGAGTATTGCTATGGAAGTATGCGAAGTCTGTCGTATCGGACAGATCCATACTTGTTTATACTTCGATTTGAAGCATTGCAAAGTATGAGCGAAGTATTAGTACATTTGTACGGGCAAATATTTTTTCTGAATATATTTGGAGACTATTGACACTTACCGTAATATCTCACAATATCCGCTGGTAAGTATAATGGAAGTATTGCGATACAATACGACCTAAAATGTTCCGCATTAATTAATGTTTTTCCCAATGCTAAGAGGTATAAACGACTTAGCAAATTACAGTTTTGGAGTCACAAAAATAATTCGAAGAGAATTTGAAGTATCGTCGACGAAATGAAGTTTATTTTTCTCATAATTTACATCAAATTCGCATGTCTTACAGTAGTTTTAAAGTATAAAATCGTATTACGAGAGTATTAAAAGGTAACAAGTTCATGTACAGAGAATAATCGAAATATTATCAAAAGGTATTATGAAAGTATTAAAACGCAAAAAGTTCGCCAAGTACAATCGAAGTATTATCAAGCTTTACTATCAAGGTCCAACAAGTCCACACACGGTATTCAAGATGCGACTAGTCAACAGAGTATTACGGAAGTATTAAAATGCATTACCCGATTGTGGAAACGGCAGCACATTCACAGAGTACCATCGAAGTATGAAAACATAGTGTTTTAGGATCAAGACGCAACAGATAGAGTTACCAATTCACTGAGTATGATCAAAGCATTGAAACTCATTATTGAAGTATTATCGGAGTATTATTGAAGTATTATTGAAGTATTATCGGAGTATTATTGAAGTATTATCAGGTATTAAACGAGTTTAAAAACGCAACGTATTATGGAGGTATAAAAACGCAATCTTGCCTACCGAAACTCTACAAGTTCACGTAGTGTTAACGAAGTATTAAAACGTATGACCCAAGTGTGAAAACGCCAACACATTCACTGACAATTGAAGTATGAAAACATATTTTTTAGTGTCATGGGGTGACAAGTAAAAAATGACAAGTCAACAGAGTATTATCGAAATATTATAAAGTACTATTGAGGTATCTAAGATGCGTCTAGTTAACAGAGATTTACGCAAGTATTAAAATGTATTACCCGAGTGTGGACACGGCAGCACATTCGCAGAGTACGATCGAAGTATGAAAACATATTGTTTTAGGGTCAAGACGCGACAGGTAAAAAATTAAAAATCCACCGAGTATGATCAAAGTATTAAAACTCATTATTGAAGTATTATCGGAGTATTATTGAAGTACTATCAGGTATTAACCGAGTTTAAAAACGCAATGTATTATAGAGGTGTAAAAACGCAATCTTGACTACCGAGACTCTACAAGTTGACGTAGTCTTAACGAAGTATTAAAACGTATGACCCAAGTGTAAAAACGCCAACACATTCACTGACAATCGAAGTATGAAAACATGTTTTTTAGTGTTATGAGGTGACACAGGTAATAAATTACAAGTCAACAGAGTATTATCGAAGTATTAAAAGGTATTAAACAAATATGAGAATGCAACATATTATCGACGTACTAAACCGCAACACTCGAGTATCGGGACTAGATCAATTCACAGAGTATTAATGAAATATTATGACGTATTACTTGAATACCAAAACACAACGCTTTAACACAGTACAATTGAAGTATTACAAAGTATTATTTTTGTATCAAGATCCGACGAGTCCAGAGAGTATCATCGAAATATTATAACGTACTATTGAGGTATCTAAGATGCGTCTAGTTAACAGAGAATTACGCAAGTATTAAAATGTATTACCAGAGTGTGGACACGGCTGCACATTCGCAAAGTACGATCGAAGTATAAAAACATATTGTTTTAGGGTCAAGACGCGAGAGGTAAAAAATTACAAATCCACCGAGTATAATCAAAGTATTAAAACTCATTATTGAAGTATTATCGGAGTATTATTGAAGTATTATCGAAGTATTATTGAAGTATTATCGAAGTATTATTGAAGTATTATTGGAGTATTATTGAAGTATTATCAGAGTATAATTGAAGTATTATCAGGTATTAAACGAGTTTAAAAACGCAACGTATCATGGAGGTATAAAAACGCAATCTTGACTACCGAAACTCTACAAGTTCACGTAGTGTTAACGAAGTATTAAAACGTATGTCCCAAATGTGAAAACGCTAACACATTCACTGACAATCGAAGTATGAAAACATATTTTTTAGTGTCATGAGGTGACACAGGTAAAAAATTACAAGTCAACAGAGTATTATCGAAGTATTAAAAGGTATTAAACAAATATGAGAATGCAACATATTATCGACGTACTAAAACGCAACACTCGAGCATCGGGAGTAGATCAATTCACAGAGTATTAATGAAATATTATGACGTATTACTTGAATACCAAAACACAACGACTTAACACAGTACAATTGAAGTATTACAAAGTATTATTTTTGTATCAAGATCCGACGAGTCCACAGAGTATCATCGAAATATTATAACGTACTATTGAGGTATCTAAGATGCGTCTAGTTAACAGAGAATTACGCAAGTATTAAAATGTATTACCCGAGTGTGGACACGGCTGCACATTCGCAGAGTACGATCGAAGTATGAAAACATATTATTTTAGGGTCAAGACGCGAGAGGTAAAAAATTACAAATCCAGCGAGTATAATCAAAGTATTAAAACTCATTATTGAAGTATTATAGGAATATTATTGAAGTATTATCGAAGTATTATTGAAGTATTATCGGAGTATTATTGAAGTATTATTGGAGTATTATTGAAGTATTATCGGAGTATTATTGAAGTATTATCAGGTATTAAACGAGTTTAAAAACGCAACGTATTATGGAGGTATAAAAACGCAATCTTGCCTACCGAAACTCTACAAGTTCACGTAGTGTTAACGAAGTATTAAAACGTATGACCCAAGTGTGAAAACCCCAACACAATCACTGACAATTGAAGTATGAAAACATATTTTTTAGTGTCACGAGGTGACAAGTAAAAAATGACAAGTCAACAGAGTATTATCGAAATATTATAATGTACTATTGAGGTATCTAAGATGCGTCTAGTTAACAGAGATTTACGCAAGTATTAAAATGTATTACCCGAGTGTGGACACGGCAGCACATTCGCAGAGTACGATCGAAGTATGAAAACATATTGTTTTAGGGTCAAGACGCTACAGGTAAAAAATTAAAAATCCACCGAGTATGATCAAAGTATTAAAACTCATTATTGAAGTATTATCGGAGTATTATTGAAGTACTATCAGGTATTAAACGAGTTTAAAAACGCAACGTATTATGGAGGTATAAAAACGCAATCTTGACTACCGAAACTCTACAAGTTGACGTAGTGTTAACGAAGTATTAAAACGTATGACCCAAGTGTAAAAACGCCAACACATTCACTGACAATCGAAGTATGAAAACATATTTTTTAGTGTCATGAGGTGACACAGGTAATAAATTACAAGTCAACAGAGTATTATCGAAGTATTAAAAGGTATTAAACAAATATGAGAATGCAACATATTATCGACGTACTAAAACGCAACACTCGAGTATCGGGACTAGATCAATTCACAGAGTATTAATGAAATATTATGACGTATTACTTGAATACCAAAACACAACGACTTAACACAGTACAATTGAAGTATTACAAAGTATTATTTTTGTATCAAGATCCGACGAGTCCACAGAGTATCATCGAAATATTATAACGTACTATTGAGGTATCTAAGATGCGTCTAGTTAACAGAGAATTACGCAAGTATTAAAATGTATTACCCGAGTGTGGACACGGCTGCACATTCGCAGAGTACGATCGAAGTATGAAAACATATTATTTTAGGGTCAAGACGCGAGAGGTAAAAAATTACAAATCCAGCGAGTATAATCAAAGTATTAAAACTCATTATTGAAGTATTATAGGAATATTATTGAAGTATTATCGAAGTATTATTGAAGTATTATCGGAGTATTATTGAAGTATTATTGGAGTATTATTGAAGTATTATCGGAGTATTATTGAAGTATTATCAGGTATTAAACGAGTTTAAAAACGCAACGTATTATGGAGGTATAAAAACGCAATCTTGCCTACCGAAACTCTACAAGTTCACGTAGTGTTAACGAAGTATTAAAACGTATGACCCAAGTGTGAAAACCCCAACACATTCACTGACAATTGAAGTATGAAAACATATTTTTTAGTGTCACGAGGTGACAAGTAAAAAATGACAAGTCAACAGAGTATTATCGAAATATTATAATGTACTATTGAGGTATCTAAGATGCGTCTAGTTAACAGAGATTTACGCAAGTATTAAAATGTATTACCCGAGTGTGGACACGGCAGCACATTCGCAGAGTACGATCGAAGTATGAAAACATATTGTTTTAGGGTCAAGACGCTACAGGTAAAAAATTAAAAATCCACCGAGTATGATCAAAGTATTAAAACTCATTATTGAAGTATTATCGGAGTATTATTGAAGTACTATCAGGTATTAAACGAGTTTAAAAACGCAACGTATTATGGAGGTATAAAAACGCAATCTTGACTACCGAGACTCTACAAGTTGACGTAGTGTTAACGAAGTATTAAAACGTATGACCCAAGTGTAAAAACGCCAACACATTCACTGACAATCGAAGTATGAAAACATATTTTTTAGTGTCATGAGGTGACACAGGTAATAAATTACAAGTCAACAGAGTATTATCGAAGTATTAAAAGGTATTAAACAAATATGAGAATGCAACATATTATCGACGTACTAAAACGCAACACTCGAGTATCGGGACTAGATCAATTCACAGAGTATTAATGAAATATTATGACGTATTACTTGAATACCAAAACACAACGACTTAACACAGTACAATTGAAGTATTACAAAGTATTATTTTTGTATCAAGATCCGACGAGTCCACAGAGTATCATCGAAATATTATAACGTACTATTGAGGTATCTAAGATGCGTCTAGTTAACAGAGAATTACGCAAGTATTAAAATGTATTACCCGAGTGTGGACACGGCTGCACATTCGCAAAGTACGATCGAAGTATAAAAACATATTGTTATAGGGTCAAGACGCGAGAGGTAAAAAATTACAAATCCACCGAGTATAATCAAAGTATTAAAACTCATTATTGAAGTATTATCGGAGTATTATTGAAGTATTATCGGAGTATTATTGAAGTATTATCGGAGTATTATTGAAGTATTATCAGAGTATAATTGAAGTATTATCAGGTATTAAACGAGTTTAAAAACGCAACGTATCATGGAGGTATAAAAACGCAATCTTGACTACCGAGACTCCACAAGTTCACGTAGTGTTAACGAAGTATTAAAACGTATGACCCAAGTGTGAAAACGCCAACACATTCACTGACAATCGAAGTTTGAAAACATAATTTTTAGGGTCATGAGTTGACAGGTAAAAAATTACAAGTCAACAGAGTATTATCGAAATATTAAAAGGTATTAAAGAAATATAAAAATGCAAAATATTATCAACGTATTAAAACGCAACACTCGACTATTGAGACTAGCAAAACACAACAACTTAATAGAGTACTCTCGAAGTATAAAACCGATGTTATTTTAGTATGAAGACCCTACAAGTCCGCAGAGTAACATCGAAATATAAGAATGTATGTGTACCTCAAACATACATTCTAATATACCTAAGAGCCGACTAGTGAACCGAGTGCACTCGAAGTACTGAAATTTTTATTTTAGTATTAAAACTCGGCAAGTCCCAACTGACAAGTCCACAGAGTATCATCGAGATATTAAAACGTATTATTGAGATATCTAAGACGTGAGTAGTCAAAACAGTATAATCAGATTATTGAAACGTATAACGCGAATATGAAAATGTAACACGTCCACAGAGTACTATCGATGAGTTACGTATTACGCAAGTATCCAAATTGCGATGTATTATCGAAGTATTAAAACGCGATACCCGATCGGGACTTGACAAGATCATAGAGTATTACAGAAGTTTCGATTGTATCACCCAAGTGCGCAAATACAAGAAGTTAACCACGTAGGACGTATTGCTAAGAGTACAATTGAAGTATGAAAACGTATAATTTTAATATCTAGGCGCGACAAGTAAAGATTTGCAATTGTAGAGAGGAGCATCAAATTTTATAAACTTAATATTTACGAATCGAAAAGTCAAGTCAAGTCTATTATTAAAGTATCAAAACGCAATATTTGAGTATCGGGACTCGACAGGTTTACGAAGTATTAACGAAGTATTAAAATGTTTTGGTTTAGTGTCAAGAGGCGACAGGTAAAAAATGACAAGCCCACGTATCATGAGTAGTATTATAACTCATTATTTCTTTACCAAGACGCCTGAAATTAAACGAGTAGTAACGGAGTAAGTAAGCTATCAAATTATTAAAAAGTATTATTTTAGTATTAAGACCCCACAAGTCCCAACTGAGAAGTTCGCAGTGTCGTCGAGATATTAAAACGTATTATTGAGGTATCCAAGATGTGACTGATCAACAGAATATTACCGAAGTATGAAAACATATTGTTTCAATGCAAGACTTGACAGATAAAAAATTATAATTCCACAGAGTATCATGAAAGTATTATAACTCATTACTTGCCTACCAAAACTCCTCAAGTCAACCGAGTATTATCGAAATATTATAACGTACTATCGGGATATCTATGACGCGACTAGACAATAGAGTATTATCAAATTATTAAAACTCATAACACAAGTATGAAAATGCCACAAGTCCACAGAGTACATTCCCCGTTATCGATGCCTGCCTTTCCTGGATATCTTGCTCGATGTCTTAACGGAATCGAAGACATCAAGGAAGCTTCCAGCAAGACATCCGTCTTGCTAGATGTCTTGCTTGATATTTTCGACCCCGTTGAGACATCGAATAAGATATCGAGCAAGGTAGAAAAACCTGAAAAATCACGCATCAATGACGGGCAGTGTACAATCGAACAATTAAAACGTATTACGCAAGTATCGAAATAGCAAAGTATTATCGAAATTTTAAAACACAATACCCGATCGGGATTTAACAAAATCAGGGAGTATTACAGAAGCTTGTAACGTATTACCCAAGCGTGCAACCGCAAGAAGTTAACCACGTACAAAGTATTGCAAAGTATAATTTTAGAGTACAATTGAAGTATGAAAACGTATAATTTTAATATCTAGGTGCGACAAGTAAAGATTTGCAAGTCCCCAGAGGAGCATCAATCTTTATAAACTTACAGTTTGATAATAAGTATTTAAGAATCAAGAGGATAAAGCTATGGAATATCGTCGAAGTAGTAAAATATATTACACGAGTATGAAATCGCGGAGTATTATCGCTGTGGTAAAAACCAATACTTGAGTATCGAGACTGGACAAGTTCACGATGTATTAACGTAGTTTAAAACATATTACCCGAGTATGAAAACATATCCTTTCAGTGTTAAGACGCGACAAGTAAAAAATTGTAAATTCACAAAGTATCATCAATGTATTAAAACTCATTATTTGGGTACACAGACGCCTCAAGACTATGGAGTATTATCAGGCATTACACGAGTATGTAAACGCAACGTATTATCGACGTATTCAAATACAATACTCGAGTATAGAGGCTCGAGAGTTCACGGAGTATTAACCAAGTAACGGAGTATTACGACGTATTAATTTAATACCAAAATGCAATATAGTTTAACAGAGTAGTACAATCGAAGTATTGAAAAGTATTATTTTAGTATCAAAACCCGGCGACTCCACGAAGTAGCATCGAAATATTAAAACGCACTATTGAGGTATCTCAGACGCAAGTAGTTAACGAAGTAGAGTGTGATCGAAATATTAAAACGCATTAGAGGCATTCTTTATCAACCTGGTCATTTTCTACGGTTGACCTATCGGATGTTTTTTAAAATTTGCCGCTTTGTAGTACTACTTGAGACAGGCTTCTGTGATTTTTATTTTTATTTTTAAAGTGCACCGTGCAGAGTTAACATTTTTTTTAAATCAGTATACCTCAGAAAATATTGGTCACTCAAAAAATTCGCAGGAACTTTAACTATTTTATTTCTCATCAACTTTCGAATTATTTTAGCTTTATAATTTTCCCGATACGGGAATGTCCATTTTTTGTAAAAAAAAAAAGTTAAAATCATTTTTTTTTACTAAAAATACACCTTCGATTCTGGTTTTAATTTTACACGATATTTAGCATAGCATGAAGATTTAAAAAAATCCCAAAGTGGTACCTGCGATTCTTACGTACTAACAAAATAAAAATTTAATTTATATACATTCGTATAAACTCGACTATTATTTAGATAAATGAAAGGGGTTTGCCCGTAGTCCGTAAATTTGATTCACATCGTTGGAAAACTTCTTTCAATAAAGCTTATTGGATGTGTTTCCCTCGATTACCCTCCGCTATAGGAATTTAATTTTGCATTTGTTTATTTTTTTTGTACGTAAAAATCGCAGGTACCACTTTGGGATTTTTTTCTCAGAATCTTTATATAATTCCAAATATCCTGTAAAATTAGGACTAGAATTGAAGGTGTATTTGTAGTAGAAAAAAAAAAAAAAAAAAAAATTTTCACGAAACATGGACTTTCCCGAATCGGGAAAATTATGACTAACGTCATTCGAAAGTTGATTAAAAATAAAAAAAGTTTATGTTCCTATGAATTTTTTGAGTGGCCAATATTTTTTGAGATATACGGATATAAAAAAACGTACATTCTGAAGGGTGCACTTTTAAAATCTAAAAAAAATCGCAGATGCACCTCTCAGATAGTTTTACAAACTGGCAAATTAAAAAAAATATCTCAGAAGTCGACCTAAAAAAGTGGCCCAGTTGATAAAGAATGCCTCATTACCGGAGTGTGAAAATGCAGCACATGAAAACGAAACTCAGTATTTAAGAGTCAAGAGACGACAAGTCTACGAAATATTATCCGAGTATTAAAAGGTGTTACACAAATATGAAATCACAACGTAGTATCGAGTTATTAAAACGCAATACTCGCGTATCGAGACTCGACAAGGTCTCGAAGTTTTAACGTAGTATTACAATGTATTACCTGAGTACCACAGCGCAACAAGTTAACAGAGTACAATTAAATGATTAAAAAGAACTATCGTAGTAATACGATCCGGCAAATCTCAACTGACAAGTCGGAAGAGTTTCATCGAGATATTACAACGTATTATTGAGGTATCTAAGATGCGAGTAGTCAACCGAATATTACCGAAGTACGTTCACCAAGTACAATCGATGTATTACAATGCATTATTTCCGTGTCAAGACACGACAGGTAAAAATTTACAAGTCCACAGAGCAGGATCAAAGTTAGAAATCTCAGTATTTGAAAATCAAGAGGAGTCAGGTCTACAGGGTATTATCGAAGCACTATCAAGACTCAGTACCAGTGGTTGCATAAATTGGCATTGGCTGTGCATAGTTGTCCTATGCCTTCATGAAAATTATTCGAGTGCGAAAACGCAACACGTTAGCAAAGCAAAGTATTGACGGATTATTTAATGTACTAATTATGACCGATTATTTGAGTATTAAGATGTGATAAGTTCAAGAAGGAGTATGGAAGTATTAACGCTTCATGTAGCGGATCCTTGTTCAATGAGGACCTCGAATTTGCCAATACCCAACCTTCGTACGATGCGAATAACAAGTCAACGTGCTAAAAAAATCTGTACAAACCCACAAACGTACCTTGATGTGTTATTTTTTCGATAACACAGAAGAATATTTATTACGAACATCCGTATCGTTTTTGCGCATAAAAGAAGGCATGGTCATTTGCGATCGGCAAAAAGTCCCCGGTAAACCTTTCAAAGTTGAAACACGTCAAGTTCATAGATTATGAACTAAATTTAAAAACGAATTGTTCGAGCATGATAATGCGATAAGTCCGAGAGGTATTAGCACATTATAAATCACATCGCCCAAACTTATCCGGGAATGGATCTACGGAGGACACAATGCGGGGTAATGCAATTTCATAGTAACGCTGATGAGTATGAATATTATTCGTACGCATTATTCGTGTGTTAAGACTCTACGAGTTTCAGGAGTCAAGGTACGAAAATGTATTACTCGACTACCAAAACGTAACAAGTTTGCACATTGCAATCAATGTTTTTTACATTGATTGCAATCTGTGAACTTGTTACGGTTTATTAGTATTAGTATTATTTTAAGTAATTATTTTACTAATTAAGTATTATTTTTATGTCAAAGCCCATTATTTGAGTATCAAGACGTGACAAGTGCACATACTCTGAAGTATGAAAAGGCTCCACTAGTCTCGAAATGCGACGAGTCCGAGCTGTATTATAGCAATATTAGTAATACTCGTTATTTACACCATTGTGTGAAGCCCTGATAAAGATAAAGTAAATCTTGCATAGAATTGTCGGCATTATCTGCAAACATCTTAACCAGAACAATTAAAATTGCTCTTAATATAATTGAAAACGAAAAATCTTCAATGTTCTTCCTCCTGTACAGTGCTAAGAAGTGATGATGGTTTCGACATCTGCTCTTGTTATATCTTCGTTCATATTTCAGACCGGGAATTCCCTCCGAGAAATAAACTGCTCCACGATTATGAAACTAGGATGTGGGGTAATGACTCTCGGGATTCGTGAGCATTCTGTGGCACAGAAAAGGAATAGTATAGTTCTTTAAGTTAACGTATCCATCGCTCTCTTCTAATTCTTTAGTACTATTTGAGGACATTTTTTGTGTATACTGAATAATTATAAAAACAAAACAAAGTACCGTTAAAGTATACACTATTTTATACTGGTATTGGAATATTGCAAAATTGCATAATTTTTCCTTATGTATTTTAAGTATTGATATATGTTATTTGTTCGCGTATGAAACATCGACAAGCCCCCGATGTTGCTGACATATAAAAAATATGTTTTCATACTTCGATTGTCAGTGAATGTGTTGGCGTTTTTACACTGGGGTCATACGTTTTAATACTTCGTTAACACTACGTCAACTTGTAGAGTCTCGGTTGTCAAGATTGCGTTTTTATACCTTGTGACGTGGTACGTCACAAGTCCTTCCCTAAACTCGGCTCGAGTCCGCCGCTCACCCAACGTTAGACCCGCATATTTTTACGCTTTTTTCTTCTACTCATTGTGTGTAAGATAGCATGTAAATTCCCGCTTTTTTCCCTCCCGTTACCCCTTTTGTTTGAATGTGCGCGACTCGAGAGCAATATCGACATCCCCCCCCCCCTCGACGGCCCACGATCAGCAGGGAACAGCAAAGGAACGAGAGCCGACGTGCTGACGCCGAGGAAGGTAGGAGGATCGTGGACGAGGGGAACAGCCGGCAAAAAGTCCGCCGAAAAGACCGTCCGAAAGGCCTCGAAAAGTCCGCCGCAAAGCCGCCACTGCCCGTCTGCCCGCCGCCCGCTGGGATCGCCGACGCACGGCATCGATTGACGATCCAGCGGGGCCCCTGTCGCCACCTCCCGTAGACCGGAAGAAAAACGCCCGTCTATGAGTCCGATTACCGACCGACGCTGACGCACAGGTGCTCTCCCCCCCCCCCCCCACCACCAGCGCCAACGTCGACGAAGAAGAAGACCCCGCCATGTCCCTTACTCTCCGAGCCGAGCGCGTGACGTGTGGACGTGTGTGTGAGACCGGGAGTCATTAATTTTAAGTTAAGAGGAATATTGTATAGTGTGAAAGATTCTTCGAAATTATATTGTACAGACTCCGTTAAGGAGAGTAAATCCCATTACGACGAATCAGCGATAGCCCAGGGACAGGATTTGGACCGATACACGGATTATATAAAGACTGAGGCTGTCCGCTGATTCGAGGAGAATTTTGTAACCGAGATCCACGTGTGTGGAATTTGATTGAGTGAGCCCCGAAATTGTCCGTAAGTTTTTTTGACCACATTTTTCCCAACCCCTTTGACCCGTTTTCATCCCCCGACCGCCCCTTATTTTTTTTGTAAAAGTTATTAGTGAAAGATTTTTGCCTCGTGGTCGACACGTGGTCGACATTTTTGCACACGAGCAACGAGAAATTGTAAGATTCACGTTCGAAACCGTCGAAAACTACTGCTCGAAATTTAGACGAGAATTCGAGGTACGTAGTAATGACGTAAAGATAAGTCCCGAGTAGAAGGGATAGAGAGGATACCTCACGGCGAGGAAACAATACTCGTCCTCTTTCTCCCTGGGATCACCGAACGATACACACCGATATCAGCACGGGCCTGCGAATTGGAGCGCCGTCAACTCGTCCAAGGGGTTTCTGCCAGTGTTCGCTAGTGCTCTCGGTTTTGGCCAGCCGAGAGACGAAAAGACCATTGTCGAAGATTTCCTACCCCAGGGAGAAAGTAGCCATCCCGCCGTGATTGGGACTTTCACACGAACATTAACAAGATAAGTACCCCGTTTTTCTTGTGACGTATCAGCCTTGCATGATAAGCGAGCAACTTGTGAAAACCGAAATTATTATTGGAGCAAAATTATTTGTATGGGTATGTGTGTGAGTGAGAGAACGGCTTTTTATTTATTTTTTCTAATTGCGTTGTAAAATTTCGGAGTATGGAAAATTTAATGGAGAGCAAGTTGTAATGACAAAGGATGTGATTTTTTTTTGTATCGAAAACGCGAACTGGAAAAAGAATAATTACTGCGTTAGAATATCATAATTTTTTATTTCTTTTTAAATTGTCCTGGGATTATTTGCGGGAATAAATATCGACGTCGTTCTTTTCCGGAATACCGTTAGTTATTTATTTATTTAAAATTTTTTTTTCTTATGACGTTTACTGTTTCTTGAAAATATTGAATCTTACAATTTTGGCGCCCAACAATGGAGCACGATAGTTAGGAACAATAAAAGTTCAGAACTGTTATCGTGAACCGAAATTAAATTTTTATTATTGAAATTTTTATTGATATTGTGTGTAATAGTTGCGAAATTTATTTTATAAGTATATTTTTTTTGGACGTATTGTTTGTTTCTTATGTTTTTTTTTCTCTCGGATCGGTGAATACCAAAATATACTAATGAAAATAATATTAATACGTTAATGAAAATATGCCATCATAGCCTACGTTAGAAAGCTCTGAATAAAGCGACGTGCTCAGCGTTGTATGGCACAGAAAGAAAAAAAATCTGTATACGTGACTAGATTTGGTCGCAATTCAAAACAAACTTTTGCTAATCCGAGTTTTGTGGACAGGGCCAGGAGAAAAAAAAAGATGACGGACGATAAGTTGCCAGGAGCGTCGGGAGCTCAACAGCGTCAAGCAGAGAGAGAGAGTTTGGACAGAGAGCGAGAAGAGCTCGAACAGTTACGCCGCGATCTAGAAGCACAGCGAGCAGCTGTCCAACAACAACAACAAGGTGTACCTGAGATCCCTCGACTCGGCGATAATCAAGGCCAGCGTCGGCCGGTAGAGGCAGAGGACATTGCCGCGATTGTCAACAATGTCCAAAACTTTCATATAGAGGTAAAGATGCCCACGTTTCAAGACGAAACGGAGCGCAATCCGATAGAATTTCTTCAGGAGATGGACAAATTTTTTAAAATTAAAAACGTAAAAGAAGAAAAAAAAATGACCATCATACAACACGCGTTGCAGGGTAGGGCGAGTTTGTGGATAGAGTTGCAGGATAACATAGTAAATTACGAGCAATTTAAAGAAAGTTTTCTCGCGCAATTTTACTCAATTCCAATAAGAGTGCAATTTAAGAATGCATGGATGGACCTCCGGTATAATCCTCAAAACGACTCACTTCAGACATATTTTTACCGTCAGGTCAAAGAGGCTCGATATTTCAGGCCGGAGCTAACAGAGTACGAAGTTAATTACAATATTGTACAGCAATATCCGACATGGATTAAAGAGAAACTGATCACGGTTGATTACAACAACAGTGCGATCATAGGTCAAACGTTAGGAAGCTTAGACTCGATTCGTCGAACGAAAGACCGCGAAAGTAATAATAACAGGCAGTACAGCAGTCACTCGATGTCGCGGAATAACGGTCCGAGAATACGAGAAATAGAAGCGTACGAATCTAATAGCGAACGTGAGAGATATGCGTCGCGTCGTCAGGTAGATTCGCGATACGGTCATCGATACGACCCACGAGACGAGAGAGAATATAAGCGTCCGAGGTACGAGAACGCTGGTACGAACTTTTCGCGTGATCACAATGCCTTAAATCCGATTCAGCTGCCGGACGTGCGTTATCCACCGCCGAACATGATACGTGTAAATAACAGTCGTGAAAGCAATCAAATTCAGGCATTTCAAAATAGGGCCGAATCGCGTCCTTTAAACTAGCATGTGGTGCGTTGTACAGCGGTCCGTCAACGCATCGCCAGGATTTCGATTTTATCGAAGAATTAGCTGCGGGAGTAGAGAGTAAAACGGTCCGCAACGAGAAAACAGTTTCAAACTCGCTAACACACTGCCCTCACGTAAAAGTCGCGATTTTTGACAAAGTAAAATTTATTCTATTAGATTCGGGAAGCCAAGTATCCGCCATTTCCGAAGACTTTTACAAAGAATTGATCTCGAATAGGAAATTGAGTATTATGCCAGTCTCAAATTTGTTCGTCACGACGGCGATCGGAAAAAAACTACGTCGATTAGACATCAGGTATACCTCGAAGTGGAAATCGGACATATGCGACTTGGGTTCTCGTTCTTAATTATCCCCTATTTAACCTCGACTGTCATTTTGGGAACGGACTGGATGTCCAGAAATGAAGTTATTTTAAATTATAGAAATCACACCATCGAAATTGGAGGTAATCTTCTCCCGGGTTCCGTAGTACGGTTTGATCGGGGCGCGTCGGAGACCTTGATTTGCTCTAAGGATGAACATAACACGGTTGTGTTTGTGATCAATCTCCACGAGACTGAAAGCCAAAAGAAATCTGAGCCGTTTAAAAACAATAGGAAAATAAAACCGAAAACCGAATCGGCGTCGGAACGTAAAACTATATCTGCAATAGGGGGGAAATCTGAAGATTTCCATCCGCTCGGAGAGCGACCCCATAGCGATACTGGAATAGGAAACGCGTCCGTCGAATTAGGTAAAATAGAAAATAAAATCGAATCTGCATCGAAACGTAAAACTATCTCCGATATAGGGGGGAAATCTGAAGATTCCCATCCGCTCGGAGAGCGACCTTATATCGAAGACGAGGAAACAAACGCGTTATTCGAATTAAGCCAAATGGTAGAAGTATCGGTTCAAACACTCGAGGGTGCGAAGAATCAGCAGGCACTAGTTGAAAATAGAAATGGAGATAGCGAAAAGAGGTTCTTTGACGATCTCCGAACTGTCGCGTGCAAACTAACCCTGCTTAGTGAGCCCGAGAGAAGATCGTTTATGGAAATTGTAGAGAATTACCGACAGATCTTTTCCGACAAGCCAGAATGTGCGTTAGGGTATGAGCATGAAGTCAAACTCACCGTAGAAAAACCGAATATCCGGTGTACATATCCCGTGCCTTTTCATCTGCGCGAAGCAACTTCAAAAGCGATCGACAAAATGGTCGAAAATGGAGTGATAGAGCGAGCGATAAGTCCGTATTGTAACCCGTTAAGAATCGTCAAAAAGGAAGACGGTTCAGTGAGAGTTTGCCTAGACGCGAGATATATCAATAAAGTGATAGAGGACGATCAAGAAGCGCCTCCCATAATTAACGAACTTTTGCAAAAATTTCACGGGGCTAAATGGTTCTCCAAAATGGACCTGACGCAAGGGTATTGGAAAATCCCTTTAAAAGAATCTTCGAGACAATATACCGCCTTTCTATTCGGCTCGAAACTCTATCAATTTAAAAGAATACCATTCGGTCTAAAGATAGCTGGTAGTGGTTTTATTCGCGCACTTGGAATGGCTTTGGGAAGAGAATTTGACGCGTATATATCGTGCTACATAGACGACATCCTTATCGGCACACAAACGTACGAAGAGCATGTACGAGTCCTCTCGGGAATATTCAAAAAATTAAATGATCACAATTTCACGATCAAGTTATCCAAATGCGTGTTTTTTCAGACTACCGTATCGTTTGTCGGGTTTAAGATCTCTGGAGAGGGACTGTTGCCCGAACCAGCAAAACTGGACGTAATAATAAAGTTTAGCGAGCCGCGCGATAGGAATCAGCTGCAATCGTTCTTAGGCGTTTGCAATTATTATCGCCAATTCAATGTGAACCATAGCCGCTCAGTAGATAAACTTAGAGATTTGCTAACCAAAAACAAAGCGTGGGAATGGACTCGGGAGCATAGCGAAGCTTTTCAAGCGTTGAAAGACGATTTCAGCAAGTGCATTACCTTAAAGCAAATTATTCCAGGAGCTCAATATAGACTACAAACCGACGCGAGTGATCGAGGCGTTAGCGGCATCTTGTATCAGATCGACGATAAAGGGTTTCACAATGTGATAGGAATTGTTAGTAGATGTCTCACGCGAGCCGAAGTAAATTATACGGTTACCGAAAAGGAACTTTTAGCAATTGTTTATTCGATTACCAAATTTCGCGTATACTTAATAGGAGTATCGTTTGTTATTGTAACGGATCACAAGTGCTTGACTTTTCTTAAATCGACTAATTTTCAGAGTGCACGGGTTACGCGATGGATATTATTACTACAACAGTATTCGTTCACAGTGGAATACTGCAGAGGCGTCGATAATGTCGTAGCCGATTTTTTTAGTCGAAATCCGGAGCAACGGTTTGTAGAGGATAATACCGAGAAGCTTATTATATCGGCGTTGCATCAAAGTTTTTTACCTGGCGAAAAAGGAGAAACTGAAAGCTCCTTACTAACGATAGCATTGATGGAATACGATAAAGGGCTAAAACAAAATCTAAAGCGATTAGAAGAATTTCAAAAAGCAGATAGTACGTTGAGCGCGGAATTTGAAAAAGCTGAAGACGATATTCCCGACGCGTTGTTTATTGTCCATCAAGGGATATTGTTCCATCGAAATAAAGAAACAGAAAATTGGAGAATAGTCCTTCCCGAGAGATTGCAGAGACCGATGATTGAAGCGATACACGTCAAATTAGGCCATCCAGGCGTTTACAAAACATTAGAACACCTAAAAAAATATTATTATTGGAGAGGCATGGCCTCGCATACGAAACAGTCTGTCGTGACATGTGACCTGTGTCAAAGGGTTAAATATTTGTCAGTTTCCATGGAAGGTGAATATAATTTCGTTCCATCTGAAAAACCAAACGATCTCGTGACCGTGGACTTTTATGGGCCTCTTCCCATGGCGAGAGGTGGCACTCAGTACATCTTCGTAATGCTTGATGCATTTTCGAAACATGTGAGTCTCTATCCCATGAAAAGTGCCACGACGCGTATGACATTGAAAAAGATGTTCGAGAAATTTATTCCAAAGTTTGGGAAACCGGCAAAGATTCTCTCTGATCATGGTAGTCAGTTTACGTCTATGACGTGGAAAACTCAATTAGAAGCAGAAAATATTAAAGTTTTATACAGTTCGATCCGTCATCCACAGTCGAACCCAACCGAGAGGGTAATGCGCGAACTCGGTCGTTTATTTAGAACATTATGCGCGGACAAGCATACGAAGTGGGTGGAATTCGTCCCGGAAATAGAAAAGATTTTAAATATTACCGTCCACCAAAGTACAAAGTTATCTCCGGAAGAATTGCATTTTGGTAAACCAATCCGCGACGAGATCCACAAATTCGTTCAATTTCCTGAGTCACCGTCGCGAGAACATGAATATTTATTGACATTTGCCCGAGAAAATATGTTAAAAAGCTTCGAAAATCGGAAAAAGGCACAAAAGAATGGAACAAAGGTGGTCTTAAATCCGGGAGATCTCGTTCTTCTGCGGGTTAGACACCTTTCGAGTGCTATCGATAAAGTGATTAAGAAGTTTTTTCATCTTTATGAGGGACCCTATAGGATTGTCAAACGGATAGGCGAAAACGCATTTGTAATATCCGATCCAGACGACGAATCTAAAGAACTGGGCACGTATAATCGGACTAATCTGCGCGAATATAAAACACCAAATAAGAATGTAGCGAATCGAGCTCAAGGGATCTCGGAAACCAACTAATACGTAATAATCGAGTCGTCCAGACTCTCTTTGTCGAGAGAAAGCAAAAGAATATAGTATAAGTGTGTATAAAATCAAATTTCAGTTGCATTATTAGGTTGTAAAAGATCCTGCGGGTAGATGATATAAACAAAACAATTATAATATGACTAGATATGACAACATAGGTTGGAGCCTATCACCACGACTAGGATACTCGAATCGAGATATCACCGAAAATAAACTAATCTGTAAAATGTAAATATAGCATAAGGAATGGATTGTATGAGTGTGTATGCAGAATGTCGAATGAGAGCGTCGAATAACGGAACAAAAGCGGTCAAGAAAGCGCCGTCACAGTTTATATTAATTTGAGGTTTCTTTTCGGACTGGTGTGCTAATCGCAAAACAAGCCCGAAAAAGGGGGGAAGTTGTAAGATTCACGTTCGAAACCGTCGAAAACTACCGCTCGAAATTTAGACGAGAATTCGAGGTACGTAGTAATGACGTAAAGATAAGTCCCGAGTAGAAGGGATAGAGAGGATACCTCACGGCGAGGAAACAATACTCGTCCTCTTTCTCCCTGGGATCACCGAACGATACACACCGATATCAGCACGGGCCTGCGAATTGGAGCGCCGTCAACTCGTCCAAGGGGTTTCTGCCAGTGTTCGCTAGTGCTCTCGGTTTTGGCCAGCCGAGAGACGAAAAGACCATTGTCGAAGATTTCCTACCCCAGGGAGAAAGTAGCCATCCCGCCGTGATTGGGACTTTCACACGAACATTAACGAGATAAGTACCCCGTTTTTCTTGTGACGTATCAGCCTTGCATGATAAGCGAGCAACTTGTGAAAACCGAAATTATTATTGGAGCAAAATTATTTGTATGGGTATGTGTGTGAGTGAGAGAACGGCTTTTTATTTATTTTTTCTAATTGCGTTGTAAAATTTCGGAGTATGGAAAATTTAATGGAGAGCAAGTTGTAATGACAAAGGATGTGATTTTTTTTTGTATCGAAAACGCGAACTGGAAAAAGAATAATTACTGCGTTAGAATATCATAATTTTTTATTTCTTTTTAAATTGTCCTGGGATTATTTGCGGGAATAAATATCGACGTCGTTCTTTTCCGGAATACCGTTAGTTATTTATTTATTTAAAATTTTTTTTTTCTTATGACGTTTACTGTTTCTTGAAAATATTGAATCTTACAAAATCGCGCGCGTGGTGAGCGGCGTAAAATTCGCACAATAGTTTAGTTAGTCAAAGTTTTTCCCAATCAATCCCATTAAGACTGACACATTTTTTTTGTGAAGAGGGTTAAAACCGAGGTAATATTGTCAAGAAGCCCTGGACAGTGCCTGCGGCCTGAGAAGTCTCATCCCCCTCCCTCCCCCGTTTCCGCTAGCCGAGTGCAGTAAAAGACAATAGATTTCGTTTCTTTCTCTTTCTTGTTTTTTTTTTTTGGATTCGATTAACTAAATCGAAAGTTCCGGTGCTACACCGTTACAGTAGCTGGCGCCCAAAAACAAGTGATTATTTCTCGAGTTTTGATATTTTTCTGAGTTTGCTAAATTAAGACCAGCATTGTGTAGAATATCCACCGGCCAGCTCCCTTCTCCCCTCCCCTTCCCTGCGATTGACCTTGCGAATTTCCGTCCCGGCGATTACCATAAGTTATATTATTTTCGTGAGTTTTGTTATTGATTATTTTCCGATTTCCTTATTTTTCTCCGAGTATTAATTATTCTTCGACCTTTGTATTTCGCCCTGCGTATTAATTATTTTTCGACCTTTGTATTTTGCCCAGCGTATTAATTATCTTTCTATTTTCTTATTTCCCCCGCGTATTGATTAATTCTTGTTGTTATTTTTGAGTTCTTTGCCCCCTTTTTCTTATTTTCGATTGGTGATTATAATTGTAATAGCGAACCCCTTTTCTTTCTATCGGATTATTATTTAGATCGTTTATTCTTGTTTTCAAATCCCTTCAACGTACCTGTACCGGCGTTGAAGCGGCCGGGTATTATCACTATTTTGTTATTGACCATTCACTGAACAAATTATTATTAAAAGTCATTTCTTTCACATTTCTACACAAAACTCTGGAGTATTATTTCCCCCTTTTCCCTCGTCCTATATTTCCCCGATTGCCCCGTTTTGAAGCGTTATTTAAAAGGAAGTATCATCACAACCTCCATAATACGTTGCGTTTTTAAACTCGTTTAATACCTGATAGTACTTCAATAATACTCCGATAATACTTCAATAATGAGTTTTAATACTTTAATCATACTCGGTGGATTTTAAATTTTTTACCTGTCGCGTCTTGACCCTAAAACAATATGTTTTCATACCTCGATCGTACTCTGCGAATGTGCTGCCGTGTCCACACTCGGGTAATACATTTTAATACTTGCGTAAATCTCTGTTAACTAGACGCATCTTAGATACCTCAATAGTACATTATAATATTTCGATAATACTCTGTTGACTTGTCATTTTTTACTTTTCACCTCATGACACTAAAAAATATGTTTTCATACTTCAATTGTCAGTGAATGTGTTGGCGTTTTCACACTTGGGTCATACGTTTTAATACTTCGTTAACACTACGTGAACTTGTAGAGTTTCGGTAGGCAAGATTGCGTTTTTATACATCCATGATACGTTGCGTTTTTAAACTCGTTTAATACCTGATAATACTTCAATAATACTTCGATAATACTTCAATAATATTCCGATAATACTTCAATAATATTCCGATAATACTTCAATAATGAGTTTTAATACTTTGATTATACTCGGTGGATTTGTAATTTTTTACCTCTCGCGTCTTGACCCTAAAATAATATGTTTTCATACGTCGATCGTACTCTGCGAATGTGCAGCCGTGTCCACACTCGGGTAATACATTTTAATACTTGCGTAATTCTCTGTTAACTAGACGCATCTTAGATACCTCAATAGTACGTTATAATATTTCGATGATACTCTGTGGACTCGTCGGATCTTGATACAAAAATAATACTTTGTAATACTTCAATTGTACTATGTTAAGTCGTTGTGTTTTGGTATTCAAGTAATACGTCATAATATTTCATTAATACTCTGTGAATTGATCTAGTCCCGATACTCGAGTGTTGCGTTTAAGTACGTCGATAATATGTTGCGTTTTCATATTTGTTTAATACCTTTTAATACTTCGATAATACTCTGTTGACTTGTAATTTTTTACCTGTGTCACCTCATGACACTAAAAAATATGTTTTCATACTTCGATTGTCAGTGAATGTGTTGGCGTTTTTACACTTGGTTCATACGTTTTAATACTTCGTTAACACTACGTCAACTTGTAGAATCTCGGTAGTCAAGATTGCGTTTTTATACCTCCATAATACGTTGTGTTTTTAAACTCGTTTAATACCTGATAATACTTCAATAATACTCCGATAATACTTCAATAATGGGTTTTAATACTTTGATCATACTCGGTGGATTTTTAATTTTTTACCTGTCGCGTCTTGACCCTAAAACAATATGTTTTCATACTTCGATCGTACTCTGCGAATGTGCTGCCGTGTCCACACTCGGGTAATACATTTTAATACTTGCGTAAATCTCTGTTAACTAGACGCATCTTAGATACCTCAATAGTACATTATAATATTTCGATAATACTCTGTTGACTTGTCATTTTTTACTTTTCACCTTATGACACTAAAAAATATGTTTTCATACTTCAATTGTCAGTGAATGTGTTGGCGTTTTCACACTTGGGTCATACGTTTTAATACTTCGTTAACACTACGTGAACTTGTAGAGTTTCGGTAGGCAAGATTGCGTTTTTATACCTCCATAATACGTTGCGTTTTTAAACTCGTTTAATACCTGATAATACTTCAATAATACTCCGATAATACTTCAATAATACTCCAATAATACTTCAATAATACTCCGATAATACTTCAATAATACTCCAATAATCCTTCAATAATACTCCGATAATACTTCAATAATACTTCGATAATACTTCAATAATATTCCGATAATACTTCAATAATGAGTTTTAATACTTTGATTATACTCGGTGGATTTGTAATTTTTTACCTCTCGCGTCTTGACCCTAAAATAATATGTTTTCATACGTCGATCGTACTCTGCGAATGTGCAGCCGTGTCCACACTCGGGTAATACATTTTAATACTTGCGTAATTCTCTGGTAACTAGACGCATCTTAGATACCTCAATAGTACGTTATAATATTTCGATGATACTCTGTGGACTCGTCGGATCTTGATACGAAAATAATACTTTGTAATACTTCAATTGTAATGTGTTAAGTCGTTGTGTTTTGGTATTCAAGGAATACGTCATAATATTTCATTAATACTCTGTGAATTGATGTAGTCTCGATACTCGAGTGTTGCGTTTTACTATGTCGACAATATGTTGCGTTTTCATATTTGTTTAATACCTTTTAATACTTCGATAATACTCTGTTGACTTGTAATTTTTTTACCTGTGTCACCTCATGACACTAAAAAATATGTTTCCATACTTCGATTGTCAGTGAATGTGTTGGCGTTTTTACACTTGGGTCATACGTTTTAATACTTCGTTAACACTACGTCAACTTGTAGAGTTTCGGTAGTCAAGATTGCGTTTTTATACCTCCATGATACGTTGCGTTTTTAAACTCGTTTAATACCTGATAATACTTCAATAATACTCCGATAATACTTCAATAATGAGTTTCAATGCTTTGATCATACTCAGTGAATTGGTAACTCTATCTGTTGCGTCTTGATCCTAAAACACTATGTTTTCATTCTTCGATGGTACTCTGCGAATGTGCTGCCGTTTCCACAATCGGGTAATGCATTTTAATACTTCCGTAATACTCTCTTGACTAGTCGCATCTTGGATACCGTGTGTGGACTTGTTGGACCTTGATAGTAAAGCTTGTTAATACTTCGATTGTACTTTGCGAACTTTTTGCGTTTTAATACTTTCATAATACCTTTTGATAATACTTCGATTATTCTCTGTACATGAACTTGTTACCTTTTAATACTCTCGTAATACGATTTTATACTTTAAAACTACTGTAAGACATGCGAATTTGATGTAAATTATGAGAAAAATAAACTTCATTTCGTCGACGATACTTCAAATTCTCTTCGAATTATTTTTGTGACTCCAAAACTGTAATTTGCTTAGTCGTTTATACCTCTTAGCATTGGGAAAAACATTTATTAATGCGGAACATTTTAGGTCGTATTGTATCGCAATACTTCCATTATACTTACCAGCGGATATTGTGAGATATTACGGTAAGTGTCAATAGTCTCCAAATATATTCAGAAAAAATATTTGCCCGTACAAATGTACTAATACTTCGCTCATACTTTGCAATGCTTCAAATCGAAGTATAAACAAGTATGGATCTGTCCGATACGACAGACTTCGCATACTTCCATAGCAATACTCTTTTTATACTTTTTTTTTTGCTAATTTAATACTTCCTTTTTTGCACGGGTAGCGTCTTGAGATTAGTACATTTACCGTCGGTAAAGCAGTTGGCGAGACGCGACCACTCTCTTTTACTCGAAAAATCGCGCTTTCAGCCTTCGTCAAAAATAATTTATTGGTTGTTTTCCACATTTTGTCCTTTATTTTCGTCGGATAGCACAATTTTTGTTGAGGCTGAACGTTTTCCGCTGAAAACGAAATAATCAAGTCGGCTGAAATTCCATATGATTAATTATTCCCCTGGAGAAAACCAATCATACCACAGAAATGACTTCCATTTCACCGTGCTGAGTAAGATGGCGTTGGAATAACGAAACACTGTTTTATTATGTTTTAAGAATCTTGAGTTCGATCGTGTTTACCCTTAGATCTTGATTTCGTTTCCTTTGACAGTTTGACCAATTAACTTCAAAAAACTGTACAAAGTAACATAAGGGATTTTGTTTTTAAAAAATTCATTTGTTTAGTTCTGTTTTTAAGTTTCGCGTGTGTTGTACGATCGTGCATCGTATAGTTATACTTTTTTTTTCTTTTTTTTTTATTTCCGTATTTCAGCTCACGTTAAATATACAGTTCAGCATATTGGTTGGAGCTACATCGTTCCAGCTAATTGAGCTGCATTGTACCAGCTAATTAAGCTGCATCGCCCCAGCTAATTAAGCTGCATCGCCCCAGCTAATTGAGCTGCATCGTCCCAGCTAATTGAGCTGCATCGCCCCAGCTAATTGAGCTGCATCGTCCCAGCTAACTGAGCTGCATCGTCCCATCTAATTAAGCTGTATCGTCCCAGCTAATTAATTAAGACTACCTCGATGCAGCTTCTTAGAACTGCACCGTCTCAGTTTTGTCCAAAGTTGCAGCGCCTCAGTCCATTACAAAGCTGCATCGTCTGAGTCTATTACAAAGCTGAATCGTCTGAGTCTATTACGAAGATGCATCGTCTGGGTCTATTACAGAGCTGCATCGTCTGAGTCCATTACGGAGCTGCATCGTCTGAGACCATTACGGAGCTGCATCGTCTGAGACCATTACGAAGCTGCATCGTCAGAGTTCATTACAGAGCTGCATTGTCTCAACTCTGGACAAAATTTCAACATTTCAGTTTTGTTCGACTGTACTTACAACATCTCAACTTTGTACGAAGCACCATATTTGCATCGTAGCTCACAGCTTCTTACTAAACTGCATGGTCGCAGTCTATTATAAAGCCTCACCGAAGGTTCATCGTAGTTCATAGTTACATAGCTAAATCATTGCTCGCAGTTGATCAAAAGCTTCATACGCAAGTTTTCAATATATGCGCTATATACAATTTGTTTAACACATTTACAGCATGTACTGATACAGTTTGGTTATTGAATAAAAGTTGTATCATTGTAGTGTATACACATAAATATATAATTGTTAAGGAATGTTCTACTGTGATTTGTTGTAACAAATCACAGCAGAATCACATCACACTGGAATAAACTTCATACAAGAATAAATTTTCATAACGGTCTGATAAATACAATCGACGGAATTTATTATTTTAACCCCCGTGCACTATCTAAATTCCTGGAAATAAGCTTTCCATAAGTTACATAACTAACCACCCGCAGCTACATTGCTACATCTGTGAACTTACTGAAAGCCTATTATTAGCGCTTAGAAGAATAAGAGTGCCTTCATTAATACCAGTTTTCTCAATTTATTTATATTATACCGTTATCACTCTTGAAAGCTTTATATTGGAGGGTAAAATTCCCTCACAGCAATATAACTTTAATTGCCAAAAACGTCATAAAGAACATAGCAATGGAAGCTGCTATGAATTTTGCAGAAGTTATTTTCCATGGTAGGGGGCTACGAGATGATCATATGGATGCATTTGGAGCGCTGTTAAAGACTGCAGACTCCACGTTGAATATGGAAAATGTGTGGAAAGTGCAGTGTCCAGGTCTCATTCAAGCAATATCACCAAACACTAAGCATATCCAGATTCTGCACAGTTGTAAGAATATGCGTACAAATGCAGATCGTCATTGGGTTTGCTCGTATTATGATACGAAGAAAGTGTACATTTATGACTCGCTGAACAAGGGGAAATTGCATCGACATCATGAAGTATTTCTCAAGAAATTGCTTCCGTTTTACAGCATGCAAAACATCGAATTTCGACGAGTTCAACAGCAGACTAATGGCAGTGACTGTGGTGTATTCTCTATTGCCTTTGCAATTTCAATATTGTACGGCCAGAACCCTGAAAATATAACGTACACAGTTTCCGAAATGCGAAAACATTTGCTGAAAATATTCGAATCGAATGTACTAGAGCACTTCCCAAGTTCCGTAAGATTGTTTGGAACTTCGAAAGTATGCCGTGACGAATCCAAACTCGCAAAACAGGTATATTTCAAGTTGGAAAAATCTATTCCCCAATATAATGGAGACGTGAAAAAAATGCATGGGCCTTTAGAAAGCGGCTTAAACGAAAAAATTGCGAAAAAAAATGTTCAACAGCAAGTTTAAAGAAAGACAATGAAATTGGCAAGGGGATGGAGAAAATACTAGCAAGAACTGTCACTCATAGTAGAGCCGCGCAAAAAATGCGTGCGCCCGTGGAACACGACTTAGTCGAAAAAGTTAATATAAAAAAAATGTAATAAGTTCAAAAAACATGAATACAGTTCGTCCGGGTACGCCGAAAATACCACCGTCAACCGTTACTCACGACGCATCACTTTCCGTCCGAAAAACAACACAACATTTTAGTCATAGTCAAAAAGGGGATCAGTTTCAGACCATTTTTTAAAAAATCTCTGCAAGCCAATCCCCCAAACCTATTTCGAGGAATACAGGAAACCCCAAAATATTATAATTGAAATGCGTTGATTTAGTATCCATAATGGTTGACGAGAAAGTGGTTCATCAGCAAAGTTCTACTGATACGCAGAAAATAACGAATGGACAATTAGTGGAGTCATGTAGACACGATCATAATTATGCGATACCCGTTTTGAACTGGGGTTTAATAGAAGGGTCTAGTTGGGTATTGGGTATTGGGTATTGTGTGTTACACCGATCCCCTAAGGGTTACGGGCTCCTTCACTTTCTTCCTCCTCCTTCCTTATCCGCGGTCGCCGGTTCGATTCTTGGGCCCGGAGCTTCGTCGCGCCCCGTCAGGTGTCAGTAGTCCCGGACATACGGATATAGTCGTAGTTCGTACATCCTATCTCCGGAGCTATGTCCCCGTCCGTTTTCCTTTCACCTACGGGCCTTCAGTCTCGGGAATCGAACCCTTTCCTCTGGACCTACTATTATAGTGGGTTCCGAACCACTTTTTCGCAGATAAAAACACCACAGAAAATTCTTGGTGCTTGCCGGGAATCGAACCCGGGCCTACTGCGTGTGAAGCGCGCGCCGAGACCACTCGGCCACGCTCACCCTTTAGAAGGGTCTAGTTGTAATCTTAATATTAATGATGATGCTATTCGTAATGATATTGATAAGAACACCCATACTATATATCGATGCTTTGAAGCTCGTGTGAATCATGATTCTCTTATAGGACTGAGCATTGATGCGGATGAGAAATTCGTCGCAAATGATACCAGGAATTTTTTATTGGAAAATGCCAAAGGACGTCAACAATTGGAATGGGCTTACCGTAAGCATAAAGTGAACAGTGCCCGACGCAAGAAGTACGCTGCAAAGGCTGCATCCAGCAGTGAAGTTAGTACAAACACAAATACTATAATGAGCTTCACGAATAATACTCAAAGCAGTATAGATAATCCGCAAAGCAATACGGATGTTGTTACCAAATTGCAAAAAAGAAAGGAACTCATTAAATTGAAATGGGCTGACCGTAAGGATAAAGTAAACAGTGCCCGACGCAAGAAATACGCTGCAAAGACTGCATCCAGCAGAGAAATTAGTACAAACACAAATCCTACAATCACCTTCACGGATAATACTCAAAGCAGTACAGATAATCTGCAAAGCAATACGGATGTTGTTACCAGATTGCAAAATTTAAAGAAACTCATTAAATTGAAATGGGCAGCCCGTAAAGATCGTGTAAACCTAATAAGACGGGAGAATAGCGACCTTAAAAAAAATCAGCGCAAACGAAAATTAAGCGATACGCACATTACCAACGGAATTATATCTTCATCAAGAAAAAAGAAAAGGTGTATGACTCGCGATGAAAACAGGAGAGCTCGGAAACGAAAAGCCTACGCTTCAAAGATTAGTTACAACCGGTATGTAAAGCGCGTTAAGTATGACGCGTTAAAGAACGAACGAAAACTAAAAAAAGCGCTTGAAAATAAAAAATATTGGAGTACTCATAAAACTTCGATCATATCCCGACGAAAAACCATGGCGATACAAAAAATTGCTGAGAAGTATGACAGCATTCGAAAAACATTTACTCGAACGGAAATTTCATTGTTGAGGGAGTATTACGTCACTCGAGTTGCTGGAACAATTAATAAAACTCCAGTTAATAGTCGTGTTACGTCCTGAGAATTTTTCCAAAATATTTCAAACAGAATTAACAAAATATTTGAAATATATTAGTTCGTTAAAAATAAACATGGGAAAAATTGCCATTGTTTAATTGGTCGAATTCAAAGTTTCGATAAATAGATAAAATACCTAATGAAAGAATCATCCGTTGTTAAAAATAATTAGCCTTCAGGTGAATTAGGCTGATGTACAGAGTTGACTGTACGAAGCAAATCAACCGTACGAGAGTCGGTAACCTGAGGCGCAAAAATGCAGATAAGGATATCGGCGGAGCGCTCCTCACAGTTGTCGAACATAGGGCCTGCTTGTACGGCGCGTGTCACGATGGGCACGATGCTGAGAGCGGCCGTTGGGCATAATGAGTGCAGCACCTCCTGGACGGTGAATATCGATGAATGCTAGGTCATCGTTATAGTCCAGGAGGATCATAGTTGAAATAATAAATGAGGCAATGAATGGAAATCCAGTTTGAGGGACAAATATACGAGAGTGACATAGTATTTTTGGAAATTATTAACAGATTCGGGAAATAAAATAGAGTCAAGAAGTAAGCAAAGAAAATTAAGTCATATCGTCAAATAAAATATTAATAAGGGAATAAATATAAAAATAATAAATAATCGATAAATAATCAAATAGCAAATAACAGGGAAAAATATGGAAACTACGAAAAAGCCAAGAAATGCAAAACTATTAACACAGAAATTCAGGAAAATAATCAGATAAATATTAAGATAAAAATTTATGTCAACTATTGTTCACTTCGCAACGAAAGCTCGTACAGCTTTCATTCAAATTTGTATGTTCATAAAATTCGCGATAGAATTTAAGTAATAACATGTTAAAATGTCAAAATTATTGTAAAACTACGAAATTAGAAATATTTAATTAGTCAATCAAAGAAAGGAATCAGGTGATGAGAGTGGGGAGACGAGGCGCAGGTGTGACAGCGGTGACGCGGGGGTGTCCGGCACCGAGGTTATTTATTCGCGCGCCCACCGCCCATTCGGCACCTTCTTCGCGACCGGGGCACAGACCTCAATATTGGATTGTACTTAGAAACACTAACAAAGAACCTGTAAATCGACTTGTAAAATTTTCGAGCCAGTATTCAGTTTTACCAATTTCAATAAATCATTCGTAACTTTCCAAATCATTCTATCGAGTTTGAGTATATTTCGTCTGAAAATCATTCCATCATCGAAATCATCCATCGTTAAAATCTGGGAAGGACGTTCATTTCTGGAGTCGACCATCATCATCATTCGATTCTGATTCGAAAATTCGGCATTTTGGAAGAACGTTATTTTCGGAAGTCGATCATCATTCGATTCTGACTCGAATATTCATCCAGCATTTGGGAAGGACGTTTCAATTCGATCGTTTAATTTCATCCATCAATCGATTCATTCGATCATTTATTCTGAGGTAAACCCATTTAAATAATATATTAATTTTGGAACGTTATCATCCACATCTGAAAAATCAATTTTCTCTAAATCGTTATTTATCAACATTTATTTACTGTCACCAAAGTTTAAAATATTTCTTGGTCAATTTATATTCGTGTCGGTCAATTTTATTTCAGCTATAACAGTGCGCGTTAAAAGTATTAGGATAGGTCGGGAGAAAACAGTGAGTGAGCGTGTTAGTGAGCTGTCGCGAGCCGTGCGTCGAGGGTGACGCGCGAGAGAGAGAGATAGCCGCGTATTGAATTCCAGACGATAGAAAGAGATAGCATCCAGAATTTTCTTGTCCAGTTTAAAATCGTCATTTAAAATCTCGTAAATTCGAATTTTTAGCCGCGAATAAAATATCGTCAATAACATATATATATACACTCTAGGCCCTATCCCGAATTATTTTCCGAAAGGTTAGGTTCAAAACAGGGCCAAAACCTCGATAAAGCGTCATCTCCGAATAACGTGTAAAGGGAGGGTGTAAATTCTCCTTGACCGAGATGGAGTGAAAATTGCTGATCGGGACGTAACAGTCGCATGGAAGCCGAGTGGATTATAAAATGGTGCTATTATATCTGAGAAAAGCACATATATGATATCAAAAGTGGGTTGGAATCTATGAAAGAAAAAGCTGCAGTTTGTCTAACACATCTGTCTGCATGTGCGGATACGAACATTGAAGACAAGATATCTGTTTTATGTGGTAGTGTGAAAAAGCATACACCATCATCAGAAGGTTATTTTGCAGAAGCTATATATAAACAGCCTCTACAGTTTTCAGAGGCTATTATCATGAATAAGCACGGTCAGGCGATCAATATTTTACCTATAACTTATGGAAAGAAACGTAAGATTTCTTGGGAGTGTTCTTCCCTATGTAATGATATAGATGAAAGAGTACTGACTTGTTACCATAAATTTCTGCAAAAGTTACAAAACTGTTCTATCAGGAATGTTTCGAAAATATTTTCTAGCATTCATGTGTGCACGATTCCGCATTATGTTGATAAGCTAGGGCACAGTCAAACATGTTACATCACCCATACAAAATGTAAATCTCTATTTTTATCCGTTCAATTGTTATCTTCACATTTCGAAAAAGTTCGTGTTATGAAAAGACTATTTTATAAAGTACGAACGGTATTGAAAAAATTAAATGCATTAGATGAAGCTTTGGAAAGTACAAATACAGAAATATTACGTAATATCGCTCTTGAAGCACAACGAAATTCTAAGTCGTTTGAAGTTATGAAGGAAATTGAACTAAACGAAAACATAATCATGTCCACTCATTCTGCGGCATTCAAAATATTCACCAAATGTTCAATGGATGCACCACGTCATGTGTGTGTCTCATGCGAAAAGCTTTGTTTTCGTAAAGACGTCTCAAAAATCGAAAATTTAAAGACTCGCTTAACATCATTATTCTGGCGAGACTTAATTAGACACGTTCGGACAGAGGGAACAGACTCTGAATATATGTGTCATTATTGTCTTAATAAATTTCGCTTAAACAAATTGCCATCAACTTGTATTTTAAATCAACTTATCGTAGGAGAAGTTCCTAAAGTAATATCAGAACTCAACGATTACGAAAAACTGTTAATCCAAAGAGCAAAAGCATTTCAAACAGTTCAGAAAATGGGTACAGTGGCCAAGAAAAATCAGCCGCACAGAAAGATGAACAGTAAAGTTATAGGAAGAACGTTTCATTTACCGTTACCGATGGAGGAAACACTTAGAAAGATTTGCCCGTCAACCGAACCTCTTAATCTTGAACATGAACTGTACATTCTTGTGCGAGGAATACCTACTAAGGCGAAAATCGTATGGGAAAACTTAGTAGATATAAGAAAAGTGTTTGACGCTCTAGTATGGTTTAAAGAAAATAATCCGCTCTATTCTGAAATCAAGCTACCTGATTCATCAGCTTTGTTGTTAGATCAACAGTTTCAGGATGTAAAGTTTCAAGTGCGGGAGGAAGGCGTTGAAGAACTCAATAATGACGAAAACGCAGTTGAAAATCGAATAGTCAAAACAATTAACGACAATAAGGATATCGAGAAAGGCCAGGACGGGCCTAGAGCATTCCTCACTCAAATGTCAGAATCAAGCGAATACTATGAACAATTCACGATACACCCTGTTAATGATTGTTACACATTTGAACTTTAAATTTGCTTTATTGAACAATGTTGCTTATTCGTACTTTTTTTCGACATAGGCTTGTTCGCCATCTTGAGCACGCTAATTCTCCTAACGCTTTTTTTTTGCGTGAAGCCTCGCGCGATCGCAGCGCCACAGTTCGAGATATCGATAGTTGAAATACTCGTCAACATATTCCGCCTCCCTTGGAAGAATGGTCTTTCCAATGAATATGATTAAGTAAACAGATACATTCAGGTAAGTACATTCAGATAAAATAAAACAGTTTTGAAATGAACTCAGATCGTACATAAAAAATCTTAAGACTAATAATTATAATAAACTCGATAAACACACAAACGCTTAAACTATTTTGGCCATTCGGCAGCGATAAAGATAAATAGTACAGTTCTCGTAAAGTTGGTTATAAAGTTATATATTTTTCCGTTCACTTTTAATCAGTCCTTGTAAAGTTCGTCCCTGGGTATTGGACATAACTTTTTCACAGCTCGTTTGAACTCTCCGGTTTGAGTTCTCACGGTCACCACTCGCACGACACCGTCTTGCCCCGGATGTAATGCGATGACTCTGCCTAGCACCCATTGAAGCGGAGGTGCATGATCTTCCTTGAGCAGAACCATTGTATTTAGTTCCATGTTTTCGCCTGAAGTACTCCACTTGTTTCTTTTTTGGAGCTCCTGAAGATACTCGGATTGCCAACGTTCCCAAAACTGTTGGCGTAACCTTTGGATATGCTGCCATCGTGACAAACGATTTTCAGGAACTTCTAGGTAGCGATGCTGTACCGGTTGAACGAGTGAGTCGCCTATCAGGAAGTGGGATGGGGTTAGTACTGTCAAGTCTGTAGGATCACTGGATAAGGGTGTAAGTGGTCGCGAATTCAGAATCGCCTCGATTTCCGCAAGTAGCGTATAGTACTCTTCGAAAGTCAGTACTCTACCTTGCGTCACAGTGTACAGGTATCTCTTCGTGATTTTTACGGCCGCCTCCCATATTCCCCCGAAATGAGGAGCCCGAGGAGGGTTGAAATGCCACACGACGCGTTGTCGAGCCAGATTGGTTTCAATCTCTCTTTTTTCCTTTTGCAAGAAGGCGTATACCTCCTTCAGTTCACGTGCTGCTCCGATAAAATTCGTCCCATTGTCGGAAAATAATTCAGAGCAAATCCCACGCCGCGAGGTGAAGCGACTTAAAGCCGCTAAAAGGGCCTCGCTGGTCAGATCGGAGACGAGTTCTAGATGCACCGCCTTAGTGCTGAGGCACGTAAATACAGCGATATATCCTTTCGAGATGTGGATTCTTCCACGCGGCCGACTCTCTCTCACTTGCAGAGGTCCAGCGTAGTCGATGCCAGTGCTCGTAAATGGTCGATCAAACCCGGTTACTCGTTGTTTCGGAAGATCCCCCATCTTAACATCGGGAGTCGTTGGTCGGAAATGAAAGCAGCTTAAGCAGCCCCTTACAATCTTCCGAGCTTCTCGCCGGCCGCTTATCGGCCAAAACTGGTGACGCACAGCGCTCAGTAACTGTTCCGGAGGGCAATGATGCAGTCGCACGTGTTCGTGTCGCATTATCAATGCGGTTACATAATGCCTTGCCGGTAATACCATCGGATGTTTTTGAGTCCCGGATAGGCTTGCGTGTCGCAGCCTTCCGCCAACTCTAATCACATTTTCTTCGTCGATAAATGGATCTAAGGCTCGTAGCTTACTTTTGCGTGAAAGTACTCGATTCTCTCGTAAGTCGTGGATTTCTTGTGAGAACGATTCTCGATGGTTTTTTCCGCTTTTTTCAGCTCTTCGCCCGACAGCGGGCCAGTTTTCTTCTCGCCGAGTGCGTTAGTCTTGAAACGGTTGCAGTAAGCGATTACTCGTTGGAGTTTACTGTACGTTGAGAATTTTGTCAATATACTTGAATCGTCAAGCGTTGCTACCGATACGATCGTCGACTTCAATTCGGGCAAGCTGGTTTCTGGGTCCTTCATGCTCGCTGGCCATTGGTGCTCGTCGCATAACCAATGTGGACCGTTCCACCAGAGCTTACTATTCGCCAAAGCGTCGATGTCAATCCCTCTCGATAAAAGGTCCGCCGGATTGTGCTCTGAAGGCACGTGATACCAAGCGACGTCTTTCGTACACTCTTGTATTTTTGCAACACGATTTGCAACGAAGGTCTTGAGTGCGTTCGGTTGAGTTTTTATCCACCCAAGCACAATCGTGCTGTCGCTCCATAATTTTATATCGCCGATTCTATTGCCGTACGCAATTCTTGAGGCCGCGTACAATCGTGAAAGTAGAAGCGCCGCTTCCAGCTCCAATCTCGGTAGTGATATCGTTTTGAGCGGAGCCACCTTTGTTTTTGCACATATCAGGTTCGCGTGCGTCCTGCCGCTGTCGTCGGTACTTACTGCATACAAGCAGGCACCGAATGCCTTCTCCGAGGCGTCGCCAAATCCAAACAAGTCGAATGTGTCTGATCGATTCGCGGGGATAACGTTTCTCGGTATTTGTAACTTGTTAATCTCCGCAAGCGATGTGTAATACTCTTCCCACGCCGTAGCAAGTTCCTGCGGGATAGGTTGATCCCAGCCGAGATCCTGTAACCATATCTGTTGCATAATTATTTTCCCGACGATGAGCAGCGGTGCGATAAGACCCAAAGGATCGAACACTTGCGCTATTTTCAATAGCACCAGGCGCTTCGTGACTTGGCTAATTTCATCTATTTCAATTTGATACTGCAGACAGTCCGTTGCTGCATTCCACAAAAGACCGAGCGTTTTTAGCGCTTCCTGTTTGTCTATCGTCAATAGCTTGTCGGTCTTGCTCTTCTCAGCCAGATGTTGAAGAATTCGCTGATCGTTTGATCTCCATTTTCGAAGATAAAACTGTCCTCGCATGAGCAACTCAGATAATTCGTTCTGCAGTTCAATCGCTTCTGCTATCGTGTTTGCTCCGGTTAATACGTCATCCATATAACAGTCTTCGATTATCGCTTTCGCTCCTTGAGGAAAGTCTGCACCATCGTCTTCAGCCACTTGTCTAAGGCATCGCATGGCCAGATAGGGAGCGCAAGTCGTCCCGTATGTCACTGTGTTCAGCTCGAATACCTTCACCGTCTCGTTAGGGTGGTTTCGCCATAGTATTCGCTGAAATGCTCGATCTCGTCTGTCTATGAGAATTTGTCGGAACATCATAGCGACATCTGCCGTCACCACGTATTCGTGCGTTCTAAATCTGAGAACAATGTCGATTATTTCTCGCTGTAGATTCGGTCCCGCCATAAGTTTGTCGTTGAGGGACGTGCCGAGTGTTGTCCTGGCCGAAGCGTCGAATACAACACGGAGCTTGGTGGTCATGCTGTCCGGTCGCACGACTGCTTGATAAGGTAACACGTACGAATCCGCGTCTGGAGTTCCGTTGTCGTCTGTTACCAAAGTCATGTGTTCTTGCTTGATGTAGTCGTCCATGAATTTCGAATATTCCAATTTTAGTTCCGCATTCTTCGACAGTCGTCGCTCGAGTGCGATAAATCTTCTGAGTGCTGCGTCTTTAGAGCTCCCCAAAACTACGTCCGATCGCAACGGCAATCGTACGACGAATCTTCCGGTCGAATCTCTCCTGACGGTTTCTGCAAAGCGCTTCTCACAAGCTATTTCTTCGTCCGTGTAATGCCGAGTTTCCGGAATCTCTTCTTGCTTCCAAAATCGCTCCACTTGCCGATTTAGAGCGTCGTTCGTCACCGCCAAGCAAGCCGCCGAGGAATCGTGCTGTGTTTCGCGCATCTCTCCTCCCACGATCCATCCAAACTGCGTATTTTGCAACGCGGGCTGTCCCTCGATCCTATTTTTTGGAGTGCCGAGAAGCAACTTCCAATATACTCCCGCACCGATCAATAAATCGATGGTTCCTGATTCGTCGAAGCCTGGATCTGCTAGACAAACGTCCTTCGGCATAATTATCCTCTTCGCGTCAATTTTTTGTTGTGGCAACCGTTCTGTTATCGATTGTAGAACCAAGCACTCTATTGTCGTTGCGAAATCATTCTGAGTTGACTTTATGCGAATCTCCGTGATTTTACTTGCCTTCGTTCGTGCTTGATTGATTCCACTAATGGGTCGATCTTCCGACTTGCATTGTACCTGAAGTTTCCTTGCGAAGTTCTCGGTTATTAGATTCGACTGGGATCCAGGATCTAGTAACACGCGACAGATTCGCTGGTTTCCCTGATTGTCGTAAGCATAGACTCTTACTGTCGACAAAATAACTCGCGATGCTGGCTTCTGAACGTAGTAAATGCTTACCACATCCTCGTTTTCGCCGACCGATTCTTCGCGTATAGCATCGTCTGATGCTCTTGCCGCGACGTGCGTTACTACTTGCGGATCTGCTTCTTTGTTCTCATTGGACTGCTCCGTGTCCCGATGCAGAATTGTGTTGTGCCGTGCCGTACATTTTCTACACGACGACGATCGACAGTTCTTCGCGTAATGCCCCGAGCCGAGACAATTAATGCAGAGCTGCTTCTCTCTGACTTCTTTCAGTCTGTCTTGAACTGATAGCTTTAAAAGTTCATCGCATTTATAAATCGCATGCGAACCGTTGCAAATTTTTCAGTTCGCTGGTGTCGTCGAGGCAAGAGAAACTTTCTTCTCGCTCTTCTCGTTTTTCTTTTGTTGTGTCGGCTTGGCGT
Source organism: Ichneumon xanthorius (assembly GCA_917499995.1). Classification (NCBI taxonomy): domain Eukaryota; kingdom Metazoa; phylum Arthropoda; class Insecta; order Hymenoptera; family Ichneumonidae; genus Ichneumon; species Ichneumon xanthorius. The sequence goes on from OU824206.1 coordinate 20,343,297, forward strand.
TCGTCGGCTTCGCTTTGTTGTTGTTTCCCAGGAGCCGCAACGTGTGGCAGCGCTCCGTCAAAAACTTGATAAACTCTTCAAGTTTCGGCATATTCCGCGGTGTTCTATCTTTGACTAAATTTTGCCAATCGCGTTGTTCGAAAAAGCCCAGTTTTTTCTTGGCTAAATGAATAATTATCATCTCCCATTGAGCCACGGGTTGTTCGAGTGCCTCCAGCGACTTGTAGTGTGTTTGAATATGCCATGTGAATCGCCGGATTGAATCGGCTTTGTTTTCTTTTGCTATTTGCGGGAATTGCAACATCTCGTCGAGATGAGTCTCGATTATCATTACCTGATTGTCGTAAGTATCCTTCAGCAATTGCCAGGCGTTCTCATAGTTCGCATCCGATATGTTGAAACCCTGAATCACTTGCAGAGCCTCTCCCCGAAGAACTCCTACCAAGTACTGATGCTTTTGCATCGATGATAGATCAGCGTCTCCATGAATTGTCTTCTCGAAGCTGTTTTTGAAAAACATCCATTTCGTGTATTCTCCGCTGAATTCTGGAAGAGTTATCAGTGGAAGCTTAGGTTTAACTCTTCTCATTTCCTGCAAAACGCGCTGATCTCGTTCGATCTGCCGTTGCTGCGGTGGTACTCGTTCCAGGAGTTCTTGTCTCTCGAACGCCTCGATTATTCCTTGAGCCTTAGCGGCTGCCTCATAATACGCCTTTTCGAAAACTGTCCGCTCAGCCTCGCCGTCCTCTAATCTTGCTTCCAGTTCTCTCTCGTCTTGATAGGGCTTCTCGTCGATTGCCATCTGATACTGATCAAAAGCGGCCCATGCGTCGTTAAGTCGTCCCAATCGAATTCGGGCATCCTCCACGCTTATCACGTCGCCTGAATTAAGATAATTTAATATCCGCGTGACCTGTCCTTTGATTGTGGCTCGTCGTTGTTTTAGTTGTTTCGTTGTCTCTTCCATTTTGCTTTGTATTTTGTCCAGGGAAAGGAATGTAACGGGAATAGGAAGGGATGTTTGTGCGACTCACTCACCTGTCTGCGAAGCCGTTGCCTCTCGCTGCGCCGAGCCGCCGTGACTTTGAGGTTATGGGAGCGCCTGACCGTCCGTCAATGCCCCGTGTTCGTCCCGTGTAAGATTTTCGTTCAAATTGACGTGTGAGTGCTTCTGCGACGCTCGTTCTGCATGTGGGCCTTGATAATGCCCGTTCTATGTGGGAGCTTCAATTATGCTCGTTCGGTATGCGTGTACGTGTATTTCGGCCCGTCGAATGTGCGGATTCACGAGGTCGACTTTTTCGTTCGATTACTTGCAACAATTATATTCGACGTTTCGTCAGACAAATGTTGGATGTGACGATATATTCATGACACTATTTTACCGGTTTTTGCTGTGTGGCTACGAGGTTTGTCCGACTGCGTGGACTCGATGTTCGCTTGTTTCGACCACACCCTGTCGCTCGCGTGGCTTTTCTTGCTCGAACAATTTTCGCTTCGATGACTCGTGAGATCTTCTTTTCTCAGTCGTATTCCGTGCCGTTTGTTGGGCGCCAAATGTTAATGATTGTTACACATTTGAACTTTAAATTTTTTTTTTTTTTTTTTCCTTTATTTTGTGTCGCATTAACAACGAGGTCATTAGCGACAATATATATATACATCAACAAAAATTCACAAAAATAACAAACATTGTTTTTGAAAAACGAATTCCATTAGGGTCGATGAACTGGCGATGATTTGTTCACAGTTTGTCGTAAATGTCAATGGCTTTACAGAATTTGAACACTTTTTTAATGACTGTGGCACTATCGAGGCATTCTTTGATCGTTTGAGGTAGGCTGAGGGCTGAACGTATGTGTTGGTGAGTCGGGCAAAGGATGAGCTGATGTTCAATGGAATCGGGAATATTGCATGTTGGGCATTGAGGCTTTTGAGTTCTGTTTATCAGGTAGCAGTGCGTTAAGTTTGAATGACCTATTCTCAGTCGCGAAATAACACACTGTTCTTTCCTGTTTGGAGCGTCTGGTGCTTTTTCGAAGATACTGTCTCTGGTGTTGTGAAGTTTGGAGATCTCACTGGTGGTCCAATTTTCGTTCCACTTGGTGCGAACTGCATGAGAAGTAGCCTTTTTTAGCTCTGAAGAGCTTATTGGAGTGATTGTCGGAGAGTGTAGCCCTTGTGAAGATGCTCTTTTGGCAGCGAGATCGGCCTTTTCGTTACCACCGATACCTTGGTGGGATGGAACCCATACCAAGGATATGACATTGCCCATGGCTTGGATTGAAATTATTTTCGCTTGTATAGTTTGAGTAAGCGTGTTAGTAGCATTCCCGTTTCGGAGTGCTTCTAGCGTTGATAGTGAGTCAGTGAAGATTGCAGCTTTTGGTAGATTGGTTGACTCGAGGAGAGATAAAGCCTGTGTTATTGCAAACATTTCACACGAGAGGATGGAGAATGCTTTCGGTAATTTGCAGATGATTTCGTCGTTTCCACAAACCACAGCGCATCCGCGCTGCCCATCGATGATTGAGCCGTCGGTAAAAAATTTCGCATTGTTGGAATACTTTCTTTTAATTAAGTCTTCGAAGCGGTTTCGGAAAGTTGTTGGAGACGTAAGGGATTTTTTATTATTTTTGTCCAGCATGTCAAGGTCGATAGTGATGTTCGGTGGGTCCCAAGGGGGGAAGGGATTGATGCGCTTGCATTGTGTTGGTGGGATTGTGAAGTTTATCTCTTCCGAGTACAGTTTAATTCGCACCGAATAAGGTCGTGGAAGAGACGGTCGCGCTGCGTATTTGGCCATTATTTGCGCTGTTATCGGTTCATGGACTAGCTCCTGGTTGACAAGGCTACGATACGTTGCCTGGTACGCGATGGCGAGTTCGATCCTTCTCAGTTGAAGTGGAGGTTCCCCGGCTTCCGCTAACACACTCAAGTTGGGACTCGTTCGGAAGGCCCCGATAGCCAGCCTAAGTGCCGTGGTTTGAATGGGATTGAGGGAGGAGAGAAGATTTCCGCTGGCTGAGCCGTAGATAATTGCTCCGTAATCGAGTTTTGATCTTATAATTGCTTTGTAGGTGTTAATCAGCGTGGTTCGGTCAGAACCCCAGTTTTTTGAGGCTAGAGTTTTAATAACGTTGCTTCTCCGTTGACACTGGCTCTTTAGGACTTTAATATGCGTTTTCCACGATAGGGTTGGGTTAAATATGAGTCCGAGGATTTTCAGCGCAAATGTTCTTCGAAGTTTAGTATTACCCAACGAGAGTGTCGGCGTAGATACACACCGCTCTGGAGAACGTGTAAATATCATATATTCTGTCTTGGCGTGTGAGAACTTGAAACCAGTTCGTTCGGACCAGTCGAGGAGTCTGTTTAGTGAATCTTGTAGGAGGTTCTGTGTGGTCACTAAGTTTTTCCCTGAGCAGAAGATTGTTAGGTCGTCGGCAAATAGTAACCCTTTGATCGGGGCTTTTAAAGGGGATAGTATTCCGTTGATTGCGATGAGGAATAACGTTACACTGATCACTGAACCTTGAGGGAGACCGTTTTCAATGCTCGAGATTCCCGAGTATACATTGTTAAGACTAACTTGAATAGAGCGATCTTTGAGGAAATTAGTAATAAAGGCGATGATGTGACCTTTAAAACCCATTTCTTTTAGGAGTACGACAACCCTGTCTTTCCATACCATCTCGTAGGCTTTCTCAATGTCCATCGAAACTGCTATTAGGTGGAGGTCACTAATTAGCGCATTACAAATACTCGCTTCGAACTGTATCAGATGATCATTTGTCGACCGGAACTGTCGGAAGCCGCTTTGGTAAGGGGACAGTAGGTTAGCCTTTTCTAAAGCCCATCTTAGTCTGCGATTTATCATTTTTTCCAGTATCTTGCACATGTTACACGTCGAAGAGATAGGACGGTGGTTGGTAGGAATTGTAGGGTCTTTTCCGGGTTTTGCGATTGGAATTATCGTTGCTAATCTCCATATTTTGGGGAACGTTTCCTTTGTCCAGATCTGATTGTATAGGGCAAGCAGGTGGGTAAGGCCGCTATTAGGGAGGCGTTTGATAAGTGTGGCCGGGATGCCATCTGGTCTAGGACTTGTGTTTTTACAAATTGACAGACTAAAAAGGAGTTCTTGCATGGAAAAGGGCGCATTGATTGAGTCCGCGTCCAGTTCCTCTACCGTGGTAGGTTGATAGAAACTGTTGGAGTTCTCAGTGGCCTTTTTGTATTCGAGGAATTTTGGGGAGTAGTTTGCATCACTTGAATTATCTGAGAAAGTCTTTGCCAAAAGTTGAGTCATTTCCTCATGAGATGTGGTAGTCTGTCCTTCGCTGTTTACAAAGAAAGGTATAGCGTGGGATGCGGATTTACCTTGGAGGCATTTGATTGACTTCCATACTTTGTCAATGGGCGTATTTCGATTGATTGAACTGATGAATTTACGCCACGATTCTCTTTTTTGCGTTTTCATTATTTTTCTAGCTACGGATCGCATTTTTTTGTATTCAATTTTATTTTCAGTTGTGTTATGCTTTTTGTATCTATTGAATGCATGTTTGGCAGCTCTGTTAGCATTTTCACAGGCTTCATTCCACCACGGTACCCCTACTTTTCTGGACTTACCAGTGGTTTTCGGTATCGATTTATCCGCTGCGTTGCGGATTGCCGTCATGAGAACTTCTAATTGGGAGTCGATGTCTGTGTGCTCTGAATATTCTGCTGGTGGAGAGGTTGAGAAGAGTTGGTCCAGTAGATCGGAGTAACGTTCCCAATCCGCTCTTCCCATAGTCCATTTCGGTAGGCGAGTAAATCTGTTCGTGTTCTTCAAGTTCGATTCGTAATGGAGCTTAATATGCATTGGGAAATGATCGCTATTGTGCAGGTCATTATCAACAAACATGTCTAATTGGTCGGCTATACTCGCCGAGCACAGACTGAGATCGATGGAGCTGAAGGAGCCAGAGGAGCAGTTGAAATGCGTGGCCTCGTCCGTATTCAGGATTACTAAGTTTGACTCATCTATCCATTGTTCCACTATTTTGCCTCTATGGTCTCGTTTCGAAGAACCCCACATTGGATTGTGGCTGTTGAAATCGCCTACTATTAAAAATGGCTTTGGAAGTTGTTGGACGAGGTCCCGTAGTTCTTCTATCTTGAAGTTGTAGCTTCTCGGCAGGTAAACGTTACAGATGGTAAGTTTCTTTGGGACGGAGACGGAGACGGCTACCGCTTCGAGAGGTGTGTTGATAAGTATCTCGTCGTGAGGTATAGCTACTTTAATGAAGGTTGCTACTCCTCCACTCGCAATTGTTGTGTTGGTCCGATTTTTATATACGGCACTGTAGCCAGCAAGGTGGCTAGCCTCGGCGCGTTTGAAATTCGTCTCTTGCAAGCATATGATTGTTGGGGACAACTTCTTTTGCAGAAGTTGAATGTACGGTAAGCGCTCAAAAAAACTATTGACGTTCCACTGAACGAGGTGCATCCAATAGCTCCGTAGTCAGGGGAAGTGAACTGTTGGCGGCGGTCGCCACTGTACGCTTCTTATTAATCGTGGATTCGTCCGATTCGGACCAGTCGGATTGAGAGGGCGTGTCTGAAGTCGAACCGTTTACTAGTTTGTTAATGATTCTGGTGAAGGTGGATTTGAGCCCTCGGTCCGTAATAACTTTGTAAAGGTTGTGTAACATGTTTGTTACACTGTCTATGTCGGTAGTGAATTCACGAGCGACGGTTTGTGGAGATTTGTTTCCCCGTGCTTTTTCCAAGAAGTTAGAGAATTGGAGAAACGAGAGTGGGTATTTGTTTGGATTTGATTGGATTTCGGTGTCAATGATTGCCATTTGGATCTTTGGCGATGGGTGAGTGCGCCTTTTTTTTATTAAGCGTTTATTTGAATCCTTTTGGAACTCTGGAAACTCAGTGTCGAAGTTTGTTGCCTTGTTGGGACTCGCGTTAGTCATTGTTGTGTGTTGCGGGGAGAGCGAAGGGGAGCTGGATAGTGGGCGTTTGGTCTGTCCAGTCACGGCTGATTCTTCTTGCATCTTTTCGGGTGTATCTAACGATGTGGCCTTGTAGTCTGCGTTGTTTAGAGAATTCACGTCCGGGTTCGGGGTTGACTCCGTATCACGCGGAGGGGGGGGTAACTGCTGTGGTACTTTGGCCAAATGACCAGCCGGATCTTTGTACTCGGGAGGTTGCTCGTTGTTTGACGTACAGTTTTTTGCTATGTGGCCTTCTTTTTTGCACAGAAAGCACGAAGTGGACTCCGGTGAAAGATAGATGAGATATGTTGTCTCGTCGTGAGAGATTTTGAACGAATCGGGTAGCTTTGTGACTTCGTCTGGTTGAATATATACTTGACGCCGGAAACTCATAATATGCGTGAATGCTGGGTCATTGAATCCTGCCCGAACAAACGTGATTTCAGACGTTAACTTGACGTTCAACGTTTCGAAGATAATCTTCAAGTCGTCGTGTGGTATTATTGGTGGGACGTTAGAGAGTACTATACGTTTGTTTCTAGAAACTTTAAATTTGCTTTATTGAACAATGTTGCTTATTCGTACTTTTTTTCGACGTAGGCTTGTTCGCCATCTTGAGCACGCTAATTCTCCTAACGCTTTTTTTTTTGCGTGAAGCCTCGCGCGATCGCAGCGCCACAGTTCGAGATATCGATAGTCGAAATACTCGTCAACACACCCAATGTATTCTGCAAAGGAAAATAAAACTGCTACGGAGCTTTATCAAATGTTAACGATTCAAGACTTGGCACTGCCTAACTATTACAAGTTTTTAAATTTAAAATGTTACCCAGATTTGTTTCCATACGGTATTAATGGACAACGCGAAGACAGAACGATTAAACTTACTGATTTTGAATTTATCAAGTCCAGATTAATGTCGAAGCATTCACATTTCAGATTAAATCAGCAATATCTATTCTTTGCATTGAATGATAATAACATTCGTCAGTTAAATAGTCGTATATTCCATAAAATGAACGTAACTAATCCGCGAGAGCGGTATAGTGCAGCCAGTTACTTAGAACAGTTGGCAAAAGGGGAGCTGGAAGGAAATCTAAATACGATATTTGGAAGACTACGAAATACTGAACAATTCTGGCGTAAACCGAGATGTAATCTTAACTGTATGATTTATCACTACGGGCCAGCTACGTGGTTCCTAACGTTAAGCCCGAGTGAATTTTTATGGTCGGACTTAATAAAATATCTTCGTGAAGTAAATCCTTCGGTTGCACACATGTCTGCCAACGCATTGATTGCTGCTGACCCTATATCTGTATCAAGATTTATTGATAATAAATGTCGTGCTATGTTGGCATTCATATGTTCGAACTCTAATGTTATCGGTGAAGTAACTCATTACTTTTGGAGACGTGAATATCAGACGAGAGGTACTCAGCACTTTCATATGTTAATATGGGTAAAAGATGCACCAATCCTTGGAGAATCGCCGACGGAAGAGATCGCTAATTTCATACTAAAATATGTTACTTGCAGAATGCCTGTGAAAGCAGTTTCACCGATATTACAGGCTCGCGTGAGTACGCACCAGCATCATAACCACAATAGTTATTGTATGCGTTCAAAAAAGGTTAAAACTCGTACTATGCGCGCTTGCCGCTTCGGTTTCCCTCGTCCCACGTGTGATACTCTAGGTATGAGGGATGTTGCTACTGCTGTGGCAGGTAGAAGACAATTAAAATCCAAAAGCAGATTGTACGATCTTCCACGATCTGAAGAAGAAAAATTTATCAACGATTATAATCCCGCATTACTTACTGCTTGGGAGGGTAATATGGATATACAATTTGTTGGAGAGAAGTCGTCATTGTTAAATTGGTATTGCACCAAATATATTTCGAAAGCTGAGAAGAGCCATGGATGTGAAACTTTTGAACAGATTAATTCTACTAAATCATTGACTAGTCGTCTTTGGAATGTCGCTTTACGCATGTTGTGCAACAGAGAATGCGGTCCTCCAGAAGCTGCAGATAGTCTTCTCGGACTTTCTTTGTACGGTACCGATCCGTCGACTACTATAAGATGGATAGATGTAAATATAATCAGAAGTAGGAAGGTCAAACCTCATAGGGAAATTCAAGCTATGGATGGAGAATATACGGATATTTTCTGTCCCAACTTAACAGACTATTATTATCCAACGAGACCTGTGGAGTTAAACAAAATCGGTTTGTACGATTTCGCTAAGTGGTATGACGTTGTTACTATCAGACCAAAGCATGAGGTCGAATATTATGAATTAAGTGACGGTAGATTTTTAAAAAGGCGAGGAAAACCTTACCTCGTAAATCATTACAGGAACGACGTCAATACACAACCAGAGAAATACTTTTTCGCATTGCTGCTGCTATTTCAATCATGGAGAAACGTGGACGAACTTAAAAATGGATGTGGAACTTACACCGAGTCGTTTGCTTCTACAGAAGCACAGCTAACTGACGCCATGAAATATCACGAGCGATTGACCGAAATTAAGGAAAATTTGGACCGTGCTAAGGAATTGATTGAAAAAGAGTTGGCTGAAAATGTAGAGCAAGAAGAAAATGCAGATGACACTGATTGTGACGCAAATGGAATACCGTTAGGTTGCGAACCTCTTGAAGCTGACAATGCTATGAAGGAATTTAAAGACTTCGGAGATAAAGATGAGGAGGAGGCTAATGTGACTCAAACGATTTCTGAATTGAATGAGGATCAAAAACGTATATTCGACAAAATCGTTAGTACCGTCAATTCTGAAAATGACACGCTCAGATTGTATGTCAGCGGAGAAGGCGGAACCGGTAAAAGTTTTTTGATAAAGACGATTAAATGTTGGATTAAGCAAACAATGGGTAATGATACAGCTGTAACTGCACCTACAGGTATAGCAGCGTTTGGTATTAACGGTTTAACAGTACATCGGCTATTCCAGTTGCCAGTTGAACATGGCCAGACACCAAAGTACAAAGCACTGTCTGATGTAGCTTTAAAAGTAACTCGAGAACAATTAAAGAACGTTATTTTAATAATTATTGACGAAGTATCAATGATTGCCAATGTTACTCTGTTGTATACACATCTGAGATTAACAAAAATCTTTAATACTTCAAATGTCGACGACGGCTGGTTTGGAAAAAAAACATGTTTTACTATTTGGTGATCTCCTTCAATTACCACCGGTGCGCGCAGAACCGGCATTTTTCAAACTGTCCACATCCAAAACCGAAAAGTTGTTGGATTCATTAGGGAGTTCCGCTATTTGGGTTGCTTTATTCAGTTACGATGAACTGACGATTAATATGCGTCAGCGAAATGACTGTTCATATCGAGAAATGCTGTCACGAATCCGTTTAGGATTTGTAACTGCTGCAGATAACGCCGTTCTAGAATCTAGAATAATTAAATTTACGTCCACGGAATTCAGTGATAGAATACAAGAGTTGTGTGAATATATTAATAAGTTACCACTTGAAACAGTGTGTTTGCTCCCCACGTATTACTTGTGCGATGTTCTTAATGAAGCCATGATTAATCGTATATCTCTGGAGGAAATAAAATTGATTGCTCAAGATACACTGAGAGAAAAGTATATGGTACATCTAATGATTTCACATTCTAAAAAAAGTATCGAAAGGCTTTCGATATATTTTGGTGGATGGGACAACAATATGATTGAATTTACGATAATTGCAAAGTTAATTAAGACATGGCATTCCGAATGTGTATCCAACGATGTAGTTTATACAAGCTACTATAATTATTGTTAAGGACTCAACGAAAAATGTATCGTTAATAGAATACACAGCTTTGATCACCGATGATATTATTTTTGGTTCGACATATCATAAACTTTCTTACATCTAATTATATGTTATATTCTAGTACTGGTTAATCATGTGCAGTTTGCTTGTGAATCTTAGGACAGTTAGATTGACAGTACACTTTTTTAATCTAAAGTTCGAAATATAGTAATAGCAAATAACGGAATTCAAACGTGCTGTTTAATTGATTATAAAATTTCGAAAAAATAGGCTGTACCATATTGTAAAGTTGGGTTCATCATAAGCTTATTGAAACTGGACATGCAGTGTTGAAGAATTATCTACCGGGATTGTGTGCATAAAAAAAAATATTGTAGGCGCTACTATAAGTTGTAATTCCCAGAGGGAACGTTTATATTACATAATTACCGTACTAGTGCTATATAATCAAGTCTACCACAATTGTAACTGTTGCTATTTTGCGTATTTCATTATAACCATGAAGTATAAACGTTCCCTCAGTCAAATATGCTTTATAGTAAAGCAGGATAATTCGACGTTATGACAATATGTACTGCTGTGCAGAGTATATATAACTATTGGGTATATAATCGCCAACTCTGTCAGATATTTATTTCTACTATAAAAAATAGTATACACTTTTCTGTTCTGACGACTGCGCAGTACTCCCGCGGCAAAGTGGGGGATTTCTCCGCTAGAGCATACCGGGAGTAGGGGCACCTCTCCCTTCATTCTACGTTCGACGTTGCAGCGTTCTCGACGCGCGCGGTCTGCGGTAGTGCTTACTGTGATCTGTGAAGTGATGGACGCGCAAGAAGGCGATACAATATCTTTTGTCGACAAGAAGTTGACTGAGTGGAAGTTGGCGGATTATAGGCAGGTGTTCAAAGGTAAGCAGTTATTCTGTCGAATCAATTATTTGATTTATTTCAGTTTGTGAACGTAAAGATTATTACTGTATTCGTTGCGTATCAGCGTCGTAACACTACCGCGTTTCTTAACTTCGCCATCTCATTATTCTTGGACGAATACGAATCTATGCTTGAAATTGTGTCTAATAGCTCCGTGATTACTGGTAGTAGTTCGAAAATCAATTCATACGGAAGAAAATCGTGTTTTAATTTCATTTTATTCTGAATTTTGAATAATGTAACTTTTTAATTGCGAAGACAAAGGCTTGGATTGGATAACTATTTAGGAGTAATTCCAACTTGAAAAACGATTTCTGCAACAATTAGATAGTTAACGGAACTATAGAGTCGTTGCAGGATCGACAAAAATAGTTACCGCAACTAAGTCTTTTCTCTTGATACATTGTCTGTCTGCTTAGCCGTTAGAACGGTTTGAGCAGGAAAATTCCATGACCTCGACCGTGAACGTTACGAAGACAAAGGAATAAATTGAACAGCAGTCCCACCGGACTTATAAAAATTCTACGATCTTACATAGTTATACCGTATAGTTGTTTCTACTATACAGGTTAAGCTCCATTAACCTGTATACAATTACACCTATAATCTGTGTATAGTTCTTTCTATACATCTTAAACACCCTTAACGTGTATAGTAGAAACAACTATACGCTTATAACCCTTTTTAATGTAACTTTTTAATTGCGAAGACAAAGGCTTGAATTGAATAACTATTTAGGAGTAATTCCAACTTGAAAAACGATTTCTGCAACAATTAGATAGTTAACGGAACTATAGAGTCGTTGCAGGATCTATAAAGATAGTTACCGCAACTAAGTCTTTTCTCTTGATACATTATCTGTCTGCTTAGCCGTTAGAACGGTTTGAGCAGGAAAATTCCATGACCTCGACCGTGACCGTTACGAAGACAAAGGAATAAATTGAACAGCAGTCCCACCGGACTTATAAAGATTCTACGATCTTACATAGTTATACCGTATAGTTTATTTCTACTATACAGGTTAAGCGCCATTAACCTGTATACAATTACACCGATAATCTGTGTATAGTTCTTTCTATACAGGTTAAACACCCTTAATGTGTATAGTAGAAACAACTATACGCTTATAACTATGTAAAGTTGTATAGTTATTTCGACTATACAGGTTCTGATTGAGTTGCGAGAGTGAGTGACTAGTCGCAGCTGTATTAGATCTGTTCGTTTGCAGAGTTCAGCGCAAGCTGAGCGCCCGGTTTTGTGTTCAATGCATATATCTATACATATATACGTTAACTGAAAAAAAATGTTGAATTAACCAAGGCGTTCAAAGGCATTAATTTAGATGGTACAATAAAAAATTTGGTTTGAATCGAAAGATTTTGTATCGACTGTAAGATCGTAAATTTAATTTGAAACGCGCGCGCGATCCCAAAATCAACGAGAGGACGCGGCTACCGATATCAAGACCCGAAATGCGTGAAACGGGTAGTACTCTCACGCAACGTGCGAAATTTGGCAATAAGTGCGGTAACGCACAGAGATCGGCCTCTTTCTCTCCGGGGATTTCGAGGACGAAGGAAATTTATTTGAATAATTATTTTGTTTTATTTTCCGTCTTTTATTTCGGTATTCATTTATTTAACTGTGATATTTGTAGGTGTATTTAGTATCGTTTTTGTCGGGGAAATTTTTCAACTTCGATATAAGTCACACGACTGAAGCGAATAATCGTTCTTAAAAAAATGATGCAGTTGTACCAAACAAATAACAGCTTTGAACGTATGTGACCGCGAATTTAGTTAATCCAACAATTTTTTTTTCTCACTGTACATGTAAAATCGGGCAGTCTGCTCGCCCTTAGCTAGGTAAACAAAAATCCTATTGATGTCATTATCTGTACACTTTTTTCCTTTACTGTCTATACTATCTTAAATTCACTTTCGCCGTATAAGTAAAATTTCACGATAATAAGCTAAATTCTTGGAATCGCGCTTGTATGCCCACAAACGAATTATATACTTGATTTCGTATATACACGAGTTGTGCTCGCGCGCGATAGTCATTGATTATCTCGCACATTATCGTTAACCTGATGCATTTATGCGTAAATTGCATGTCTGATTTTTTTTTAATACGACTCTTTTAGTTGCTGCATAAGACATCATTAATGATATTTATATGACTATCTATATGAACATAAAATCTAAAACACTTCTTAGAACCGTATTTCTTTTATAGAGAATGAAGTGGATGAGGAGGCATTCCTCATAATAACAGAGGAACAAGTAGGGAAACTAATCCCATTAATCGGCCCACGATCGAAGTTTATGGAGAATCGTTCGGCATACATCAAACAAAAGGATTTGAACCCTCGGGTAAGTTCACATTACATTTATTATATTTTATTATATTTTGTACGATAAATTGATAAATGTTTGCATTGAATGTGATCAGTATGTCTTGCCACTCTAAAGTATTTTTTAAATATTATATCTTTGCATAGGACGGGCTTTCTGAGGAACTCGATGATACGCTTAGCGTTACGGCGTCACCACTGACTGACAGTGAACCGAGTGTGCATCCGTCGATTGAAGCCGGATCAAAAACACCGAAGACACCAGCCGATTTTGCGACCGTGAAAAGTGGCGAGGTAAATTCATAATCTTTATAATATTATATAAGTGTTCGTAGTAACGGTGCGAATACAATTGCAAAAAGTACTTGCAAAGTACTTCAAGTACAAAAAGTGCTTAGTACTTCAAGTACTTGCGGTACTTTGTACTTCCAGTACTTTTCAGTACTTTGCCCAGCTCTGGATATTATTATTGCCCTCTGAGGTATTGGCCGTATCACGCAAAATTCTCCTTCAATGACAGACAATTGACAATGAGAGACAATTCACTCGATCATTGACTGACTTCGAAGAACTTGTCAGATAATAGCGCGATATGAGATATAAAACCGCGATATTTAGATATGCTTCAAAGTTGCCTATCGCCGATTGTGTGAACATAAAAATACGATTGATCGCCTAGTAGCTAGTCTAGGACCCTCTACAGTAGTAATGCATAAGATATTTTTATACATTAGTATGATCATTTTTGTCTTATTTGTCTTATTTGTCTTATTTATCATTTCTTATCTTATTGTCTTTTAATGAATAACTTATAATTGCGATTATTTTCATCAAACTCTTTGTCAAACCCCGTCCATATTTTAACAGAAAACGTATTCTTTTTTTTCAAATTCATTAAATCGGTTGTTATTTTACCTTGTTGTGACACCTTGCCTATGGTTGTGCTTGGTTATGCTTTGAAACGATTTTGCAAGAAAATTTCTGATTTACTTTGTTTATATTTACTGTTATAATTTCTATAGGGGTTGTTAGTGTCGCGTTGGTAAAAAGATTTATTTATTTTGATCCTTCAATTAACTGATTTGTCGGAAATTCCTGCAGCGGCTGATTCGACTGTTAAAGTCCTGCGAACGCACACAAGCGTTATTAACGAAAGTGCGTTTAACATCACGCGACAGGAAGACGCTTTGCGGTGCCATCGTCGATCATTTTCTGTCTATGAAACAAAAGTAAGATGCGTTCGGTGAAATTTCGATTATAACATGGCAATCATTTCTCGTCCATTAACTAAAAATATTGGATTCTTCCAGACCAACGACGCCAGATTACGAGTTCTGGGCAAAAGAAGTGCCTGCAGTTTTTTCGCATGAAGTAGCCGAATCATATTATCAACCGTATAGGGGTGGCCCTAACAAGCGTCTCGCAAGTGGAAAACTATGGGACAGATACAACAACGAGAAAAAATACCTTCGGCCGAAAAAATCTGCCAGTACCAGTAGTCAAGGTTCTGCCGCTAGTGGTGCTGTTGTGCCAGAGCATATCACAGCCGCGCTTGTGAAACTTCGAGCTGTATCACCCGATGACACTGACCTTAAAGATCTGTGGCGTTAAACGGCGAAGTATCGTGACAAAGAAGTATCTATATCGGAGTACTACAAGCAATACCCTGTGCTCTCTACAACAGTCGGAAGCTCTCTGGTAATATATATTCCATATATTTGCATAGTCGCATAATTATGAAATAATTATACGAAGGTATTTTTTACAGATTCGTATCGACTTCGAAGACGCCGGTTGGGTGGTAGACCCAAGTATTTTAATAAAAACATGGGCTCATCATGCCAGAAACATCCTAGCATTAGCTAAGCAGCGAGGAATCTGCAAAGATCTTTTAAATTCCGGAGGTAGATTGCTTGAATAAGACTTTCAATCTCACCTATTATTTATTTTATACTATAATGTATTTTATCTACGATTTCAGAGCAAGCATCAGTAGAGACACTGGGTTTCGTCGTATTGCCCTATCTGTTTCGGACGAGTCAAATTCAAACGAACAATCACAAAGTTTGGAGACCCTCTCAGCCAGAAGTTGCAGAAGCTTTCATTCTACAAATAACGGTATGAAACTGTTGTCTACATTAAACTATATGTGTATAGATATGTATATGTTTTATAATGTAATGATTGTTTATATTTTCAGAGTATGGGCGACTACTCCAAAAGAATCAGCGAGCGCTTGGAAAAACTATACAAGTATGGTCTTACGATTCAACCGTTCGTACTGACGGTAGGATCGCCAACAACTTACATGGCTGTCTACGTTGTCGTGGGAGACACGAAGTATGAATGCAGCAGTTTGATGGGAGCTGTTGACTTCTGTTTCAAAACGACGTGGGCCTTGAATGCGAAGTACCAAGCAGACTGTGAGGCCGTGTGGAGCTTCATCCAAAGGTTCGTTTATGAAATGACGACTGACACGAAATGCAACAAAAAGTTTCTGTCAGTACAAACCGTATGGTCAGACATAAAAAGTCTGCCAGGTTCTGAGCAGTAGAAAGTCGTCGCCCGGTCCGACTTTTAAGTTTAAGTCACATAAAAAAAAAGTTCGAATAAAAATGTTGGTGCATTGCCATTTATGTTCATTACTTACGAAATTAACGCGTTTCGATGCACACTTGAAGTATGTGCACAAGCATAAAGGCCTTGTTAAATATAAATGCGCCGTGGTGTCGTGCGGTAGATTTTTTTCAAATACGAGATCTTTTCGGAAACATGCTGCGAGTCACCCAGATTATCCTACTAATCAGTTAAATTCACAGTTTCACACACAAAGTATGTCCATTTCGATCGATTCGGCAAACAATATCCCTTCTGTTGCAATAACTCCTTTCCATAGTTACATTAAAAATTCTTTTCCAAGGAGTCACACAGAACCTCCTAATCGTCATTCGAAATCAGAGTCTCAAACGCAGCACACCGTTAATGATGTTTTTACAACTGTAGATACGATAAACGACATCCCTTCCGAAGAAATTGGTACTTCTCACCGTTTTTTTGAAGATTGTGACATGGGGAGTCACACAGAACCTTCCCATTCTAGTCTTTCAGAATCAGAGCCTCCAACTCAACACGACGATAATGACATTTCCTTGACTGTAGGGACAATAGACGATATCTTGTCTACGAAAATAAGTATTTCTCACAGTTACGTTGAAAACTGTGATCCGGGGAGTCACACAGAACCTCCCAATCGTCATACGGAATCAGAGTTTCAATCTCCTCACGATGTCAATCTCATTTCTGCCTCTGCAGATACCATGGACGTTATCCCGACGGCACAAATCAGTATTTCTCATAGTCGCGTTGAAAATTTTGATTCGGGTAGACACATAGAATCCCCTATGGTATATAACATCAACGATACTGTATCTATGGAAGCAACAGACGACCTCGCACTCACAGAAACTGAACAGTCTAATATTACTGCTGCAGTTTGTAACGAAAGATATCTTGAAAAATGTCCTGCTTGCCACTCAGTCGCAGAGTTGTACAGTCAAGCATATAACCATGTAAATGATATTTCAGTCTCTCCATCGGAGATGATTGATAATGTCCGATACATAGGTGCTAACTCTTCCATTGATCCTGATTTGGAATTTAAATACATCGAATCGTTAAAACAAAAAATACTGGCTCTGTCGTTAAACTTCTCTGCGGATCCAGGTTTATCAAGAATTCAGGTTCAACGTATCATTCAAACGTTCCACGATTTTATCAATAACGATGAGGTGAATGAGTTTAAAAATCGAGTGCTCCAACTGATTCCACCGGAAAATAAACTAACTGCTGCAGATCACTTCCGAGAGTTTCAAAACGTATTTCGCGGTCTAGATTCGGAGTATAAAAGACACATTCAACTTGAAAAAGATGGATATTATATCCCGCCTGTCTCTCATTTCATAGGAACAATGGAGGTAAGCCGTTCAAATGGCACAATGACGACGAAGGCCATATACTGTCAATATATTCCGATTAAGAATACTCTAAAGTCATACCTCGGAAAAATTGAAGTTTTCAACAAGATTTACGCGTATTGGTGTAATCTAAAGCAGAGTCAAGATAATGTCGAAAATATTATACAATCAAAGTTTTGGAAAAGCAAAAACTTCGATAATGAAAAAATAATACTTCCACTGTTCCTTTATGAAGATGACTTTGAAACCGGTAATCCGCTTGGTTCTAGAGCAGGGATTCACAAACTGTGTGGGGTATACATGACGATAGCATGTTTGCCACCCGAATATCGTTCTAAATTAGTGAACATATTTCTCGTTCTGCTTGGCCATGCGGCTGACATGAAGAATTACGATAATAACATTATCTATGGACAATTGATCGAGGATTTGAACGATCTAGCGACTAACGGGATCGAGTTGAAATTGAACGATAAAACGATATTGGTTTATTTCCAACTGGCGGTAATCATCGGTGACAATTTGGGTTTAAATTCAACTCTCGGATTTACAGCAAGCTTTTCGGCGAAATTTTCGTGCAGGTTGTGTAAAATACCAAAAGATCAATCCAGAGAGGTCTGGTCTGAAAATAAGTGCGTGATAAGGAATAAGAACAATTATGATGCAGACTTATCCACAAATTGTCTATCCAAAACCGGGATTCGAGAACTTTGTGTGTGGAACCGTGTGACCGACTTTCATGCAATTGAAAACCACTGCGTAGACATTATGCACGACTTATTAGAAGGTGTATGTAAACTCGAAATGGCCGGGCTTTTGAATTATTTGATTATCGACAAGAAATTATTTACACTGGACATCCTTAATGAACGAATCAAGTATTTCGAACGTGCGGTGATAAGCAACCCACCTCCACTAACAAGTACAGACGACTTGGCCCAATCACGGATCAAAATGACTGCGTCTGAAATGAAGACTTTCATGCTACACGCTGGTATTATTTTCGGTGACCTTATCACAACTGAAAACGATAAATACTGGGAATTATATCGATTGTTAAGAAAAATTTTGTGTATCTGCCTGAAACCGTACATATCGAACTGTACTACAACGCGCTTGGATATTTTGATAGAACAGCACCATCGTCTCTATATTCAATTATACCGAAAAACCCTAAAGCCGAAACACCATCATATGCTCCATTATGGTCGAATTATGAGAGAAATCGGTCCACTACGACATGTTTGGGCAATGAGGTTCGAAGCGAAGCATAGATCGTCGAAGAAAAATTCTGCCATTTCTTTCAGTCGTGTGAATATTTGTAAGACACTAGCTATACAACACCAGTTGTATTTCGCCAATGCACTGATCGAAGACCAGTTTCTCAATAATAACATTACTTTTGAAATTCTCGAAGATGTGGCAATAGAATCCTACCAGACAATCCATCCGTTGCCTACCAATTTTCATCGATGCAAAGTATTGAAAAAACTCACGATCGGCAATAGAATGTTTAAAATTAACGATGTAATTCTACCGAAAATTGAAGAGATCCCTGTGTTTGGCGAAATAAAAAATATTTACATGAAAAATGGATACGTTCCATCCCCAGAAGTGTCCGACTTTATGTTCATAGTAAAACTCTATCAAACTGTGAACTATAATGAACGTTATCAAGCACACATGGTCAAAGTAACAGATGCCCTGGATTTTGTAGTTCTAAATTCCGAAAATTATATTAAAAAAGTGTCAGTCATACTCATGTCCGATGGCAATACGTATGTTGTACATGATTAAAATTATAAGAAGTTTATATGCATATATTTTTATATTGCTTAATATTATGTTTCTTTTATAAGCTGAGTGAAAGTTTCTTATAAAAATAAATATGTTTCATTATACAAATTGTTTTTTTTTCGCAATTAACCCTGTGCTGACAACCTATCCACTATCCACTATCATCGTCGGCAACCTGGGTCTTTCAGGGGTAATCAAGATTTTCTGCACGCATAATCATAGTGACAATGGTTGAGTTTACGAATTTTAATCTTGTATATATAGCCAAAGCAGCCATACGTTTCAGTGGTATAATTAATAAAAATGCCTCTATTAAAAATAAGAATGCTTCGACAACTACATGCCATAGTATCTATAAATGTATGTTTTCTTAAAAGTATGCAACGGGATTGCTACAATTATGTCGCGCAGTTGGAAAATCAATCTGGAATAATACGATGGTAAGTATAACTTTGTTAATTTCACAAATAACTGCACATAATAGTTGCAACACTATGCAAACATAGTTTTTCACAGTCAAATCAATTACAATAAATATAGAACCCCATAATTGCTACAATTGTGTAGTGTAGTTGGAAAATCAATTTACGATAGTTAGTTAGACATACGAATAGTCGAATTGACTATATAAATTATCGGAATAAAAGTAATTCCGATAGTATACATAACTTTGTTTATTTCACAATTAACTGCACATAATAGTTGAGGCACCATACAAACATAGTTTTTCAGAGTCAAATTAATTGCAAAAAATATAGGAAGCATAACAGTGTGTATCGGTGGATGAAACAGATAGTTTGTTTAAAAAATTATATTGAATTGTACCTTATCACCTCTGTTGTCGTCAGAATATCTGAAGTCATATCTTCCTCAATGATAATATTAGTTCTGGGTTCAATGTGGAATATTACATTAACTACGCAAAATATATAACGGTCCGATACGATGTATTCGACATGATCATGTTTTAATAATTCCTAAAACTTTACATCTAGTTGTATATCTAATCAATTGGGTTTATCATGTGAATATTGTTCGAGATAAAGCCGATTTATAGTGTATGTGACCATTTTTTGAACATCTTCACATAACTATAAAATATAGACGTTCCCGCAGGGAAATATAATTTATAGTAGAATTATGATCTGACTAACTATACTTTTTTTAATTTTACTATATTTTTCTCTCAGTGTACCGTAGAATGCCCTCGATATAATAAAAAGAAAGCATTAGAAATATTAGCCCGTGTTGATGCAGATATTTCATGTACGGCTGGACTTGCTAAAGTTATAAATATTAAAATTGGTGCAAAAGTTATGCTTAGACGGAATATTGACGTTACGATAGGTCTTGTCAATGGCTCAATTGGTACCATTGTGTCTGTTATTTGAGCCATTCATACGAATGAAATTGAAAAAGTAAAAGTTCTCATAATGACAGGAGTAGAGTATGAAATAGAGAGAGTCAGCGTTAAATTTCAAATAATGGATGGAGTGTATGCTATTCGTAAGAAATTTCCTTTATGCTTGAGCTATGGCATTACAATACATAAGAGTCAAGGATTGAGTTTAACTAATGCCGTAATCGATGCTGGCAATTCAATATTCAGTTGCGGTCAGGTATATGTCGCTCTCTGACGCGTAACTTCGCTCGGAGGATTACATTTGATCAATTATGATCCTCATTCGATCAAAGCGAATGAATCATCCGTGATTGAATATAATCGATTGAGACGAGAGTATCGCCCAGACCTTGTGCAAATAATAGTTTCCAAAGAACGTGGACAAAAAGTTCTAGATGTAATTTGGGCAATGCCTAAACATATAACCGACTGTCAGCAACTACATGACAACAAAGTGGACCATACCCCCTGCCATATTCATGGACTGCAACATACAGACGGTGTATCGTGTTATGCTAACGCCACTATACAATGCATTTTTAATTGTCAAATTATCAGAGAAAATCTCATGAAGAGTACACCTGAAAGAGACGCTTTAGTAAATATACTACATGCTTACATTGATAAAGATAAAGAGTTAAATACTCTTAGCGTCAGACTGTCGTTAGGTGAACCATTTACTGAAAGTAAACTGCAAGATGCATCGGAATTTTTGAGAGGCATATGTTGTAAGCCCGATATTGTAAAAAATACCGTTGAGCATAAACTATTTAAAAAAATACGTTGTGGAGCATGTGAGTACACAACCACAACAGAAGGGCAACCGAATTATGTCCTATTATTGACTTTACCGCAGGTAACAAAACTTTTAACTCTGCAAGAGATAATTGAACACAATTTATCCCAATGGAATACTATCAATGGACAGTGTGGTCACTGCGGGGACACGAACAGTTTTATGAAAACGTATGTATCGATGACAAAACAAGTATTGATTTTACAACTTGTTCTGATGTCTACGGATAAAGACACTTTGAAAATGTATAAAAAACATTGTAGTATTAAGGCTGTCCCTACGAGTGCAATTACAATATGTGGTGTTAAGTACAAAGTTAAAAGTGCCCTCTTTCATCACGGTCCAGTCGTGTATGAAGGTCATTATACAAGCATGCTAAGATATGGCACGTCCGCTTGGATTTTTGCAAGTGATACAAAAATTGATAAAAACAGTTGGCCTAGAAACGCTAAAGATAGTTATATATTTTTCTTGGAACAAATTAGAAAGTAATTAGTGCAAATATACAGACACATGCCATAGACATATGAAACTGATGTATCATATGATGCAGAAGATATATCTCTCGTATGATGATCTTGGCTAATGTCTTCTTATCATGTGTAATAAAACAATCAACGCCAAGTAAAAAAGGAAAAGACGATTTCACAAGGTGGGCTAATCGGAAACTCCGCCATTGCCGGTCCCAAGCCCGGATGCGAAAGGAGGAGGGCTTCAATTACACCTTAATTGTACTATGGATTTTAATACACCCAGTAGACACATTTTATGTTTATTTAACTTTCACTGTATTCTTTCCCATTATCGTTTACAACTACGAATATTGCTCACCGAAGACATCGAGATAGTGAATACGGTGCATTACAGTATTCATTACTTTTCTTTGTTTTGCCTGTGCTATGGAATCGTGAAGGGTGTATAAACCACAAAAACACCATAGAATGGTGTAAAAAAACTTCAGACAAGTACATTTACAGCTGTAAAAATACTAAGCCCAAAAACACCATTATGATCCATGAAACTTGATGTACATAGATTTTGTTCCTACTTTGCAAAAAGTAGAAAAATATTCAAACCGATCTTCATATGTATTGCCAAGTACATTCAGTTTTTAAGTATTAAAAAAAAATCAGAAAAAAAATATTTAAAAAACAAAATTAAAAAAAATTGAAACATTTTAAAAAAATATTTAAAAAACAAAATTTAAAAAAAATTGAAACATAAAAATAAAAAATTTTAAGAATTTTGAAAATAAAGTTAATTACACAACATGCTTTGCAAAAAGCTGACAAATAAAACACAAAAACACCATAAATGGTGAAAAAATTGAGACAAGTACATTTACCGCCAAAAAACACCATAAGTGATCCAAAAAACTTGATGTACATAAAACCCCAAAAATACCATAAATGTTCTAAAAAAATCTTAATGTACATTGAAAAACCCCAAAAACACCAGAACTAATCCAAAAAAACTTCATGTATATAAAACCCCAAAAAAATCATAAATGTTCTAAAAAAACTTAATGTACATAGAAAAACCGCAAAAACACCAGAACTGATCCAAAAAAAACTTCATGAAAATAGATGTTGTTCCTACTTTGCAAAAATTAGACAAATATTCAAACCGATCTTCACATGTTTAGCCAAGTACATTCAGTTTTTATGTATTAAAAAAAAATAATAATAAATCTAAAATAAAAAAAGAAAATTTGATAAAGAAAATAAAAAAATTAAACATAAAAAAAAAAAATTTTAAACAACATGAAAAAAATTTTGAAAATAAAATAGAAAAAAATAAAATAAAATAACAATAAAAAAAAAATTATAAAAAAAGTACTTGTCCGGCCGTATTGTTTTTCGACTATGTTAACTCGTCAAGTTAGCTCATCAGTCATCACCTACGGCCAGACAAGTACTTTTTTTATATTTTTTTTTATTGCTATTTTATTTTATTTTTTTCAATTTTATTTTCAAAATTTTTTTCATTTTGTTTAAATTTATTTTTTATTTTTTTTTATGTTTAATTTTTTTATTTTCTTTTTCAAAATTTTTTTTTTTATTTTAGATTTATTATTATTTTTTTTTAATACATAAAAACTGAATGTACTTGGCTAAGCATGTGAAGATCGGTTTGAATATTTGTCTAATTTTTGCAAAGTAGGAACAACATCTATTTTCATCAAGTTTTTTTTGGATCAGTTCTGGTGTTTTTGCGGTTTTTCTATGTACATTAAGTTTTTTTTAGAACATTTATGATTTTTTTGGGGTTTTATATACATGAAGTTTTTTTGGATTAGTTCTAGTGTTTTTAGGGTTTTATGTACATGAAGTTTTTTTGGATCAGTTCTGGTGTTTTTGGGGTTTTTCAATGTACATTAAGTTTTTTTTAGAACATTTATGGTATTTTTGGGGTTTTATGTACATCAAGTTTTTTGGATATAAACGTCTCCATTTGTTTCCTCAGTATGGAGGATTTAGATGGAACCAATAATTAAATTAAATTAGACTAAAGTAACCTAGCGTTCGGGCGCGAAGCGCCCGATCGCTAGTTATTATTATTATATAATAAAGTTAATAAGTTTTCGTGACCCCTATATTTTTTTGCATTTTCGTGTACCGTTCGACTGGGGAACAACGAATATGACTGCCAGACCGTTGCCAAATGTACCAATCCGAAAATATTTGCCCTCAAAGATGGAAAAAAAATTTGGTTTTTCGCCTCTCCAGACAAATTGCTCGCGATATATGTCAATTTTGGCACTCGTGTGTGTGCGAGCACACTATTGGATGCATTTTTTTCCCGCATGTGCTCCAAAATTTTGTTTTTTTCGCCATTTATGTGTTTTTTTCAACTTCGGCGACACCCTGTATTCCGTGATTCCGAGCGAAATACGGGTCAAATCTGGCAATTTTTTGCACTCTCGAGTTGCGTCCAGCTGGAACGACGAATATGAGCGCTGAACCGCTGCCGAATGTCTTAATTCGAAAATATTCGATCTCGAAGCTGAAAAAGTTTCCGGCGACATTTTACTTTTTGGCGTCTCAAGGCGAATTACGCGTGAAATATGTCCGCGTGTTCACGCGTGTGTATGCGACTACACACGAGCACCCTATTGGATGTATTTTTTTATTTCGTATGATGTAAAAAAAAATTTTTATGTTAATTATGTGTTATTTCCAACTTCGGCGAAACCCTGTTTTTCGTGATTCTGGGAGAAATACGGGTCAAATCTGGCAATTTTTGCGCTCTCGAGTTGCGTCCGGCGGGGGGACGACGAATATGGGCGCTGAACTGCTGCCGAATGTTTTAATTCGAAAATATTCACTCTCGAAGTTGAAAAAATGTCCGGCGACATTTTACTTTTTGGCGTCTCAAGGCGAATTACGTGTGAAATATGTCCATGTGTTCACCCGTGTGCATGCGACTACACACGAGCAACCTATTGGATGTATTTTTTTACCTTAATATTGTAACAGAAATATAGGATGGCTAAGCGTAGCCTCGACGTCGAGCGAGACGTACAGCAACAAAGTAGGTATAGGTATAGGTCTAATCACGCAGAGCGCGTGCGCGAGATCGATCGATTTCGGATCTCACGCCAAGCGGGCAGTGACACAGGAGTCGGGACTCACTCGACTCAGGCTCGTTGTTGTACGCGCACGCTCTCGACCATAAAATAGATTTCAAAACGATTAGCCACGTGCGAAACAAAACAGTTAAAAGAAGTAAACTAACTTATAAAGGAAAACGGAGAGGCACGGAGGATATCGTGTATAGAATAAGTGTACCATCGATCGTCGTTACGAACAAAGAATAAAATTGTAAGTAAGTCCATATTCGATCTATTACCATTATTTCTGCAGTTTCTTTGGGTCCCTCAAACTGAACCCCTAAACTCCGTATCGGTCAATGGATTCACCTTATAACATTTAAAGATTTATTGGTTTATTAAACCAATTGGCGCCCGACAAAGGTAACCACAATTTGAGCCCTAGCAGCCTCTGACCCCGGCCGCGCTAGGTGAAGACCTTCGAAGAACAAAAATTAAAATAAAGTCTAAATAAAGTAAGAAAAATAAGGTCTATCTCATTTGGCGCCCAACGTGGGGCACGTTTGGGAATTGTACGTAAAATATTAGAAGTAAAACTTGCACGTTGCGGTTGGAATTCATTGGCCATACACGTAGATCTATTGCTCTGTAACCGTTCAACGATTCGGTCGAGCGGGCGCTCATGTAAACAACACCGCTCGCTCGGGCCGATGTAAACAAGTAGCTCGAGGAGCTCGAGTCATTATACAAAGGAAAAATAAGCTATTCTCCGTGCTCTTCGAAATTTAATATCGAGTCGAGTAAATTGGCCTTTCAGAATTAACGACTCGAAGGTTCCAAAAATTAAAATACGTAGAGTCCATTAAAATTGCTTACGCTTCAGTAATAGAATAATTTCATTTCCCGCTTAAGTAGCAACATCTATTGCTTATGATTGTATAGCATGTAATTGTTGAAATATTGATATCCATCATTGAAGTGTTAATTGTTTATTTATTGAATTATTTATTGATCTACTGCGTGACAAGGTCTTGCCCTGTCGCCCAGCAAATAAATCGTACCGTCGAATTAAGTATACCAAACATTGTGTTTGACACGTAGAAATTTAAGAAAATTGTAAGGTTATATTGTCCGTAAAACGAGTAGATAATTCGCTCCTGCACCACGTTATTCAGACCAAAGAAAATACGTCCGTTTGACAAAGGTCTGCCCAGTCGACATGAAAAAAAAAAAAAAAAATAAATAAAATAAAAATTAAAAATGATAATGAAAAAAATAAAAGGGTAAATGCGGATGGAAGGCTAACTCGCTCCTGCGTCACGCGACTCAAATAGAATAATCGATCGTTGTGTTTGGATCTTGCTCAGACACACGAAAATCCGATCGGATGTAAACAATTCATCCGACTAAATTAATAAAATTGTACATTTTTGAAACGGTTAATCAGCTGAGTCAGCGAAATATTTGATCAATCGAGGGTAGCCCTGCTTATTAATAATCAAATCAAATAGTGGGTGGAACACCTTTGAGCTCAAGCCTGAAAAGTAAACAATCAAAATATGATATTCATGTGCTAGACTTACTGGCGCGATTTAAGATAGGATTAATACAATTGTGCTGGTTATAACGAATTAGACCTTGGCACGACGCTGGAAATTATTTTAGATTAAACAATTATGTCGGTGGGACGGTCACCACCGACGAGACCACCAAATAAAAATCAAACAAGAACCAATATACCGGGAGAGTCCCTCATTGGTCCAACGGCAGACCAAGGGTCAACAACCGGTCAGGTTCAAGACATTATTTTCGACACCGGTGCGGGTGGGAGTCAGAATAATGACTTAGGTCAACAGGCTAAGATGTTGAATTCTGCCGCGAATACTCGTCAAGGAGCGGGTAGGGGGGCCGGCAGAGGAACTCGAACACCAACACCTGAAAACGTACTAAGCCTCTCGCCATTAAGCAATCTGTCAACTACTTTCGGGAGACGATTCGACGGACTCGAACAAAAGATCACCCTACGCGATTCTAACGTGGAAGGCCGTATACGGCAAATTGAAAATGCCGTAGGTTTGGTCAAGACTGCGGTGCAGGGTCTTACGAAGCGTTTTGAGGAAGTGTTAGAATCCCGGTGCGATGCGGGAGGCAGTACGCAAGTACAGATTAACCAAAATAACATTAGACCTGCCAGGACAGAAGAAGCATCCGGTTATAGTCCCGATTTCTCAAGTGATGAAGAATTAGAGTTCAGACCTAGACAATTAGACGCGTCCAGACGCCGTAAAAGAACAACGCCGCGTGAAGGTTCGTCGAGCATTGCCGGAGCTTTCGTCCGATATCAACCAACTAACGATAGGGAAAACCATTCCAGTCAATCGCGTTTCGCGAACCACGGTAACAATGAAACTAATCCAGTCGAGCCGCGTACAGTCCGATTTCAGAATGTCGAAACCATGTGCAGCCAAAATAATAGCCGACCCTTGATTCCGCAGTCGTCAAGTCTTAGGATTTCAGAACGGGGTCCGCAGACGAATTTTATATCTAACCCTTCCGCGAATTTAACCCAACAAGGGGGGGAAGCGCCGGTCAGGTTAATCAGGGTTGTTTTGGGTCGACCTCTAGCTAACGGCAGTATTCAAGACGAAGAAATGTTCGTAACGGAAGAAAATTATAAACGAATGTTGCGAAGCTCACAACAGAGTGCAACAGCTAACAACACAGGCAACGGTAATGTTAGTTATCCAAACTTAAGACCGTCGTCCAATCCGGTATTTCGCAGTCAAGAGCTTCGGCCATCGACTCCCGGCGCTCTATCATGTCACGCGAGTGAGTTTAGCGACGAGGAAAGATCTAATCTCGGGAGAGCCCCAAGTAGAAATTCGACTGAACAAGGTACGGAATGTGACCCCGTTCGACTGGGTAGAATTATAAACTCATGGAAAATTAGTTTCCCAAAGACGGAGAAAGACCCAGATCAGTTCTTGCTCTTGCTAAAAGATTACTTGAGTCAAAGTGGAATAGGAAAAGATTTATTTGTACCATTCCTATCCAAGATTTTCGAAGGTCCCCACAGATCATGGTTCTTGGTCAACAAGCAATCTTGGCGCAGTTGGAAAGATTTTACAACCGCTTTTCTTTGCGATTGGGGTGTTAAGAAAACAGACCCGAATTTACTCGCGGAAGTACAGAATTTGAAATTAGAAAAGGGAGAATCTTTGAACGAATATGCTTGCCGAGTACGATTCATCTACGAACGAATGCAATTGCCACCCGATTTCCGCACACAGTTGAAACAAATCTTGACTAGGTTCGGGTCGCGGCTGTCGAGCGAGATCCTTAATTTACACCACCAAAACTATCACGAGCTCTTCAGCTATTTGAATGAGCGACAATATCAATACCAAAGGTCCGGCGAACTCAACACTCATCGGGCTAAAGCAAGGTCGGCTGATTTAAAGCAGGTACAAGATAGGTCAGAAGTATCGAGCACCGACGATGAGTTAGATAACACCTCAACGACGAGCGGAGAAAATGAACAAGCCGTCGACTTGAAAGCCCTCCAAAACAAACCGGATAAAACAAAAAAAAATTAAGAAAACCACGAAACCTCTTGGTCAACAACGCTTAGACCAGAACCTTCAACGTTTCGATAAGACGGGTAATCAAACTAGTGCCGCGACACCATCCGGTGAAACCGCGAGAACTGGTCAGTACCGCTCTTTTGATCTGAATAAAGCATTTTGCTATAACTGCGGGCGATTTGGCCATTTGACACGCTCTTGTACTGCCGATCGGCAGGTCGTATGCACTGTAGCCCTTTTCCCGGATGGGCAAAAGCCTACACTCAAACACCCACGACCTTTCCCCTTAATTTCTCCCTCGATCAGGGATGGGCGCCAGGTACGTCGAAACGCACCGGGGAAAAGTCGACAAGAGAACCTTCCCGGCTTCGCTGCGGTCTTCTCGAGGGCAGAGTGGCTGGATAAGCGACTATGGTTCGGACGGCACAAGAATAAATAACACCAAAAAAAATAAATTACGCAAATACGGAAATACGGGAACCAAAGACTCGAATTTATTAATTAAAGACAAACGCTAATGAGGGGCAA
This sequence comes from Ichneumon xanthorius, assembly GCA_917499995.1. NCBI lineage: Eukaryota > Metazoa > Arthropoda > Insecta > Hymenoptera > Ichneumonidae > Ichneumon > Ichneumon xanthorius. The sequence goes on from OU824206.1 coordinate 20,372,021, forward strand.
AACCGGAGAACCCGGAGTAAAACCCTCGTCCCGTAGATTAAGTATCAATTGACAAAATCAATTTCGCAGAACGAATCACAAAGAAAATTCCCGACTCACGGGACTCGCTCGCTTCGACGCTCACACACATACGCTCACCCACACACAGACGGTCGCGCTCTCCCGAATCCCCTTGTTATCTCACGCGTGATCATTAAAATCCCAAAATTCATACACACGCAGCGCGGCACAAGTTCCAGCGCTCTCATACACCTCGCCCGATTAATCGCGGCGTTTCTTTAAACATTCACCCGCCCGTTCGACGCGGCAATACTTAACACACACGCACCCGGGATCACGCGCTCGGAGATTCGCAAACGACGACTCGACAAACAACACACTTCCCCGTGAAAGATTCCCAAGGCGACACAATAATTCCCAGAAATTATTATAATTAATACTTGACTTTACTCTGCTAATTTCCCCAAAAACTCCCGACGGCTTCGAGTAAGGCCGAGTACGGTTTCCCGGTCCGTCCACGCGGCGCAAAACAAAGACAAAAATTACAAAAAAGTACCCGTACGCGACGCCACACACACCTGCCGAAACTCGGCGGTCCCGTTCCCTCCGGCACGGCCGAACGAAGCACGCCGTCGGTATTACAAAGTTAATTTTTTCCCCCGCACGGGATCACAATATTCCAATACACAAAATCTCGCCGTTTTATGACAACAGAACGTCCCTTGGACAAAAAGCTCACCGTAACGAGAGACAGCACGTGAGCAGGATCGGTCCTGATATTATTTGCCGTGACTGCGATATCTTCCTTCCTTCCTTTCTTTCCAAAAGTCTTTCCTCGGCCCGCAGCTGTCAATCGATCCGCTCGCTCGGACTCACAACGGAGAAGTGCCTCGAGCATCGATTCGCGATCGCTCTCGTTACCGTCCGCCTACCCCCCCTGCCTAATCGCTACGACAAATTCGGCCGTTTCCGGGCATCACTCGGCCCTTTTCGCCCCAACCGAAACGCCTCGCCCATCGACTCGCACATCGATTACCGCGCGCTCGAGATTCTTCGAGCGACTTTCGCTTCCGCAATTTTAACAATATTCGTTAACGGCGCACAACAGAGCTCCCCAGAGGTACTCAGTTCCCCCTGTCGGGAGACTCCCGGTGAATCTTCTGTCGCACAGCCCGAGACTCCGGACGGCTGTGCAATCCATGCGATGACGTCCCGATGTCCGCGATTCCGACAGCAGGGAGGTAGGACTTGCGAGCTCGGTGTTCCATTCCCGATCTTCCCTCGGCTCGACGCTCCGCTACGACCTTCCCGTCCGTCGCTCCTCTCGCACGGCGCTCTTGTCCCGGCGATACATGAAAATATTATCGAATAAATTACACACTATCCTGACTTAGCAACTAGGCCCTGCGGTGTCGCCTCGTGTGAGCCCGAGTGAGCCGAAAATTCCGGCCCGAAAATTAGCCGCGCTACAAACACTCCCCCCCTTACAAACCCGACCGCCCTCGGTCGGAAAACTCTCGTCCAAGGGAATTTACGGCGCTACTCGACTCGCGAAATACCAACGACGGCTCACTCTCAACAACGCCGCAGTACCTTTTTGAAAATAAAAATAAATAAAATGGCGAAAACAATAAATGCGTGGTGCATACCCTCACGCCCCTATCGGTCACCTTGATCCGCTTTCCGGGAACAAAAAAAACCCTATAACAAATAACGGGATCGACAACACCCACACAAACATGCTAATAACTGGTGCCAACCCGGGATTTTGTTCGGAAAAACGGTCCTTTTATTTATCCCAGCCGCGATTACATTTTCCTTTGTTTATTTTATGTTTTTTTCCATTTTTTTTCCATCCCGAATAATCACTTCCGGGGAGGAAAAACAGCCCCTTCGCCCTTACGCCTCGCGTCCCGGTCCACCAGGCCCTCTACGTTGTTGCATCGGTTGCATCGCACAACCTCGACTGTAATGGCCTGGCTGCCCGCACGTACGGCAAATTATCGGACCCGATTGCCGCGCCGCCGACTCACTCGACGCTCGTCCCGGTGACTGCCCGGCAGGCGGATTTATCGGTGCCAACGGCGTCGGATTCGTGGCCGTTAATGCCGGTCGCACCGGCGTTGCTGGTCTCGCCGGTCCGCTCGACGCACTCATGGTCGCCGTACCCGACGAATTTCCCTTTAAACTCGCGGCAAACGCGGCCATTGCCGTCTCCAACGCCGCTAGCCTCGCCTCGGGAGTACTCTCCCCCCCTTGCGATGTTCCAGCCGGAAAATCCCCAATTGCGTGCGCCCCGCCGAACGAAACTTGCCTACGCGGAGGCTGACTTCCGCGATACGCGAATTCCGGTAGCATTGATCTTTCTGGAGCCGGAGGGGCATGGAAGTCTGCAGCAGCCCGGAAGCTACGCTCTATTCGGCTCGCGAGCGTCTCCAAATCCTCCAAAGATTTAACCTCTGTGCGCAAAATCGCGACCTGCAACCGAGGCAGCATGTTACGATGTACGATATTCAATTGTTCCTCTTCCGGCATCGGCGGAACCACGCGAAAGAAAAGATTCCGCATACACGTGAGAAAATCGGTAACCTGTTCGTCGTTACCTTGCGTACGCGCCCGAATCTCTTCCCGAAGAGTCCACTGAAAGTCGGGATCCCCGAAACGTCTGCGCATCGCCTCCGCGCACGCGACCCAGGTCGCCCATTTCGGTCGTTCGATCTTGTACCAGTGGTACGCCAAACCCGTAAGGAACAACGGGATACAATTTAAAATGTCACTATCCGAGATTTTAACCAGCTTCCGACCATCATCAATTCGCGCCAAGAACGCGTCGATTTCCTCCCTCTTAGCTCCCGAGAACTTAACATCCCACTTACGCAGGATATCATACGCGGTCATCCCGAGAGCATGGTACCGGGATCCCGATGCGTGCGGCGAAGAATGATGCCTGGGCTGTCCCCCGATCTCCACATTCGCAACCCCTGGTGGGTTCGCATTCCCCTCCCTACTCCCCAACGCGGAATTCAAATCGGCCACCGTAATCAAATTGGTAGTCTCGGTATCATTGATCCCTGTCCGACCCGAAAAATACAGCCGTTCCCGCAGCACCTCGCGAGGACCCTCCGCGGGCAACCCCCTTAAGGTCAACTCGGCTTTGATTTCGTCGTCCGACAGCGCCACCAACTCCTCCAAGGTCATACGGTTCGTCATGCCGATAGCGATAGTTGAGTTAATTAATCGCCGATAAATTTAATCGGTCGCGTCCCGGAATCGCGAATCACCTTAATCCCACCGCCAGCTGGGGTATGGTTCGACCGATGAGAAAGCCTACGCACTCCCGGAGACAAGCGTCGCCCGATGCGCGGAAAACAGAATAATCCGTATAATAAACAAAAAGAAGGCACCAGTTAGCCCTAACGATCCTGCACATACGCAGAGACACACACAAAAACAAAAGACAGACACAGACATGAACAAATTCGTCCGGCGAGAATAAAACTAAAACTAAAAACCAATCTCTGTCCCGGAACGAACTCCGATACAATAATAATATGAATAATAATAATCAGGGTAGATAAACCCCTAAAACGCAAAAACAATCAGACGGCCCGGCTAGCTCAGTCGGTAGAGCATGAGACTCTTAATCTCAGGGTCGTGGGGTCGAGCCCCACGTTGGGCGCCAAATTTTTGTAGCCCTTTTCCCGGATGGGCAAAAGCCTACACTCAAACACCCACGACCTTTCCCCTTAATTTCTCCCTCGATCAGGGATGGGCGCCAGGTACGTCGAAACGCACCGGGGAAAAGTCGACAAGAGAACCTTCCCGGCTTCGCTGCGGTCTTCTCGAGGGCAGAGTGGCTGGATAAGCGACTATGGTTCGGACGGCACAAGAATAAATAACACCAAAAAAAATAAATTACGCAAATACGGAAATACGGGAACCAAAGACTCGAATTTATTAATTAAAGACAAACGCTAATGAGGGGCAAAACCGGAGAACCCGGAGTAAAACCCTCGTCCCGTAGATTAAGTATCAATTGACAAAATCAATTTCGCAGAACGAATCACAAAGAAAATTCCCGACTCACGGGACTCGCTCGCTTCGACGCTCACACACATACGCTCACCCACACACAGACGGTCGCGCTCTCCCGAATCCCCTTGTTATCTCACGCGTGATCATTAAAATCCCAAAATTCATACACACGCAGCGCGGCACAAGTTCCAGCGCTCTCATACACCTCGCCCGATTAATCGCGGCGTTTCTTTAAACATTCACCCGCCCGTTCGACGCGGCAATACTTAACACACACGCACCCGGGATCACGCGCTCGGAGATTCGCAAACGACGACTCGACAAACAACACACTTCCCCGTGAAAGATTCCCAAGGCGACACAATAATTCCCAGAAATTATTATAATTAATACTTGACTTTACTCTGCTAATTTCCCCAAAAACTCCCGACGGCTTCGAGTAAGGCCGAGTACGGTTTCCCGGTCCGTCCACGCGGCGCAAAACAAAGACAAAAATTACAAAAAAGTACCCGTACGCGACGCCACACACACCTGCCGAAACTCGGCGGTCCCGTTCCCTCCGGCACGGCCGAACGAAGCACGCCGTCGGTATTACAAAGTTAATTTTTTCCCCCGCACGGGATCACAATATTCCAATACACAAAATCTCGCCGTTTTATGACAACAGAACGTCCCTTGGACAAAAAGCTCACCGTAACGAGAGACAGCACGTGAGCAGGATCGGTCCTGATATTATTTGCCGTGACTGCGATATCTTCCTTCCTTCCTTTCTTTCCAAAAGTCTTTCCTCGGCCCGCAGCTGTCAATCGATCCGCTCGCTCGGACTCACAACGGAGAAGTGCCTCGAGCATCGATTCGCGATCGCTCTCGTTACCGTCCGCCTACCCCCCCTGCCTAATCGCTACGACAAATTCGGCCGTTTCCGGGCATCACTCGGCCCTTTTCGCCCCAACCGAAACGCCTCGCCCATCGACTCGCACATCGATTACCGCGCGCTCGAGATTCTTCGAGCGACTTTCGCTTCCGCAATTTTAACAATATTCGTTAACGGCGCACAACAGAGCTCCCCAGAGGTACTCAGTTCCCCCTGTCGGGAGACTCCCGGTGAATCTTCTTTCGCACAGCCCGAGACTCCGGACGGCTGTGCAATCCATGCGATGACGTCCCGATGTCCGCGATTCCGACAGCAGGGAGGTAGGACTTGCGAGCTCGGTGTTCCATTCCCGATCTTCCCTCGGCTCGACGCTCCGCTACGACCTTCCCGTCCGTCGCTCCTCTCGCACGGCGCTCTTGTCCCGGCGATACATGAAAATATTATCGAATAAATTACACACTATCCTGACTTAGCAACTAGGCCCTGCGGTGTCGCCTCGTGTGAGCCCGAGTGAGCCGAAAATTCCGGCCCGAAAATTAGCCGCGCTACAGCACATCTTGCCGCAACATAGGTCATCAGAATAAGGATTGTCCACGCACCCAGGGAAACGCCCAGGGAAACGAGTAGCGCCCCCAGTTTCTCAACCTCAGGACACTGAACCGAAGGGCACGAGTGAGGAGGAGAAAACCGCGAGTAGTTTGTCGCAGGGAAAACAGACGTCAGAAGTTAAAATAGACCAGGTAAAGACCCTCGAAACGCAATCAGAAGTAGACAACAGCCCGGAGTTAGACCTCGTTAATGGAGTATCAGACGAGTCCGAACTGTCCGACAGTGAGGTCGAAGCCGCCAGTCAACTAAATAAAGAATATCCACGAAACACTGTCTCGACCACGCTCGATACCGAACCCAGTCCTCGAATCGGGCTACAACTCTTTGAATCAGAGGACCCGGGTCCAAGTAAAATCCCAAAACCATTGTTATCGTCGCAACAAAAAGCACGCGGGTCAGGTCAACGCCGGATATAACGCGACGGTAATATAAGCGAACCAAATAAAGTCATACGAATACCCGTAGAAATTGCAATCTCCGGGGAAAAAGTTAAAGGCATCCTAGATAGTGGGAGCGAACGATCGTATTTGAGTGAAACAGCTTACGAACGAGTTAAAGGTTTTCAGTTACAAGAGTTAACACCCGACTCTACGACTACACTCGGCGTACGTCTAGGGAATAAAGCGCTGGTCAAAACAAGTGGAGGGACAAGTTTCATCATAGACAAAGGTGACGTGTACGGACCACAGTGGCTGAGCGTCTTGCCAGGTCTATCGGGAGACTTAATACTCGGAATGGATTTTTGGCTAGCATTTAAAGTAACAGTCGACCCATTCTCCGGGAAGTGGACACTGGCTGACAGCAATTGTACGTATCCGCTGTCACATAGATTCATTATACCTACTGAATTACGGTCTCTCGACGTAGACCAAAGTAACAAGCTCGCCCAATTTCTAAGCGAAGAATTCAAAAAGTTCGATGTCGAGTCAACGGGTGAAACGGACCTAATAGAACATGAAATCGAACTGAACGATCCAACCCCCCATAGACAAAAACCTTACAGACGAAGCGAGGTAATTCGAAAATTCATTGATGAGGAAACGGACCGGCTCCTCAAGAAAGGGTATATCACGTGGAGTAACAGCGATTGGGCTTGTTCACCGGTAGTAGCTCCGAAAGCTAACGGTGGACTAAGATTCTGCGTAAATTACCAGCCACTGAATAGACAAACTAAAAAACCCGCCTATCCTCTTCACAATATGCGTTCGATACTCTCACAGTTACACCAAGCTAAGGTAATTTCTACTATAGACATGAGTGAAGCTTTTCACCAAATCCCAATGGAGAAAAATAGTAGAAAATACACCGCTTTCGTTGTAGAGGGAAAAGGTCTATTAGAATGGCACCGGATGCCATACGGGTTAACAGGTGCACCGTCAACGTTCCAACGACTGATGGACCTGTTAAAGAGACGTTTGAAAGAATTAATAGCTGAACGAAAATTACCCGGCCAATGGGTAGACCAGGTATTCACGTATCTAGACGATTGGATAGTCACTAGTCAGGACCTTGACGAACACATAGCTCTGTTAGGCCTAGTTTTCGAAATATTTAGAGAAGCAAAGCTAGTTATCAATAAAGAGAAAAGTAGTTTCGCCTGCAAAGAGGTAAAGTTCCTCGGATATATCATCGACGAAACGGGAATGCGACCGAACCCCGAGAAAATCCAACCAATCATTGACTTTCCAACGCCAAAGGACCGAACTCAACTCCGACAATTTAATGGGCTCGTCAACTGGTATCACAGACACCTAAAAAACATCGCGAAGGCCCAAGGACCGTTGAATAAACTTACGAGTCCGAAAGTACCGTGGAAATGGACAGATATTGAACAAAAGGCCTTCGAGGAGGTCAAAGCTGCACTCGTTAACGCCCCTCGACTGTATGTTCCAATACCCGGTCAACCTTTCGTATTATACACCGACGCGAGCGACTTCGGGTTAGATGCAATATTAGTCCAGATAGACCCAGAGACAGGAAACGAAAACTTGATCGAAGTCTTAAGTAGGTCATTGAGAGGGGCAGAGTTTCATTACACTACCACCGAGAAAGAGTGCCTCGCGGTGGTCTGGTCCGTGGAAAAACTGCGATGTTACCTCGAGGGAGTACCTTTCAAGGTCGTAACCGATCATCAGTCACTACTATGGTTACATAGCTTAAAAAATCCAGTAGGTCGGTTAGCGCGCTGGGCAATCTACCTTTACCAACATGATATTACCGTCGAACATAGACGCGGAACGTTGAACGAAGCTCCCGACGCGCTCTCTCGAATACACGACGTTGACGTCGACCCTATCGGGTGGGAAGAAATAGTCGAGGAAACTAAAAGGAATAGAACACAGTTATTAACCATTTGTGATCAGGATTGGTACAATACGAAAATCAAGTTAGTTACCGAACAACCTAGTCGTTTCCCGGAATGGAAAATTGTGGGAAAAGAACTATTCTATCACCGGCCCGATTATGAAAAGGCGCTGATAGATGACGAGCACCCGTGGAAAAAAGTCGTGAAACCGGAAGACATCCTGAAAGTAATAGGCGAAAATCATGATACCCCTCAGGCAGGACACTTAGGAAAAGACAAAACCCTAGATCGAATTAGACAAAATTATTACTGGCCAGGAATGACTTTAGACGTAAAATCATACGTAGAAGACTGTGACGTTTGCCTCAAAGTCAAATACAACCAGAACCCGGTAAAGGGACCGTTAATGACGAGACCCCTACAACAGCCATGGGCTCAGATTTCGGTCGACACCGTCGTCTCCCAATTACGGTCAAAAAAGGGTAATACCGGGATCGTCGTCGTACAGGACCTGTACACCAAATATATTGAGTTATTTCCGGTACGTCAAAAGACAGGTCAAAAAGTAGTCGTGGTTTTAGACGCAGTTTTCGACCGTTGGTGAACGCCGAAATCAATCATAACGGACAACGGCGTCGAGTATCTAAATAAACCGGTAAAGTCTTTTCTACAGGCTCGAGGCGTAGAGCATATCACCACCGCGCTAGCTCGCCCGCAGGCAAACCCCGTCGAAAGGGTGAATAGAACGATCAAGCCCATGATCGCAGCATTTATTTCAGGAAAACATAATGAATGCGATGAATACCTTTCTAAATTTCAATTCGCGTATAATACGGTACCACATTCCGGAACCAGAGTATCCCCGTTCTTTCTCAACCATAGGCGTGAGGCTGTAGTTAAACACGAAAACGCGATCGCGGAAGAAAATAGTGAGGAACCGTTGGACGACTCGGTCAGCCATTGGATCAAAAGACTAAAGACCATAGACGAATTCCGCCATAAAGTCGAAATCCAGTTGACCAAGTACTCGAAACAACGTCTTGCCAAGGCTAACGCGAATAGGACCCTATCAGTAGGGATTGATATAGGAACAGAGGTGTTCTACCCGAACAAAAAATTGAGTAATAAGGCCGAAGGCTACTCCGCAAAGTTCGCTCATCGATTTGTGGGACCGGCCTTTGTCAAACGTAGGATAGGGCCTATGATTGTTGAATTAATAAAAAAGGATGGTACGAACGTAGGGAAATATTATTTAACTGATTTGAATATACCAAAACGAAGCTTACGTTCCCTGTTAGGATCGAAGACCGCCAACGACCAGCTAACAACGCAGCATCGACCATGGGGGACCGAGTCAAGGATCTTGAACAGGAAAAACTTGCCCTCTTGGCAAGAGTCAAAGAATTGGAAGACCAACTGGATCAACAGTCCGGGCGGCGTTCGTCCGATGAAAACCTGACCAGCGAGTCATCCAGCGCGGTCGAGCCCACTGAGTCCGACTCAGAGGACAGTTTCTTGGCTAGCCTCTGCGACAGGCCACTGATTGAGCTTCAGCCCACAATACAACAACCGGAAGTCAATCCGGAAGTCACTGATATCATTCAGGAAATACAGGACTTGCCATTGCCTGGGCTGACCAGACCAATTTATAGTCTGGTAACACCACGGGAACTACGTGAGGAGAACCAACGTCGTTTCCGGTCCAGACATCTTGACCGACCGGGAGCAAACGACGTCGCCGCGGGCGGAAGCTTGGAATTACCTGGAGCCACCCTCGCCCGTCGATCAAGATCAAACCATTGCCGTTAGCCGCAATGCCGAAGTTCAACACAGTACTTCAAGAACTCGGCGTGCCATCATTAACCAATGCCATGGGAGAAATGACACCACTGTATTTCGCCGACTGCCGTATCCTAAGCCAGAATCTGCTCAAGAAGATCGTCACCGTCAGGGCCGAGCATTTGGTCAAGGCATTAGAATCCAAGAAAGTCGATCAAGGGACCCAGACGTTTATTACGCACACTGGAAAACAATATTCTGCGGGGTGTGTTAACTGCAAGTCCAAACAGCATACGTTCAAAAATTGTCAACTCCCGTTTCGACCTGGATTTTGCAAAGTCTGTGGCGCTGAAGGATTCAACGAAGAAGACTGCATTTACCCGCATGGAGTCGAGCACGAGATGGCACTCGGACGATGCCCCGGATGCGCCAGGGATCTCACTCTGTACTGCCCAGAGTGTCCCGACTGTAACATACGCTACGAGGGGCTTGTGGACTGGTTGCGTCTAAATTATTCGACCTGGCCAGCGTGGATGATTCCAGCCGACCATCGCTACCTGGTCAACGAGGGAGAGAGTACCTTGACCAAGAGAACCAAGACCAAGTTCGACAATCCGGGAGACCGACCCAATCAGATCCGAGCTTTCCTCGTTAGAGAAAACGCTCTGTTGGCTGCGTCACAATCTAAGCCTGCCGTAGAACGAACGATCCATGTGTTGTCCGAAGAAAAACGCCGGCTCGCAGTTAAAGCTATCCAGACACCGTTAACCAATAAATCTCTGGATCAAATCTTCAGAGAACGACCGGAACTAAACGACGGGGAAGTCGTCACGGTCATCACGCCAACGGCCTACCAAAAATAACGGACCAATGGCAAACGTAGAACTACGTGGGAATCTCAAGATATCTTGCAAATCAATCTGAACCTTTATTTTGTGTCAACATTCCCTTAAGGAGAAAATGTTTCGTTTCGTTTACCTCACTCAAAGAACTCCTTAAGTAAGTTTTAAAGAGGAATTATTATTTCATTTCGCTTAGTACTGTCGGCGAGTTCCCTACGCAGTTCAAACATTGTTGATCTCACGGTATCTTTAATATTACTCCTAAGATGTTACTCTGAGTTCCTTATCACTCACTGGTATAATGTGTGCATTTTGTATTTTCATTAAATCTAATTATTTTGGAACGTTGTTGTGTTGTCTTGCCGTAGAAGTTGCAGAAATAATATCGCTCATAGGTCAATGAGCGAAGGTATTTGGGTTGATTATGGATTTACAGGTCACACGGTAGCCGTCATCTTGTCTCGTCGCGACGTCAAGGTTCGGAGGAGGAGGATTGTAACAGAAATATAGGATGGCTAAGCGTAGCCTCGACGTCGAGCGAGACGTACAGCAACAAAGTAGGTATAGGTATAGGTCTAATCACGCAGAGCGCGTGCGCGAGATCGATCGATTTCGGATCTCACGCCAAGCGGGCAGTGACACAGGAGTCGGGACTCACTCGACTCAGGCTCGTTGTTGTACGCGCACGCTCTCGACCATAAAATAGATTTCAAAACGATTAGCCACGTGCGAAACAAAACAGTTAAAAGAAGTAAACTAACTTATAAAGGAAAACGGAGAGGCACGGAGGATATCGTGTATAGAATAAGTGTACCATCGATCGTCGTTACCAACAAAGAATAAAATTGTAAGTAAGTCCATATTCGATCTATTACCATTATTTCTGCAGTTTCTTTGGGTCCCTCAAACTGAACCCCTAAACTCCGTATCGGTCAATGGATTCACCTTATAACATTTAAAGATTTATTGGTTTATTAAACCAATTGGCGCCCAACAAAGGTAACCACAATTTGAGCCCTAGCAGCCTCTGACCCCGGCCGCGCTAGGTGAAGACCTTCGAAGAACAAAAATTAAAATAAAGTCTAAATAAAGTAAGAAAAAATAAGGTCTATCGCAATATGCATCGAAAATTGAATAATTACGGTTTTTATGTGTATTTTAAAATTTTGTATTTTTTTTTGTGTCCCATCTGTACGAGATTTTGGCACACCCCACTTCCCCAGGATTGTTGATGATTGCCACGTTATAATAAATTTTTAGTCCAGGTATAAATATATATTTTTAAAAATTAATTTCACATTGCTTTCCCCTCTTTTTTTAAAGCGGAAGCCGAAATTTATTGACAATTTAATGTGTTTAAGCGATTTATTTAATTTACGAAAATAAAGTCAATTTCGTTGTTTATTCGCTCATAAAGCAAGGTTTGTTTTTATGTCGAAGCGTGTTTTCAAGATAAAAAGAGGAAGCAATGGGAAATTTTTAACTTCCACTTAAAAAAAAATAATTTTTTAATAACGTCCAATAAAAAAAAATGATTCAACAATTAATTTGATGTGATGTTGACACCCAGCAACCGCATTACAAGTTGTAATCGAAAAACGATAGATATAATGTACATCTCGAGGACAATACTTCGGACCGTTTCAAATTCACGCGGAGTAGTATATTCATCGTTTAAAGATGCATCACACATACATTCCCAATCAAAAGTTTAATTCGATCAAAATTTTAGTACGTCCCGACATGCCAAAAATCTGAAAAAAAATCAGCCGTACTATGTCAAGACTTTTGATTTGGCATAATAATAATAATGCCAAAAGTTGTTAACAAATTATGAGAAAAAGAAATTGTTTTAAAAAAATTTGACAACTTTCGATTTTTTCATTTTATATGAATTCCTTGATTTTTTAGAATTTATATGAATGTTTTCAGAATTTTCTAACATTTCAATTTTTGTTTTTTTTAAATTTTTTATTTTGGACAAATCGATGTAGAGTCACGAATTTCGGACATTATGTTTCCGTATCTCGATTATACAGTACACACAAAAAGTTTCGAGGCCATTGCGCCAACCATTCGGTAGTTATGGCCTTAAAAAAATTTCAAAAACTAAAAATTCAAATATGTTAGAAATAAAAAAAAATTCACGTGGTTTCTAGAAAATTAATGAATTCATTAAAAAAGCGAAAAAAAGGTTTACTGATTATTTTTTGAATGATTTTTTTCGAAATTTGTTAATAACTTTTTGACATTATTATTATGCAAAATAATTAATGTTGTTGGCACTATTAATACAGTTGATTTTTTTTTTTATTTTATACCGTTAGGAATTGATCAAATGTTCATTGAATCTCACTTTTGGCTGAAAATGTACGTGTGAAGCATCCTTAACCAGCTCTTATTCGTTTATTCTGCAGATCTTTCCGTGTTTTTGATTCTCTTCTCTCTTTTGCGAAGCAAAACTTATTGTTCAATAAGCTTTGCCTTCAATATCTCGTACGAAGTAGGGCATGTCCTGTTGCGTGAAAATAATTTCTTTTCCGGTGGATATACATTCGGCGAACATGCATGTAAAAAATACCAGGATAGTGTAGTTAGATCGTGATTAATACTTGGATGTACCATGGGCAGTTACATCCGAGGATAGTTAATATAAATATTTTGTCGAATCAATAAAAGAAGTAACATAATAAATGTTCCGAGTGGACATATGTAGGAGACGGAGGACATTCCGATGGAGATATAAACGTCTCCATTTGTTTCCTCAGTATGGAGGAATTAGATGGAACCAATAATTAAATTAAATTAAACTAAAGTAACCTAGCGTTTGGGCGCGAAGCGCCCGATCGCTAGTAAATAAATAAAAATAATATAAATAAATAAAAATAAAAATAATTTTTTAAAAATGTAAAAGAAATTAGGCTGTAGGAAAATCATTTAATAATAATAATACTGAATTATTTATTTATTTATTTTTTTAAGAGATCATGCAGTCAATCAGAAACAAAGGGTACAAATTGGAGCTCACATTAAACGAAGAGTGGCCTAACGAATTAATAGAAAACTCGGGAGAAGATCGAGAGTATTGGGAAAAAGGAGGATTGTGGATACCGCCTGAATGGAAGAAATTAAGAGAAGAAATGCTCGCGTTCTGGTTGATGGCAATATATTTGAGTAAGGGATATGTAGAATTAGGAGGTCATAAGTATCAACGATGGGGTCAAATAGTTTTACCCCAGGGACAAGATCCAGAATTATTGTTATTTAAGATAAACGAGGGAGCAAAGGAATTACCGGACGAAGGAAATGTACCCGTTCATCAATTAAAATGGGACTGACGTTACCCACTCAGGATAGTAGAAAAAGAAACGGGTTACTTAATTATCGACGATATGATCGTCGAGGCGAGCGCGAAATTATCGACACAGAAAAGAGAGAGAGAGAGAAAGAAAGAGAGAGAGGACGGAGAGGTATACGCGTCGTTGGACGCACTTCTGAGAAAGAGATAAGGGGACGGCCAGATCGAGCCGGAGTCACTCTGTAGAGAGCGAATCGCAGCTATATTTTAAAATATAAAATGGAGTGGCCTCGCCACTGTTTACTTAATTAAATAGAAATAAATTAACTAAGTAATTCATTTATCATAAATAAAAAAAAAAAAAGAGAGAAAAAATATATATATAATAGTAATAAATCAAGTGGGTCCAGCCACTGTTAACAGTAAAATAAATAAAGGACCAGAAAGGAATTGGAGGGAAAAAAAAATAAAAGGGAAACAGAATTTTCATACAATTTGTTTATTATAATGAATGCATTAAGCATTCATCATAAAATTTTATACATTTAAAGAAAAAGAAAAACAATATTCTTTAAATTTTGTTTTTAATTAAAATCGATGTCGGGAGTCCTCCTCCCATCGCACACACAATCCTCGAGGAACTCCCAACATTCCTCACACGATGGGGGAGGGGTCCACTCGTGTGGGCGAATGATGCGGGCGAACCGGGGTCCTCCCATGGGAGCCTCTCCACGGAATAAATCCAGGTGATCCACGGACCTAGTACGCGGATCACAGCGCGGTGGAAAATCGAGCGGATCTGTTGGCACATGTTGCTAGAATAGAAAGAGAAAAAAAGAAAATATAATAAATTAATAATAATTATAGATCGATATATATATATATATTGAAACGTTTCGATATTCCGGGCTAGCCGAAATATCGAACTCACGATTTTTTAGATCGTCTTCTTCCGAGTGGAAGGTAAGAGTTCGGTACTGGACCGGCTGGATAAGGTGTGGAGGAGGTTTAATTTTGGTGGATTTCTTCAGTCTTGCAATCCGGGGACCATGGATCGACCCGGCGTTCAAGGCTAAATACTCTCCTAGAACACAAAAATGCTTCTTAATCCTTTATCCATGAGCTACGGGGAGGCCGGGAGACTTGTCTAGTGTAAACGGTCGAGGTACACCGTTCCCACAGTCTGCGAACAGAAGGTGTCAACCAGACAAGACATCCCGTAGAAGCCACTGTATCTCGGGTTGCAATAACCAAAGACAGTGCTCAATGCTTCTGAATTACTTCAGAAGCATGAAAATAATAAAATTGCGCCGTGCTCTTCAACCGCACGGCGACTTGTAGGAAATGGTTCGGTATCGGGAGTGGGATAGGAACCTCGAGGAGAGGATAGGCAGAGCCTTTATGGCCATCCCGGGGCCGTCTCGCTTGCGAGAAGCGGACGCCAGCCGGCCATCTAGCGGCAAAGTGCCAGACTCTGCAAGGGGGGGGGGGGTCTGTCCCGTTACATAGCCCCCCCAAAGAGTGTGATCTCGAAACGCCTTCTAGAGCGTTTCTCGAAGAGCACTCTTTGTAAGAGTAGGAACGGGGGGAAAGCCACACCAGTATCGCCGGTCCCTGTTCGGGCGCCAATGAAACGTTTCGATATTCTGGGCTAGCCGAAATATCGAACTCACGATTTTTTAGATCGTCTTCTTCCGAGTGGAAGGTAAGAGTTCGGTACTGGACCGGCTGGATAAGGTGTGGAGGAGGTTTAATTTTGGTGGATTTCTTCAGTCTTGCAATCCGGGGACCATGGAACGACCCGGCGTTCAAGGCTAAATGCTCTCCTAGAACACAAAAATGCTTCTTAATCCTTTATCCCTGAGCTACGGGGAGGCCGGGAGACTTGTCTAGTGTAAACGGTCGAGGTACACCGTTCCCACAGTCTGCGAACAGAAGGTGTCAACCAGACAAGACATCCCGTAGAAGCCACTGTATCTCAGGTTGCAATAACCAAAGACAGTGCTCAATGCTTCTGAATTACTTCAGAAGCATGAAAACAATAAAATTGCGCCGTGCTCTTCAACCGCGCGGCGACTTGTAGGAAATGGTTCGGTATCGGGAGTGGGATAGGAACCTCGAGGAGAGGATAGGTAGAGTCTTTATGGCCATCCCGGGGCAGTCTCGCTTGTGAGAAGCGGACGCCAGCCGGCCATCTAGCGGCAAAGTGCCAGACTTTGCCAGGGGGGGGTCTGTCCCGTTACAATATATATAAATTTAAAAAAACAAAAAAAAAATCAAAAAAAAAATCGAAAATAAAAAAAAAGAAGAGAATAATAGCAGTGATAAACAAGAAAAATAAGAAATACTCACAGATTTTTTTTCGGATGAAGGGTTTTGAGGAGCAAGTTTCGTGGTGCTGTCTCTGCTGAGAGTTGTCAGGCGAATGAAGAGACTGCTCGAGCACTTGTCGCTCAGGGGTCTTGGTATGCCGAAACAGTCATTTAGATTTGGCTATCGCAGAGTTCAGGTGGCAGTCTATACACAAGGGAGCCTCGCTTTCATAAAGAACACACACACACAAAACAGTAATAATGAGTGAACAAAGGAAAAATATGTACAGCGAGTTGACCCAAAAATTTAATTTTTGAGCACTGTCTCTACCGAGACCGAGCGTTGTTCGTCGAAGCAACCCTCGTTTTGGGGGGGGAGGTGTTACGTCCGGTGAATTTTACCGAAAATTCACTGACGCAACCGGCTAAAATCCACAAAAATTGGTAATGTGATAACAGTCAGAAAAGTCATAGAAAATCCATAGAAAATTTATAAAACACAAGTAATCATTGATAATGGATTACGTGTTCATTAATTATGCGTCAGCCAACACTGAATGATTCGATTCAGTGATTGGCATAGCAACAGTTGGTTAACTAAAAAAATATCGCAAGGTGTATATTCGGGTTGCTGGATAGGTATCATCGGCAGCGAGCATACCTTAGGCTACCTGAAGATCTCATTGTTTTAATTGAGACCGGAAAGGGCAACCCGAATCTTTAGCTATATGCGTCGGGAGACGGAGCCTTATCGCTCCAACACATACCGCGGAGCGACGCACATACGCACACAACGGTGCAGCCAGAGAATCCGTGTGACTGTCTCTAGGCGATTGATTGGCAAAATCACCGTCAGCGCTAACGAGTGCAGCACCTCTCAGGGCATCATTATTCAAAATATTATTTAAAATATGTTTAAATGTTGTTAATAAAAACAACATCAAAATATACCAAACGTGGACATTTTGCCAGAAAATAATGAATTAATCAATTATCTAATAGAATCACGAATGAAACGAGGTTTGGGTCAAATCGTTAATATAAAGTTGTCATAAACATTTACGACTTACTATTATCTATTATTATTATCATCAGGGAAATTAATTAACACCTTAAAATCATATTTTACTATCCTTAGAATAGTCAAATAAAATAGTCAAAAGCAGGGAATTAATTATTATCATCAGAGAAAGATATTTAGAGACATTAAAAAATTATCCGTTGAGAAACCAGGAATTTATAGATAATATTTATAACAATTTCATAAATCAGGATTATAACTTTGGATAGGAGAATCGTAGAAACTTCGCTCAAATTTGTAAATTCTTATTATTTAAATCAAAGATTGTCAAAATAATTTGTTTATCCGGAAAATCCTTGTAAAAACCAGAATTTTAAAGTTATTAAAATAAGGTGCGGAAGACGCTAAAACCGATCGATATTGACCGAAGACCGGGGGCGGCTGATGCAACGGACAGCTTGGTGACGCGGGTGCCCCTCGATCAAAACAATAAAAGAGGCACCTCCAAGGGCGGAAGGACAGTCTTGCGGGCGACATACCTCACCCTCTTCGCGACAGTCGTCAGTCGTCTCTTGCGGACCGGAAGTATAGTCTTTTGCGGGCGGGAAATTTCGACACATACATCTACAGTCATAAACCGCGGAAAATTAACTATTGTCCAGAAGTCTTTGACTTCTCACGGAATATTGTACCAACATTAAAATTTGAAATATTGGAGTTAATAATCGAATAAATATCCTGAATTATCATCGGATAAATAAATTGAAGTTCAACGAAAAGTTATTTTATCACCTGCATATTTCGGCATCACCATTTATTCGGCTTTCTCAACATTCATCCATTATCTTCGAAATTCGCTGATCGATTTAATCAACTTTCCCTGAAAGAAGGAAGGAAGGAAGGAAGGAAGGAGGAATTCGGAATTTGGAATCAACATCTTTTATCCATTTTCAATCGTTTCATTCATAGGAGTCATTCATTGACAATCACCGTAAGTCATTGAATCATTTAAATTCAAATCATTTATTTTATTTCAACGATCGTCTTTGAATAATTTATTCCATTAACCAATAACTAATTATCTTGAACATTTGAGGAACTTATTGAAGTATTTAATCCAATTCATTTTATTTCATTGGTCATTTTTGAAATTTTATTCTTTTGTTAACTCATCGGATGTTAATTAACTATCTTGAATCATTCTGAATAAATAATCAGAGTTCGATAAATCATAATTTGAATTTATAAGTCGAGATCTTCGATCTTTCCTCGAGAGACCCAGGGTATAGAGCGTTTGGTGATAACGCTGGCCTTCAGTCGGTGGCGGACAGCACTGCGCGACCGTGAGGGATCTAATTACATAGCCTTGCTACGGTGTGTCAGGGTCGAGTGAGGAATCATAATATTTTGAACGTGATACACACGTTATAAGATCATCGAGCTATATTCGTTTCGACATGCAGACTCAGCCCATCCCTGAATAAATTTCCAAAAGGTTAGATTCAAAAGGGGCACTGTTCTGATAAAGCGTCACATGCGATAATCGTGTAATAGGGAGAGAAATCTCCTTGACCGTAGATGCAGGAAAATGCTGATCACGACGTAACACGGGATTGAAATACTAACGGAAAACACCGAAGGCTTATGTAGACCGCTCCCATTTTGTGGATTCCAGCGTGAGAACCCAGGGGATTGTTCGACTCAAACTCATCATAATACAAGTACAACGGTACTACAAACTTGTCTCTGAGAAATTGCTCCTTTTTAGTAACCCATAAAGGGCTGTGAGCAACATCTTCTATATAATCATTAGGGTTCTGCTGATTCAAGTAGGTTTGTGCAATTTCAAAAATATTCGGCAAACTGAAAATTGTTTCGAAAAGTTTGCGTAAAGGTACAAATGACAAACTAATTTCAACGGGAACTCTAACAATTCTACCGTCGATCATTTTTTCATCAACTCTTTGCCGAACAAAAATCTTTTCTGGAGGAATCAACAATCCCGCATCTTTCATTGACTGGGTTCGTTTATATTCGCTGTTATTATCTAAAAACGGTTTTTCCATAAAATGTATAATATTCTCTAGGTTCTCACGCGTGTCTTCATTCGCAGTTACATCAGTTTCTAAGATGATTCCGATATTACAGAGTAGCTGTCCAGTACTATCAACGATATCTTGTATAGCCGTACGAGAAAGACTCTTGTTCGAATATAATTTAGACAAATAACTCTGCTTTAGTTTTGTCAAAATATTATCTAAATCACGTATTTGTTGCATTGGTTCATTGTGTTGTTCTTCAATATGATCTTCGTTTAATTCAATATCGTCTAAAGCGTATTCTACCTCTCGCGGTCCAGCCGTAATATTCGATTCATTTAGTGGTAGTGGGAAATCGTTATCCTGCATCACATCGATATCGATCGAATGGTACTGTTCGCCGTACGGTCGTATTATGGGAGCGGATATATCATTTTGTACGTCTATGTGGTCCTTCCTAATATGTCGTTTAAAAGAATCAAATCGTTGAAACGTTCTTCCGCAGTGTGCCTGGCCACAAACGTAATTTTCCGCGTCAAGATGGTAAAGTTGTATATGCAAAAACAATTGTTTTGCGGTAACATATGAATCTTTGCAATAGACGTTTAACGCTTTAAATGCACATGAATACATTGCCGAACTGTATTGACTTACGAATAATAAAAATGTATACTCGTACGGGTCTACGAAACTTCTACCCACCGAGTCGCCAGTCGGGGAACAAATAATTCGCGTACGCAAATCTACGTTCGATGGGTCCTATCGGTTTTTACATTCGAAATAGTACTGCACAAGGTATCCTTTACTGTGAATAACAAGTAATTTATAATCAGAGTTATTCTCGTTATATTTTTCTCATTATATTTGCAATCCCAACGCGGTTCATTTTTGTCTCGCAGTAATCTTTGTCTTACTAAAGTGAGTAGACAATCGTTTCGTTTCTTGCAGTCGCCGTCTTATGTCGCCGACTTATGTCTGCGATTCTTGTACTATGTCGATAGTGCTCAGATTAATATTGAAATTGATCCACTATAACGTAAGCCCTTCTACACTAATAATATATATTAAGTTAACACCAGGGTCAATATCATGACTTAAGTGAGCAACATAAATAAAAAAATATCTTCTCGTAATAAAAGTTTCCGATCCTAATGCGACATCAACAATAGCATAAGTACACAATATAAACTTTTAAATAGTAGCCAGTCTTTAACACGGTATCAGTCTTAGTTCCGTTGGACCCAATGTACGTATTTATCTTTTCGTAAAAAATTATAGGAATCATTGGCACATTCTTTGTGGCAAAGGCATTTAAAAAAAACTAAACTTGAATAAAACGTTATCATAAAACGGTACGAACTACGAACCTGTGATACGATTTTTCCACGTTTGAGATTCGATATGTCCATCGAAATATCAATGTTATTGGAGAGACCACATAAGCTATGTACCCAGAACACTTACAACCTAAAAATACTATAAATAAAATGCCCTTTGTCGCGTCGAAAATCATTTTAAAAAATGTAGTTCTTAGAGTTATTTTCAATCTCTTTACCGCTATGTTACGAAATGATCGGTTTCACTCGCGACAACTTTCTCGCTCTATCAAATCGAGGTCTAACCGTCAATGATGAAGAGTACGTTTTCAAGTTAAAGTTCGCTGATAAGTGCCGTAACGCCGCATGAGACGTTTTTCACATTTGTCGGTATCTGATAGAAGTGCTTTTGGAGGAATATCCATACGTTGCGAGACTCTGGCGGAAAGCATAAGTTCATCGTATAGAAGACTTTGAAGCAAGTATCAACTGCTGCCAGTGTGTTATCCAACTTGTAGGTGATATTTTCGAAGAAAACATAGGAGTCTGTAATTTCAGACAATGATTAGTATCGTGGCAAAGTACAACAAACAGCTATCAAGTATTCCTACACTTCAACAGCGCGTACTTTAGCATGGATAACGAAACTTTCTTGCGCCTCGGCAATCGTGGGTTTCCAATGTTTCTTCTGTGGTTCTCGTATTATTGCAGGAGGCAGTAGTGCAGGCAATAAATGCATCACAAGAGCATCTTTGGTAGTTGTAAAATGAACCATGAGAATTGGAATGATCACTATACAGAAAATCGTTATTAAACGCATATGAGGCATTCCATCCGGTTTCGAACGGTCAAAAAGTTGTCCACTCCCAAAAAAATTTAAATTTTGTTAAATTATGTAATTATATAAAAAGGATTTATGTACATTTTTTCAGAATTTTTGGATCGCTTTGTTTTGAGTTTTTCGAAATTTCAAAATTTTCTAAAGATCGTTATATCTTGAAAGGATTCAATTACACAGAACAATGTTTCAGACAAAAAAGTTGCAGTTTTAGATGAACTTTGAAAAAACATTCTTTTTTGAATTTTTCGACTTGAAAAAATTACCATTCTTATCAAAAATATTCGAAAATAATTTTTTTCGGTCGGTATGTCACTTTTAATTTATCTCAAAAAAATCCAGAAAATACTTTTAAGTGTGTACAGTAGACACATATTTTTTTTAGATGGCTTGATTACTTGTTCCGAAGCTATGCTCCGTTTTATTATTATCGTTTTTTTAATAAGAATAAATTATTATGGAAAATTATAGATAGAAACGTTTATTTCGTGTTCTGAGGCCGGAGCCCCCTAAGAACACCGTGCCAGTACAAAATAAGCAACACAATAAAAACAAGAAAATAATAACAAAGAAGCAAAATAATAATAGAATAGAGTAATACTAGAACAGAATAATAATAGTAATAATGGAATAGAAATAATAATATCATAAACAATGATAGAGAAAAAACAACAGAAAATAATGATAATAATAATAATAATAATAATAGAATAGAAAAGAAACAATAATAATAGAATACAACAACAACGCAAAAAGGCAAAGATACAAAGAAAGCTTAACCCATCCCCTCAAGCAACAGGGCCATACAGGCCCGCTTAAACAGCCCGACAGAGCCAAGCCGCCTGATCTCCGGCGGAATAGAATTCCACAACCGAGCAGCGAAGGCCACGAAGGACCTCCGCAACCCCTCAGTCCGGCAAAAAGGCACCACGCAGTCGATACTGAGCGCTGGTCTCCGCAGGCTCCGATCAAGGACGCGAACCGGCAGACCAATCCTCTCAAACAGATAGCCCGGCCGGCCGTCCGCACGCACCGCAAACACAAACGAAGCAAGAAGAAGCTTCCGACGGTCGACGATCCTGAGCCACCCCAGGCGAGCCAAGTAAGGCGTGATGTGCTCGTCCCGCCTTGCTCCAACCACAAACCTCACACCACGATTGAGGCTCCTCTGAAGCACTGACTCAAGCTCCAACGGAAGGTCCGTCAGCAGCAGGCAACAGTAATCGAGATGCGGAAAAACCAAGGAGGTGACCAAGGCCCTCCGCACCGACGCCGGCAACCGGCTGCGGCATAGCTTAAGCTGGTAGACGACCGAGTGAACCTTCCTCGCCACGCGATGAACGTACTCCCGCCATACCAAAGACCGATGCAGCCGAACTCCAAGGCACGTCACCGACTCCGAGAAGGGCACGACGTCCCCACCCACGAGAACAGGCGGCCCGTCCTGCTCAAGCAGCCGGCCCACAATCCTCGCCGACCCAAAGACCATCGCCCTCGTCTTCCCAGGGTTGAGACGCAAACCGCAGGACGCACTCCACCGGCCAACAGCAGCAATGGCGACATTCAAACGGCTGATGCACTCCGGCAGCTGAAACGGGAAACACCGGCAGTAGATTTGCAGGTCGTCCGCGTAAAAGCTGTAGCTACAGTCCGGCACGACGTCCCCGAGACCCTGAACGAACACAGAAAACAGCAAGGGCCCAAGGACTGAGCCCTGAGGGACCCCCGAGCGGAGGGCCCCCCAACCAGAGCAAGCCCCCTCCCGCCCCCGCACAGCCTGAGAACGCCCGCCCAGGTAGCTCCCGAACCAAGCCACAGCAGACGGCGCAAAATTCAGCCTCACGAGCTTTCCCAGCAGGATACCATGGTCCACACAGTCGAACGCCTTGGAGAAGTCAAAAAAGACTATTGGCATCACGAGTCGCTGATCCATGGCCTCACGCGCGTCCTCCACAACCCGCAGCAACGCAGACTGAGTGCTGTGCGACGCCCTGAACGCCGACTAGAAGGGATCAAACAGGCTCCAGCGTTCCATATGCCGCACCACCTGATCCGCCACGAGACGCTCCAGGATCTTCGACAGGCAGCACAGCAACGAAATGGGCCGATAGTCCGCTGCCCCCACAGGAGACTTCACCTTCGGAACCGGACACACAAGCGCCCGCTTCCACCGCTCTGGAAAGACCGAATTAACGAGCGAGAAATTGTACAAATGCAGCAACTTCCCACCGATTACCGGAAGCGCCGCACGAACCATACGCATCGACAGGCCATCAACCCCCGCAGTGTTAGCGGAAGGCCGCCGCAGCACCTTACGGAGAGCAGCCGCCTCAACCGGAGCAAAGGCAAACTCCGAGCCGGGAAGAAAAGGCCCCACAGGAACCTCCACACCATCACACAGCGCGCCGCCCGAACCAGCCGATAAGAAGTGTGCGTTGAGCTCTTCCAAGGAGACGACAGGTCCTCCGCCACTTTCCTGCCCGGCAGAACCCCAAGCTGTCGCACCAGGCCCCATACATCCGCTGACTCCTCAGCAGCCGAGAACGCAGCCACGTAGAACGCATCCCTCGCCGCCCGCAGATCCCTCTTCAGCTCGTCCCGACACTGCCTGAAGGCCATCTCCAAGCGCTGAGTTCCGACCTTGCGGAACGCCCGACGAAGCCGATCCCGCCACCTCATACGCTCAAGCAGCTCCCCCGTAAGCCACGGCGCCACCCGACGCCTCAGAGTGACCCTCTCCTCAACCGGAGCAAAGGCAAACTCCTCAACCGGAGCAAAGGCAAACTCCGAGCCGGGAAGAAAAGGCCCCACAGGAACCTCCACACCATCACACAGCGCGCCGCCCGAACCAGCCGATAAGAAGTGTGCGTTGAGCTCTTCCAAGGAGACGACAGGTCCTCCGCCACTTTCCTGCCCGGCAGAACCCCAAGCTGTCGCACCAGGCCCCATACATCCGCTGACTCCTCAGCAGCCGAGAACGCAGCCACGTAGAACGCATCCCTCGCCGCCCGCAGATCCCTCTTCAGCTCGTCCCGACACTGCCTGAAGGCCATCTCCAAGCGCTGAGTTCCGACCTTGCGGAACGCCCGACGAAGCCGATCCCGCCACCTCATACGCTCAAGCAGCTCCCCCGTAAGCCACGGCGCCACCCGACGCCTCAGAGTGACCCTCTCCTCCGGCGCATGCACATCCAAGACCCGCGTAACAGCCTCGCTCAGCAACCGAACCTTGTCATCCACCGAGACAGACTCGTAAAAAGGCCGCCAATCCTGCCCAGCCAAATCACGACGGAACGCTGCAACCCCCCTAAACTGCATACTCCCCTAACTGTTCTCTCACATTTTTAGGTAAGAAACATTTTAAAAAAAGTAAAAACATTCATCATCTCAAAAAATGGTCATCAAAATAATCACTTAAAATAAAAATCGGAAAAAAGTGAAATCATATGAGCCAAGGTAGGGGTATACAAATGGTATACATACTAAGTATGAAGTATATGAACTGAAGACTATGCAGACAATAGTGATGAAAAAATACGAAAATAAAAACAAAAAGTTTTATCATATTTATCAATCGAACAATAGTACACGGAGCCGGCATACAAAAACTTGGCGTGCCAGTTTTTTTGACAATAGCTGTCGTACATGGTTCATTAAAATAATCGAGGGAGAGGGGAGGAGGATGCACCCGTAGGTTTCGTTTCATTCGCCACTTCCTCAACTGCTACTTGATTCATGGTCTAGTTTTAATCACATGCATCTAATATTGATGCCTGCGTTGAGGTCTCAGGAAAGAAAGAAATTATATTAATGGCCTAATTCAACAAGAGCGTATGATATATGAAAGTGCTAACCTTATAGGGGAGAGCGGGGCAAAATGGCACACCGGAGCAAAACGGGATTATGAGGCAAAACGCAATTTTACAATAACTTTTGAATGGTGGCGGTGATGGTGAGTGTAGCAAAACGGGGTTGAAAATCCGGATGTATCGTTGCGACAAAATGGGGCATCCAAAAATTATTGGAAAATTGAGTTTTGCCCTCATTGTCCCGCTTTGCCAAGGTGTGCCATTTTGCCCGGCTCTCCCCTGCGCCTTTCTGGCCTTAGACCATCGATATTAGTCGACCAAAGTGCATCCTTGTAGATTGAAAACAGATATAGGCCTTGTGCCGTAATGTAATGTTATTGTAGTAGTGAACTACTAGTGCACCTCATAAAGAAAATTATAAAATGTGAAAAGGCTTAATGATGGTAAATAAGATTTCGCTATGGCTGATTTCCGAAGGGCCAATAGAAATAAAGCAAGCTATCAGTCCCTCATAGCGAATCTAGTAATCTGTGATAGTATTGTTCACCGAGAGTCCCACACACGCACGTACTGCCATAAAGATGGGAGCTATACTCGGATTGCATCATGAGAGGATTAATTTTGCACTGGCGCACAATGTCGTATTTTGTAAAGTAAGAGACTCGGTGTTCCGCCTGTTCCCTCGATTATTTTCCCTCGATTAAAACTGGCGTGCCAGTTTGTTTTTTTTCAATAGCTGCCGTACATGGTTCATTCAAATAATCAAGGGAGAGGCAAAGTAACTGCAATATTGCAGTAACTGTAATTGTGAAAAAAACTGGCACGCCAAGTTTTTTTTTGTCAAGATTTTTTGCATCTTGTTTTTTTTTTAGATTGTTTTGATAAACATATTTTTTGAAGAATTTTTTGCATGTACTACTGCTTGGCTACTTTGATTTGATTTTTTCGATTTATTTTTTTTTGAGATTTCGATACACATATTTTTTTAAAATTACTTTGATGAACGTCTTTTTGGAAGAATTTTTTTGTTAAGAGACTGTTTTGATAAACATCTGTTTTGGCAGATTTTTTATTTTTGAGAGGTTTTTTTGATAAACATTTTCTGAACGAGAATATAATTTTTAAGTACTTGGCGTAGCTTTTTAATTTTTTTCAAAAAAGTATTTTTTGCTTTCATTTCACCTATTTTTGACATCCAGTCATGTAGTTTTGTTGATTATTACCAACATACAGTGAATAAACAGAATCATCATCCTGTAAAATATATTCGTGTAACATTTTATGCTGACGAAAGGTACCTTCGACATCTTGAGTACCTGCTCTTGATGCTCTGGTTCTTCGAAGGCAACTGCGTTAGGACCAGGAGGTGGTTTTCATAATGCTGCTGAAATGCATAATGTAGCTGAAAAAAAACTTATCTCTCTCGCATGATGGATAAAGACATCTTTTGGTGCTGATGCAGTGCCTCTGAAGTTCTAGAGCATCGATGGCATCTGTATGTGGAGCTGGCGATGCCTTTCACCACTATATGTAAAAATGATATATATAATATATTATAAATTTTCACTGCGAGTCTTTAATTATGCATCGACAGGGGAAAATGTCTCAAATAGAATGCCAGCTCTGTCAGGAAAAGATTTATTCCTCGGTTTGGGTATATGTAAATAAGTGCACATTTTTCTGACGGACCATAGATTCCATTTAAAAAAAGTTGAACCATCTTCCTGACAAATATATTTAAGCAAAAATAAAACGAAACTTGAAAGATAGGTTAGTTATAAAAAGATCGAGGAAAAATTAACATTACACGTTCAACACAGAATTAAAAGAATATGTAAAGAATTAACAATTATGAATAAAAAGAAAATACTAGGTATGTTTAAAAGACATTTTATTTTTGTTTACACGAATTACTCCTGTATCTACATAATAATAAACGTCGAGATGCTACCGCGTTTCATGTTACACAAATAATCACTGCTTAATCGCTTAATTACACGAATCACTGCTTAATCGCTTAATTTCACAAATCACGGCTTTTCACTTAATTACACGAATCACTGTTTCAATCGCTTACAGAAAAACAATTTTTCAACAAAAAGTTTCCTGTCAGGCAATATCCGACTACTTCAGAGGCGCGATAGAATCCTGAACGCAGCACAGCAGTCGAAAGACGAGCCAGCTGATATGGCGAACGCATGCGCAGTAAACGCGAGGCGCATGCGCAATAGACGCGAGGACTCACATCACATCACATCACAGGACACTTTTATAATATTTTCGGACCTCGAGAGGTACACTGCTGTTCATGAATGCCTGGTTTTTCTGATTTTTTATCTTCCTGGATATCTTGCTCTATGTCTTCATGGGGTCGAAGATACCAAGGAAGATATCCAGGAAGACCTCCCGGAAGCCATCCGGGAAGACATCCGGGAAGACATCCGGGAAGACATCCGGGAAGACATCCGGGAAGACATCCGGGAAGACATCTGGGAAGACATCCGGGAAGACATCCAGGAAGACGCAAGGAAATCCAGGCATTCATGAACAGCAGTGTACCCGATGCCCATATCTCGGCATCTACCGCAAAGTTATAATCGGAACAGGGCGCGTTGAAAAGCTTGTGTCCTATATATATAAAAAAGTGTTGTCCGAATTCCGATCTGCTGCTTCATTTCCGAGAAAATCGAGAAGCAAGAATCCACGTCCGGCATTTTGGAGTATATATACTTGGTAGCGTCTCGTCAACTCGCTTAAAAAAAATATTTTTTTAAGTACTTGGCGTCGAGACACTACCTCGTCTCTTGATGTTCCATATTTGTCTTTTCGTGCACGGCATTTCATGATACAGCACATTGTAATCGATAGAGACCTAGCAGAAAAAATGTTAAGTATCCTAATAAAAATACATGATAATAATACATTACATTATCGCGTTTTATTCTTACTAATGTGTATCCTAATGGCAGTTTGAAGAGAGGCCAATGTTTGATAATATCTGTTATCGAGAGATTTGTCGCGGTAGTCAATTGGCGCATACGGTTCGGTGCTGTTAGCTGCCACAACTCTAATACTTTGGTCCACGGCTGCGAGTAACTTTGAAGCCATACTTTATGCTCCGTCAACTCTTCCTCAGGTAGTACTACAATATGTTGCTAATAAAATCTTACCCCTTTACCAACCAGCTAACAATTGGATTGCTGATATTTTACGACTACAAGTTCAAATACACTTACGATGGTCAATTTTGCGGTCATTCGGGGCCTGAGAAGTAGAGACTGCGGTTACATCTGTCTCGCGGAGATCATTCAGTCTCTCAGCTGTTTTTCGATTTCTCCGTTTATATGGCAATTTGCCCTTCGATATTTTTTTATTTTTACCTTCAGTATACGGGACGATGTAATAAGTTTCCTGTAGTGGTTGTAAATATATAGGACTTGTAAATAAATAAGACCGTACAAAGATTTAAAAAACTGCAGATGCGACAAGAACTCTAAAAATATGCAATGCTCATACCGCACACTCTTTTGGGAATAGCTCAACGATTAACTTAGATACGATTTCAAAGTGAGAGTTGTTAGTTTTAGCTCCATAATCTTTAAGAAGTTTACGATCGAGAAGCGTGGTTAATGCATCACGTGCAGTCTTATCGAGCTTCCCATCTTTCTCAAAACGACGTAGAACATGTTGACCACCGTGTGACGAGGATAAAAATGTGTACAAGTCCTATAAAAAAGTTTAACACAGAAAAAATAGAAATGCTATTCAATACATGAACATTTAGATGGAAAATTTTATGGAATTATTCAATATGTCAAATTCACCAGTCTACCGATCTCAATAATCATTGTTATTTACTAGGACTGTTTACGAAGCAACATAAATATAATGGATATTAATTACAAAGAGACTGTTAAACAGAGCGTATGATGAAAATTGGTCAAATTTTATATACCTGAATCTAGCGTACGAATGTAATAACAAAAAAAATGCACCTGTTTCGTTTTTAGAGGATGAGTGTCCGATTGCATATACATTTGCGACTTCGTAGTTTTCGTTGCCACATTAGCAAGCTGGGACGCGGTTTTTGGTGAGTTTGGAGACGTATTCTCGTCGTACGTTTGTTCGCGTTTACGTTTTTTAGATTTTGAAGCAACAATTCTCTGATCTTTCCCCTCGTCACCGCGAGAATTATTCATGCTTTCCTCAACTTCATGGTTTGCGACTGTACTAATTTTTATTTCTGGTTCAATATCAGCAACAACGATGCTCGATCCCTCTGTCTGGCTAATGACCCCTTGTTCGCTAATCATTATCTGTGAGCTGCTTGTTTCCAATGGAGGGATACTGGCAATGCAATCGATTCACATATCGCCAACACTGTCGAAGCCTAAGAGGTTTAGTCCATCGATCCCGTAAAAAGCGTTCTGACGTTGCAACTGATAATCGTCAGGATTAAAAGACTCCGGTAGTTTTATAAGACCTCCGACAGTTTTATTTTTTTCGTTGACGGGTTCCTGTAATTTCATGAATACAGTGTCGACTTTCGAACTTCTATCGAACAGTGTCGACTTTCGACATACAGTGTCGACTTTCGACTTTCTCTCAAGATATTTAAAGCGTTGATATTAGACCACGGTCCACCTCACTCACACTCCCAGATAGACAAACGTGGCGTACGAATGTTCTGTGACGACAAACAGTCGGCAAGAGTGCGGAATGCAAAGCCACGTTGAGAATTAAATAACGTGGAATGTACTACCGCATAAAGCTGTATAGTGGCGGCATGTTGAGGCAAGCTCATCGTGACGGCACAGTAATGTCGTAAATGCAGCACATGTGAAAGCCATGCTTGAGGAAATATCGATAAAAGTTTCGAAGCCCCGGTGACGGCAAAACAACTGCTGGAGGTGTCGTGACGAAAAGAAAATATCGCTCGGGAGGGTGACGGCACAGAGACAGCATAGCGGTCGCTTGCGCTGCAGTCACATGCTTCTAAGATTGCTCATCGTGGTAACGAAACACTGCCAACAGAATTACGGAAGGCGGTGGCGTTACTCTCGTGAAAATTTCAGAAAGCGGTGGCAGCACAAATGGTAAAGAAAACGCGAACGTCCTGGCAGCACGTTAGGAGTGAATAAACGTAGTTATTACAAGACTTTCTGACGACATGTTTGAAGCAAAGTTAGAGAATTTCATGACGACACGGTAGCGGGTAGAATGCTACACGCGGTGTTGCCATTTTTTAAACTCATTGTTTCTAGTGATTCCAAAACACCACGAAGAATAAAAATTGTTCATAAATCGATGATACGAGGAATTTTACAGTCGCAGGTAAGTGCATATGGAATGATTTATTATTTCACACATTACATGCTTATTTCTGTTTACAGCTCATATACAACTATTACACAAAAAGAGAATTAAAACCGGAACAAAGATGAGTAAAATTATTGTACAGGAAAAAAATGTTAGATAGTTTGTTTTTTATTAATTTTTTTCACTTCATAAAGGAAGACTCCGAGGTGAAAATTGTCAACGAGGCTCATTATGTATGGCGCGGGTGATTGGCGGGTATTTCTGGAGCGCATTTCACAAACGAATGATAATTTTTGTTGTTTTTTTGATGACAAGCTAATTTAAAAAAACAACAAAAATGAAAAATGAATGATCGATCGTTTGATTTGGAGCTGCTGATACTTGAGGCGTTTGGAACCCCGTGAAGTGGCGGAAATCGTCCTCCGACCGGTCGTACTTCTCTTTCGGTACCTCTTACAGACGTTGATGAAAAAACTATCAATCGAAGAGATACAAAAATCGGGGACGGAATGTAGGAAGAGAAATGACGAGAAAATGAATTCGAACGAGGAAATCGAATGGTGTCGTAGCTCGTTGACGATAAACGGATCAGAGCCTCTGGAGAAAAATGTCCGGTCGTCTTCGAGTTTTTCAGAATTGTCCGAAATTTCGGGAGATTTCGGGAGAGCCGCTGATGCTTGAAGCGCTAGGAACCCGGCGAACTGGTGTACTTCGTCCGGCGACCGGTCGTACTTCTCAGCATCGCGTACAGTCCTGATGTCTTCAAGCGAGTTATGTGCCTGAATTTACCCTTGTTGAAGAACCCCGTCGAGGCACTGTCGGACAGTGCGATGCGGGGCGCTGTCGTGCCGAGAACCTCGATTATGTGGGAAAAGTGAGCGACGCAAGGGTGTTTCTACAACTTCGGTCCCGGGTTGAAATTTCGACCTGTACTAATTAAAAAAATACAATCCGTGATAAGTAATAATGCATTTTTTCGTCATTCGAACCGGGACTTTTTTTTAATAAGAATATTTATATACCTTCGTTGCACTAGTGGGCTTCGTCCGTCGAACGGTCGTACTTCTCAGCATCTCGTACAGTCCCGATGTCTTCAAGCGAGTTATGTGCCTGAATTTGCCCTTCTTGTTGAAGAACCCCGTCGAGTACCTGCCGGACAGTGCGATCCGACGCGCTATCGTGCTGAGAAGCTCGATTATGTGGGCGAAGTGAGCGACGCAAGGGTGTTTGTACAGCTTCGGTCCCGGGTTGAAATTTCGACCTGTAATAATAAAAAAATACAATCCGTGAAAGTAATAATGCATTTTTTCGTCATCCGAACCGGGATGTTTTTTTTAATAAGAATATTTATATACCTTCGTTGCACTAGTGGGCTTCGTCCATCAACCGGTCGTACTTCTCAGCATCTCGTACAGTCCTGATGACTTCAAGCCGGTTGTGTGCCTGAATTTGCCCTTCATCTTGAAGAACACCGTAGAGTGGCTGCCGGACAGTGCGATGCGACGCGCTATCGCGATGAGAAGCTCGATCATGTTCAGTTAGTGAGCGACGGAAGGGCGTTTCAACAGATTCGGTCCCGGGTTGAGATTTCGACCTGTAATCTTTTTAAAAAAATAGAATCGGCGACAAGCAATAGTTTTTCGTCATCCGCACTGGGATTTTTTTTGCTTTAATAAGAATATTTGAGGTATTCCATACCACATCGACCTGAGTCTGACCCTTCACATCTTGGATTTGACCTGCGATTTTTTATATGATTGAACTAACTCTGAAAAGCACCCAGATATTTTATTTTTTTCATATTGTTTGTAATTATTTGTAGATAAAAAAGGAATTTATTGATCGCAGCAATTTAAAAACGTGAAAAATGATGTGCCACATATAAGAATTCTTAAGATTTGAGCCGGAGTGGGCCGACGTCACCTTCTATTTTTTTCGATTTTTTTTTTTCTAAAAAAACAGTTAAAAAATTAGAAGATAAACTCAGTTGATTATGGACTATCGCGTGATCATTTTTATATGCAACACTGGATTTTTGAGAATCTTTTAAAATTTTTTCGAAGAGTTTTTATTTCTTTTTTAGGTTTAAAAAAAAAACTGGAAAAAGTCCCAAAAATGCAGTGCTGCATCAAAAAATGGTCAAGCCATAATCCATAGTTGACCGATTTTTTTTCACTGTTTTTTCCGAAAAAAAAATAGGTGACGTCGGCCCACTCCGGCTCAAATCTTAAAAATTCTTATATGTGGTACATGATTTTTCAGAATTTTTTCAGATTTTTTCGAAGAATTTTTTGTTTAATTTTTTTTTTTAATGAAAACTCTTCGGAAAAATCTGAAAAAATTCTCAAAAATTGAGAATTGCATGTAAAAATGGTCAAGCGATAGCTCATAATCGACTTATTTTTTTATAAAATTTTTTGGATTGTCTTTTACGAAAAAAAAAATCGGAAAAAAATAGGTGACGACGGCGTACTCCGGCTAAAATCGTAAAAATTGTGATATGTGACGCGTGATTTTTCAGAATGTTTTCAGATTTTGAAATTGTGTCGATCAATAAATTTTTTTTTAATTATAAATAATTATAAACAATCTGAAAAAAATCTAAAAAAAATTCTTAGTGCTTTTGAGAGATAGTTCAATGATATAAAAAATCGCGGGCCAAATCCAAGATGTGAAGGGTCACTTATAAGAAATAATGCATTTTTTTGGTCATCCGAAACAAGATTTTTTTTTTAGTGAGTATAATAATATTTATGTACCTTCGTTGCAGTCCTCCATCTCTTCCGGATCAGGTGGAAGAACTTGTTCGCCGCAACTTTTATCGCCACCCGAAGGGGTAATATTTTCTATTTTTTTTGTGACTTCTTCGTCTCGATGACTTGAAGCCGGTTAAACTTTCACGTACCGGATCCTTGTTCAACGAGGACCTAGAATTTGCAAAGACGTAACCTTCGAACCCATTCAAATGACAAATTAATGTGCTGAAACATTCTGTAAAAATTCACAGGCGTACCTTGGTAGCACGTCTAAATATTACAGAACTGTAATATTACGGTTGATAATGTCACAAGAAAATGCCACACTCAATAATCGCACCTGTGAAAACAACACATGTCTAAATAGCACGGGTTAAAAATAGCACATGTCAAAATAGCACGCATAAAAAATAACACACGAATAATAACACAGAACGAAGAAAAATACACATTCAATGCAGAGCTCACGGTAGCGCCTGTCCGCACGAAAACGAGGTGCACGCGGAAAACATTTTTGAAAATGTATTAAAAATACCTAATTGTAGTTTTGTAGTTTCACCGAATATAAATATAAAAATATAGGCGGGATGACGTTCTAGATATATACATCGGTCACTCGCACGTAGTAACTCTACACCGAAAAAAAGGTTTGGTAAGACTTTAAAAAAATTAGTTTGAATGAACTAAATCTGGCGGCGCAATCCGGGCGTAATATTTGTGAGTAGCTAAATTGATGTCTGGCCGAATAGAATAACATAATTTTGTTGATGACAAATGTAAATGACAAACTCCAATCCCTTTCATGTCAAAATAGCACGGAGAAAAAATAACACAGAACGAAGAAAAATACACATTCATTGTAGAGCTCAAAACTTATTTGAAAATGTATAAAAAATATCAAATTTTTCGCGAGCAAATATATTTGTGTTATAAATTATACACTTTTACATACATGGAAATATGTATACTAAAAAAAAATATATATATACATATATATTATCGATTTTCGATCAATCGAATATCAGAAAATATCAGATACACGGGGTCCAATGGCGAAATAAAATTTGCTGGCTGGTCAAACCTCAACGTTTGAACACACACGACAATCCATGCCGTGAACTCCAATCCCTTTCCAGCAATGCTAGATGTATATTTCAACCAGGTCTACACATACATACTACTTAAACCGCCGTCGATTCTCGCGATACCGATAGTGTTATGGAAACAGTGATCGAGACGCGAGCAATGAGAGCGGGTCAACATGCCGCTTCATTTCGTACTTAGTCAGAAAGGCAAGCCGCTATTGATAAACGCCGGGTATATTTATTCGAAAGTCCGTGCAACTGACGCTAAAGTGACTTGGAGGTGCACAGAATATGGCACCAGGAGTAAATGCACCGCCCTTGCCCATACAACGTCTGCAAGAAAAACTGGTATTTATCCATGCTTAAATAGATTAATAACAGACAACGACATTTACGTAGCGTCACTGATGTGAAAAAAATATTATTAGGTACACTGCTCGACGTAGGAGATCATAATCATGCTCCAGACCCAGCAAAAATAAATGCCAAGAAAATCGTATCGAGGATGAAAAAAACAGCACAAGCATCAGTGGAGCCGACGCGAACAATTGTCACGAGGGCTATTGCTAAAGCGTCAACCAGTGCGGCAGCAGAGTTACCGAACCCACAGCTACTCGCTCGGACGGTCCAACGGACGCGTGTCAATCATAATCCGCAGCTACCAACACCGGCGTCACGAGCGGAGCTACAGCTACCCGAATACTACACGAAAACTTTAAAAGGCGAGCAATTTCTTCTGTACGACAATTCTGGAGATAGAAAGCGGTATCTGATTTTTGCCACCCAGCAGAATCTTCAACAGTTGTCGGAATCGAAGATCTGGCTGTGCGACGGTACATTTTTAACAGTGCCAAATATTTTCTCTCAACTATACACCATGCACGGTCTGAAAGATGGCAAAGTGACGCCGCTAGTATATGTGTTAGCGCCGAGCAAAACGAAGAGCATTTACAAGGATATTTTAAAATATGTGAAAAGCGCGCACGAAGACTTGAATCCAGATCTAATAGTTACTGATTTCGAAAGAGCTTTCATTGCAGCGGCTCAGGATATTTTCCCAACAACGGCCATTCACGGTTGCCATTTCCACTTTGGCCAGTCTGTGTGGCGACATATTCAAGGATGTGGGCTTCAAATTCGATACGGGGAAGATGATGAGTTTGCTCTCCATGTACGAATGCTAATAGCATTGGCGTACATTCCTTGTGAGAACGTCATCAATGCATTCCAGCAGCTTGTTAATGATCAATATTACAAAGACAACGAGGAACTCGAACCGGTGGTAAAATATTTCATAACCACATGGGTGGGATCCGTCAATGCCCGTACCACGCGACAACCAATCTTTGCCCTCGAATTATGGAACTGCTACTCGGCAATAATAAATAACGAACCGCGAACAAATAACGCGGTCGAGGGGTGGCATAATGCATTTAATAGGCGCGTCCAAGAAGCCCACGCATCGATCGGCAAGTTTATATCATGTTTAATGGAGGAACAAGCAACAACGGAGGTGCTACGGGAACAAGGTGTCGCAGGCAGGGACGTGGCACCAAAACAACGTCGAAAGTATCGCGACTACGATACAAGGCTACGAAACGTGGTCATGGACTTCGATCCAACTGGTGATCATCTCCAATATTTGCGTGGCATAGCCCACAACATTCGCATATAAATAATATGCTAACTATAAACATCTAAGATTAAGATACTATAAATATGTATCTTAATGTAAAAAAATATACCTGTGATATATTTGAGATGTGTTATTCTGGAGCGTGTTATTTATCGCCTGTGGTATTACGGCGTGTGATGTAATTTGATTGTGCGATTATTTGTCGGTGTTATTTTTGTCTGTGTTGTTTTAACGTGTGTTATTTTGCCGTGTCATTTTAGCGGGTGACATTTAGACATGTAACCGCGTACCTTGAAGTGTTGTTTTTGTGATAACACAGAAGACAATTTATTACGAACACCCGTACCGTTTTTGTGCATAAAAGAAGGCGCGGTCAAATGACTGTGCCTTCTGAATGACCTGCCAAATGCCGTCAAATATGATCGGCAAAAAGTCCCCGGTTAAGTGCTTGCGTTCGCTCTTCTTGTTGAAGAACACCATCGAGGGACTTTCTATCATTTCGGTGCCAGGTTGAAATTTCGACCTATAATCATTTTTAAAAACTACAGTTGACGATAAGACATTTTTTCGTCATTCGATGTTGGGGTGTTAAAAAAAAAAATAATAAATCAGTAATCAGTATTTATATTGGAAAGGAAAACAGATTTTACAGGATTTTTCAGTATACTTACTTGTCTTACGAATTACTTTACATGCTGAATTTTTCCCAAATATAATCGGCGGTTTTTTCTTCATTGCTGGATCACACGAACGATAAAAGCTGTATTACTTCGCAGCCTTACACAGTGGTGTAACAATCGGTTTACTTCAGCATTGAGCTTACGTTTCGGCTTTTGTTTATTTCAGCGATGGTGTGTCCCTTGGTGGAGACTTCTCACTGTTTTCTAGCTGTCTCGGTGCTACTGTGGTGTAAACATACCAGCTCGACGCGGGGTTGACACGTTTCCGCTGTCCGACAATCTCCATCGTTGCCGCGCGCAAATCAAAGCCGGGCGAGCCGGCGGCGACTATCGAGAGTAGCTGACGGTAAGAACCCCCACTCTTGCACTCTCGTCGCGCGGTCGTTCGTTGAAACACCGTTGAAACACCCGTTGAAACACCGAGCTGAGATTATCATCGAAATTGATCGAAATAGTGAGAAGCAGTGAGAAGTTTCCGTTCGATCAGTACAGTCGTCGTTTGGAAGTGCTTGCGAGATCCGGTGAGTACAAAAAACGATTAGCTTTTCCAATCGAAAATAATTTACAAAATAAAGCATTCGATTATCGCGTGGTATACGAAGTGTTTTTTACTCTCGATACTAATTGTATTTCCCCTCATTCGCAAGGAAAACTATTTCCATTCGTTAATGTTGAAGCTATCCTTGAATTCTGCCTGTCCTTGAATTTTGCCGGTCCTTGAAAAATTCGTGGAATGTCCTTGAATTTCATCTGATGTCCTTAAATTTTTTATGTCCCCGCAAATTTGAGCTTTTTTAAAATGTATTTTACTAGCGAGTGGCCTAAAAAAATGTGTATCTCAGTTTCGGTGAGACACATATACCCAGATAGACAGGCAACACGAAACGGTCGCAGTTGGCGCAATATTTGCGACATGTGGTGCGCGTGTCGCAAATACATTCGTGCATTGT